>JAODUP010001014.1:132500-218746 GCA_025642065.1 Paralvinella palmiformis | reverse complement strand
AGGGGTTTTCAAGGAGGTTTAGTATTTGATGCTCTGTGCCTGTTGCCTCTTACTATGTACCATAAAACACACAAAAAACAAATTTAAATTTACCGTTAAGCCCCAAGAAAATTTAAAAATAAATCAACCCAAGGGGGGTTTTGGGAGTAGAACACTCAAGTCAGATCACCTACAGCCGTGGAGTTTGGAGTAGAACACCCAAGTCAGATCACCTACAGCGTGGAGTTTGGGAGTAGAACACCCAAGTCAGATCACGACAGTAGTGAAAATGTTTAATTATTTAATCCCTATTTATAGCTTTTTTTCAATTGCTGTATCTTTTTTCAAACAATACTATATAAACTATAAACCCAATTTTTCCCGTCTTCAAAATCAGTTTTTACCCGGCGTCACGAAGCGACTACTTTTAAAAACTTTTGCTTAATTTTTAAAAATGACATCTCCTAAAGCAGACCGTATTACGCGTCATACGCGTTTAACTAAGTTATCATTTTCAAACCTGACCTTTTTATGCTATTCTAACTATTGTAGTTCTTAAATGTTATTTATGACAAGCCGATTAGAGATAATCTTGAATGTTATAATACAAATTGGACATAAATGGACAGGAAAGATAATTATATTCCCAATACAACCAAAGTGTTTTTTAAAAAAAGTTTTTTAATAAAACACAAAACCCCGCAACTTGTCCAATGCCACCGCTCGACATGTGATGCAGTGTTTCTTTTCCCTGAGTCAGGAGCCATAATGTTTTGAGAGCGTACTCTACCTGCTACAGTCATTTAAATGCTGAAAACCGGCCGAACCTAAAGGGTACCTCAAAACCAAATAGTACATGGATTATACAGCTCTAGATCAACTTTTCTTCAATGCGGGGATGGGAAATATGGTCTCCACGCATAGAAACGGAATTTCTCAACCGCACATAATATGCCTTATGATATTTGCTGGAGGGTCAAATACTTCATAAACAAAAAATCCAATAAATACTATGACCTACTCGTCACTATTATAATAATTTCTCGGGGCCCTTTTAAAACCTTAGGGAATTGCCGTTCTATATATTAACATTTTTAAAACAGACCCAACTCTATACAAACTATAATTATAATAAGGGTTTTATTAATGACAAGGAGACTAAATTGGGCCCTTTAATGTAAAAGTACAATAAAGGGGGGTTTGTTTGTCTCCCCTCTCTCTCTCTCTCTCTCTTGTGTGTGTGTGTGTGTGTTTTAAGGGGACATAGTAAACAACAGGACAGACCCTCAAATATCTAAACATCCTTCGAAACCTACCTCCATAAATCTAAATACAACTATACATACATTAATCTAAAAATAAAAAAGTTCAACCTCCCCAAAAAGATAAATGTGTGCGTATACCCAAGCATTTTCTGGTCTACTCATCAGCCTGTGGAACCAGCTAACCTTTTCGTCGCGCAAAAATTCCCCCCCGGAAAGCGGCTACATGCAGGCTACGCACAAAAAGCGGAACACGTAAAAACATACCATTTGATACCACAGCTCGCAACAAACAACCTGCGTTGGTTCAATGGTGTTGTCATACATATCATAAACTATTTTGACACCACAGTTTACATTCAACAGTAATTTTCTGTGGTCCAAAAGAAGCCTGTATATAAAGCATTTCGACACCTCAGATGCTGACCTCAGCTTTATTCTGGGTTCGAATAACTGAATAAATCCTACCTATATGAACCATGTATTAATACACGTCCGACTAGTCTGGCGTCGAAGTTCTTCTCTAACCTAAGTGAAAATTCAAGCCCTATATATAGCCTCAGCATGTTAACAAACATTACAGTTTGTTCATAACAAAGAGAATGTACACTAACACAGTATGGACTCACTAAAGCGATTAAACTAAAATAAAAACAAAGTAGCAATACCGCACAATGGATTATTACTGGACTATAACGAAATATCGTCTCAAACCTGAGTAAATACTACGATTTACTCGAAAAAAGGAAAAATATATACACTAATTTCTATTACATTCTGGTGGTTATAATGATCTTGTTTAAAAGAAAAACTGGTTCCAAATTAGTTCAAATTGCCAATGCTAAAAAATAAGTATTATTAGTTCAAATATTTCAAACCAATTATTGGGTCAACAGTTATATGCGATAAAGAAAGCCCTCATTTTTCGGGTAGGTTTCAATGGTTTGTATAGCACCAAGTTGGAAGTTTTAAAGTAATTCCGGGGAAAATGCAATGTAAGAAAAATTATTTCATCGAATTTTTACGAATTTCTAAAATTATTCTTGCTTATAAAATTAATCATGTGTAACTAATTAATTAACTGATACATAAATTGACTAACGCTTAAATATATATTCATAAATAAAAAGTAACACCCAGATAATCAACAAACAGATGGTGCACAAATGTAATTCTTTATTGATATTGGTGATTGAAATTATAATAATATTAAGACATGCCGCCGATAATTTTGAGAAAAAAACAGATCTAAAACAACTTTGAAATCCATCGTATCAACTACCTCAGTCTTCCATTTCAGATCAGTGTAATTGTATTTGAGAGTAACAATGGACTATACAATTATCAGTTTTCTATAAATGAACACCTGTAACTGTTTGCTGTGAGTCACAAATTTCACTAAGAGAAGAAAACCTGTTAGAGCTGTAATGATCAATTGTTTTATAATATTACAAGTCACGAAAAATTTGGAATTACCATTTAATTATAATAAATTTACGTGTAATATTGATATACACATTAAAACCCTCAACAGCTATCTGTTTTGAATGATTAATTTCCTGACTCGATGACTCAGGAACTCAGTGACACACCGGATTATCCTTATAAGAATAGACTGATAGTTTGGCAAGCTCGATGACTAGCTGGCTGACTAACTGACTGATTCACTGACTGACTGACTGACTGAATGAATGAATGACTAATCTGATCGACTACCAATCTAGCTTTCTGACTCCGTCACGTCCTAACTAATGCACTTAGCACATCACTAACTCACTTCTTAATTGGTCAGATCAGTATCGTTCAGTTAATATAATATTTTATTACATGTTGCATCGGGTTAGAAATATTCAACAATGAATAACTGTCTTTATTGTCTCTTCACCTTTTGTTCACAGAGTATGATTAGTTTCTCAAAGCCATAAATAAGGTTAATTACATATATAATGCGTGTCACTTGTAATAAATGCTTGCATATAAAACTTGATATACGTCCAGACGAATTACAGGCTCCCAATATTACGGCACGAGCATTTCTATCCGATAGTTCAGTTATCCAATAAACTATTCCAGTGAAACAAGTGTAAATTACATAGTTTATAATGTACCTTTTATTCCTAGTAGTAGTACATTGGTTAGATATATTATCCCCTATATTATTCCCCCTCACACAAGCACACACACAAACACAAACAACACTCAATCACACTAAAATACATACAAACAGACACACACAAAATCAAACAAATACATACACATATACACAGACGTCGGCAGAAATATACATAACACAAAGAGAGTGTGCGCTCGGACGCGTCTACCTGCAACATAGAGAAATAGGAAGCTTTTGCACGCTTTTTGGTTGTGTGTTATTGGTTGGGAATTGTTTGGGTTTGGTTGGGTAACAACGAGAAATTCCCACAACGTTATTTATTCTGACATAATTATAAAGCACAGTAACTTGAGTTATGACTGCATGCTCACAATGACAGGCTTTTAACGATGCAGTGGAAAAGATCCAAAAGTATATAGGTCAGAATGCATATAAGTTGATTGGTAATATTTCATAGCAGAAATTGTTGGTGATGTAACTACCTCTGAATATTCATTTCATCATGCAACTTGGATTCACAAACCAAAAGGTGAGAGATTCGACGATCTCTTTGGTAATTCTTTGAATTGCGAAATTCATAGGCATTTCCAGGATAAGTCTTTTTCCTAAATTGCTAACTGCATTTTGTATGTGGGGTAAATGATTTTCCCTATAAGCGTTAACTGCCAATTACACCTAACCAAAAACTAAATTACCATAATGTCCATTCGACATACATGTTGGGCCAATCAAGCAAAGTACTTGAATGTTTTCAATCCTATTTTGAACAACGCTACCACGGATAATCAGTCATTATTATCTAGTGTACCAGTGTATTCAACACTTCAGTCTTTCATTTTCACAATGTATTTACATCCACCTGGGATCATTATCCGTTTATATGAAGTTAACTATACCTTATATTTCGATTTATTACAATTGTAAATATAACTGGATTCTGATAGTGAGATAAGTTCGTCTCCATATCGATCATTAAAGGACAGTGGTAAACATCGTAATATTTCACCTCATTTTAATGTCAATATTCGTTCCACAATCATTATCTATCACCCAATCTATCAGTTCCAATGTTTTCTTCTGATGAAGTCAAGTACGCCATGGATTACCATACCATGTAGCAATGTATGTATGCATCAATCATTATCTTGTTTAAGCGGGTAACATATGCTGCACATATCAATTCATGTATGCAGATATGTGGATTATTGAAAAAAAAAAAAATATATATATATATATATATATATATATATATATATATATATATATATATATATATATATATATATATATATAAACCAATGTAATGTAGATTATGACCTTTAGTCATATTTTCGTGACTTATTTCTTAAATTAATCTGTCATTCAGCTTTAATTTGTTTAACTTTTATTTTATAAAAAATACAAACAACAAATCAATCAAAAGCAGAAGAAAAAAGAAAAAAGAAAAAAAACTGAATTTCGTTTTTAGATTGTCACATATCTCAAGGACCTGACTTTAAATCTCGGTGTGGTCATGTCGGAATAGTTTTTCATCTTTCAATTCGAATCATTACCTTTTGGGGATATGTCTCCTTCGGCGTACCTTCAGCACCAAAGTGGTCGTAAAACATCAAACAGCCAAAGATTCCATAGCTATCTATTAAATGGTTCAAATAATAAAACAGAACTCCTTTATGCAAGTTATCAATCAATGCCACACACGGAGAGGAAATATTTAGTCATATCGATCATTAAATGACAGTGGTAAACGTCGTAACGTTGTATCTCATTTTAATGTCAATATTCGTTCCACAATCATTATCTATCACCCAATCATCAAGTTCCAATGTTTTCTTCTGATGAAGTTAAGTACGCCATGGATTACCATACTATGTAGCAATGTGTGTATGCATCAATCATTATCTTGTTTAAGCGGGTAACATATACTGCACATATCAATTCATGTATGCAGATATGTGGATATCCAATTCCTGCTATTAAATATATTAACCCATGCTTTATGCACACTAAATTCTGACGATGGTCAGTTAGGCATGAAAGAAATAGACGTTGATCTGGTTACCTTTTTAATGACAGTCAGAGGTCGGTATGACTTTTATGTCGTCATCACTATATATACGAAGTGGCGTAGAGACTATGTTATTGATCCTGCTAGTAATAGATAGAATTTGGAATAGACATGTTTATGTCCCAATGAGAATAATGTTGGCAAGTAGAATATAAATAGTGTTGATATCGAATGGAACGCTCACGCATGCCCCCCCCCCCTCACACAAGCACACACAACCACAAACAACACACACAAACACACGATCATACGTACAAACAGGCACACACACAATCAAACAAACACACGCGCGCACACGCACACACACACATATATATACAGACGTGGGAAGAAACATACACAAAACAAAGCGAGTGTGCGCGCAGACGCGTCAACTTGCAATAGAGAGAAATAGAAAGGGAGATACAGAGAGGGGGAGTTTCATCTGGCAACTATTATTGTCGTTTTCTGCTAAAGGCATTATACGTCTTCAAATCATCTGGTCATATGACATGAAGAACACGAAAGGCAGTCATTCTCCGTTATGTGAGCGCCATGTTTGAGTGAATTGGGTTATCGATTTAGCAGACCATCGACCAGCTACTGACTTAATATCATAAATCAAGATTTTATGGACACATAAAATCGCTGCATATTCTTCTTATCAACTATGGATGGGGAAATGCTTCTTTGAAAACATACCCAGTTATATATATATATATATATATATATATATATATATATATATTTATTTTGATATTTATAATATTAAATATCTCAATTTCAGGAGCAAAGAATCTTATTAGCAAATCCATTTTAGATTTATTCGATATAATTCGATAACTATTATCAACGTATCAGCTAATATACTTTTCAAAATATTAGAGAAATATATTTATAGTACAGTATCAGTGATAATATATTTGTACATAAACGCCAATTATTGGTACGACTTGGAATGAAGCCAGAAATATAACAATATGCAAATGAAACATAATCCATATTTCTAATTTTCATAAATAAGCAATGACGTTACTTAACCACGAATGAAAAATATATTCTCGGGCATTTTGCCGTCCATTGTCCACTCCACAGCAAGTAAACTTTATTCGTGCTTTTATGTGCTGTGCATTTGACATAAGTCAACCTTCGATATGTTTATAATGGTCTTCCTTTACAAATACACCGACTTTGGCATTACATAGACACGAACTTTCATCAAATATTGGTGAATGGATCACATAAATATTAGCTTAATGATTTTACCAATGCGTTGTATTGAGATAGCTTGTGATATATTTACCAGGCGAGTTATGTCTACGTTCTTAACCAAAGTAACATATAATATTCAAATATCGGAAAACCTTCCCATTATTTAGATAAACCGAATATATTACGATGTTAGATAATTGAATATAGTTTAGCTTGGTGGTGACCTCTTGCTATTAATAAACTAATTAATACTCCTAACCTAACCTAACCTAACCTAACCTAATATATATATATATATATATATATATATATATCCCAACTATTTTAAATATGAATGTCAAATACACCACGATCACAACACCATTGATATAGAGAAGTTCCTCATTGCTGTTAAGATGGGATACTGACTAGAAAAGAAAGCTCCCTTCACTGTTATAGTTTTTCAAAGGTATTACCATGGGAAATCGGTTCCAAATCTAATAGTAATGCTGCTAATTTTTCTCACCGTTGCTGTTGTTGTTGGTAATTGTGAGAGGTGTGTTTTTAAACTAAAATTGATTAAGAATTACTTAGGATCTAGCGTGAATACCGCGCGGTTGAGAAATATTGCCGTACTGTCAATAAAGCGAGAATTGACAGATGAAAAAATGTTTACAGTGCTGTTAAAGAATTTGCCAACTAAAAGTAAGGTAAGTTAATTAGTAGAAAGTTGTAATTTTTATTTCAGAAATAAAGATGGTCCTAATTGTTTACACTTTGCAGACTTGCAAATAAACAAACGTCGTTTTATTGAGCTGACAATAATTATTGGCTATGATTAGTTAGGGGCCAATGGGAAGACAGCTTCGGCTATATTGGTCCCCCAATTTCTTTATGCGTAATATACTTGTAAAATTGCATTATGTATATGTTCTTTGATATTGAAATTGAAAATAAATGCTTCTACTACTACTACTACTACCACTACTACTACTGTGTTTGAGGATGTGATAATAATATGATGATGCTACACTATCTAGTTAGTATGTATAATTATATAAGTTTAACAGGGAGTCACTGTGCAATAAGTCGTATTTGTTGTGGAGGGAGTGGACAACCTCAAAGGTTGTTCTATTGGACCGATTTTATGGATGCACTTGATATGGTGCAATCACTCAGTCAGCTAGGTACCAACCCATTAACTCATGTTTTAATTCACTCACTTAATCAGTCATTTCAATCAGTCAGTACTTCACTCATTCGGTTATCCACAGATTCACACGTTGAATATTTGTTCGTTACTGTAATACTATTTATTCCCCCCTCCTTCCAAAAGCTAATAACAAAATCCAATATATTTTTCCTCATGTGTACTATTAGCAATAACTTTTTTTAACTAAAATTGGCTATTTAATAATACACAAATTATGCTTATATATGGATGCGAAAATGAAGACCTATATCAGCTTATCTGATTAAAGTCCGATTATATAATTTGGAAATTCTCTAATCGCATTCAACATAATTATATATATATATATATATATATATATATATATATATATATATATATATGTGTGTTTGTGTGTGGTGTGTGTGTGTGTTGTGTGTGGTGTGTGTGTGTATAGTAGCACTGGCTCAGATGATCAAACACTAGACATCTTTTAGAATACATGCCTCCACCAATCTATCCATTACTAATTCTATATTTATGAACCTAAATATACAAAAAACCTCCACTATCAGATGAGTGAAATACAATGTGAATAATAATAAATGTTCCTGTATATATTATCAAATTATATAAAATAACATGAAACTTGTTATAAGCATAGGATATATTGCCACACTAATCTCCCTCAATATTGTTATTGATTCTTACTTGAATATATGACAGTTTGTTTTAACTCATTTCTTTTTCCCTTAAAACTTAATATCAAGTTATTCTGGAATGACCACGTCTGTGTTATCATAAATCGGCATTGAATTTGAGTGGTAATCTAATATAAATCACACATATAAAGATACATATTTAAGGAAGGGTTCCCTTTAATGAATTGGAATATCGAAAAAATACATTTCATTTTCCGGCGTTAATTGCTATCTTCTCTGAGTCGTCGCCCAAAGAAAATGTAGTGGAATGAATATATGACAAAGATGAACACGAGTTTTCAGTAAGTTATGTATATTGGTACATCTGGTATATTAAAATAATATAAACAATCATAGTATATAAAACGAAACGTTTGATTATTTTATTCGTTAATTCACCTTTTACTAATGTCATCATTATACTTTGTGCGAAGATAATAAGCAGAAAACAGCCATTCCTTTCACATCAATCAAGATGATCACCAGTAAGACAGAAACGAAGTGATTCTTATTATGTTTCGCATGAAGTGGGATAAATCACTAATATGTTATTATGTTCCATCTCACCAGACCATAATTCCTACTATTACCTAAAACAATCGTATTGCACACTCTTATTTACACATTGATGACCACATTATGATGAGGGGGGAGACTTTTATTTGACGTAAAGAGAAAGAAGATAGTGTTAGTTATATGGCTTTATAATTATTGAAAACTAATGTGGAAGCTTGATAAAGGCTATCTGTATAGATGGGTTACGAATAAAATGAACGTTCTCAACGAAACATTCTTTAAAACTGACTCACAGGATAACAACTCTTGTCGACGTGGTTTAGATTTGTTTTAATATTATTGTTTCCAGTATTATTATTATTATTATTATTATTATTATTAGTAGTAGTAGTAGTAGTAGTAATGTTATTATTAATATTGGTATTATTGTTATTATTATTATTAGTAGTAGTAATTATATTTGAATTATTATTATAATTATTATTATTATGCAATAATCGTGGCATAACTATGATGTTCGGCTAACAATACATTCAGGAAGCTATTTGATAGGTTGTTGCATTAAAGCTATCAATCACCCTCTGCGCTTAGCTAGCCATGCTAATTAATGTTTTCTGCATTTGGTATTGTCGTCTTTGGATATGTAATAACATTGTGATGCGTAATTCTTTACGTTGAGCTTCTCACAGAAGGACATTCGTCAGATCCTAATACCACGGGAAAAATATGTCTGTATTTAATCCTAGATTTCTTCCCGCTTGCGCGTTACAAAATATAAACCAGCTTATATGCTATTCAAAAACATATACCAGTGAGAATGCAGCCAACAGAGTGTTGTTCGCTTTAACGGGTGGCAAAATCCGAGGACTGTTCCGTACATTTGACAATACATATTATAAAACTGAAGCAAAGCTGTTGTGAAAAGGCTTAGCTCAATGACTACCAGTGTTATTTATTAAACAAATTTTCCCCGGTGGTCAATTTATTTAAAAACTTCATATATCACAGTGTCATCTAGGGTTTTTAATGATTAAGTTTAAGAAAACAAATTATTGAACGCAGTTGTAGCTATTCTATTTATTTGCAAGATTAGTAGTTGTCTCACATACTAGAGGCATTTGACTTTTACAACAACACAATTAACTTATTTATAAATACTAAGCAAATGAGAATTCGAATACCTTAGAGCTAACCCATGCGTTCAAGGTTACAGGTTCAAATATTTTGCAAGGATGGTTCTGCATTTCTAATCAACAATCCAGGTAGTAATAGTAGGAGTATTAGAAGTAGAAGTATTAATAGTTGTAGTGGTAGTAGTAGCTGTATTAGTATTAGTAGTAGTGGTAGTAGTAGTAGTAGTAGTAGTAGACGTTGTAGTAGTAGTTGTTGTAGTAATAGTTGTTGTTGTAGTAGTAGTATTTGTTGTTGTTGTTGTTGCTACTGCTGCTGTCGCTGTAGTAGTAGTAGTAGTAGTAGTAATAATAATAGTAGTAGTAGTAGTAATAGTAGTAGTAGTAGTACTAGTAGTAGTAATAGTACAATCATCAACATCATCATTACCATGATTATTACAAAAAGACGTAATTATTATTAATAACATGGGTATTTTAATCTGATCCCCTAATAAGTGTGGACATTTAATATTAATAGATATTCTTCTCCAATCTGTAACACTTACGTGACTCAATTCATCCCTCTAGATAAAACTGGTATCCCCGAACGTCTTATGTTAAGTGAACTGTTAGGCGTCTAATATTGATACGCTCGAATTTTTCAACACGAGATCACTTCCAGGGATCCAACTATGGTAGATGATGTTCTAACTGAGACTTTATAAAGAAACGTATTTAAAAGACAATCTTAAACATAACACTTTTTGGAATTACTAATTTCGCAATAGATTCAACGTGGATGAAGCGGATTGCGCAACATCATGCAGGCCAACTCTCCCCACAACAAATCCTCTGGTACGTTATTTTGTGCTGTAGCTAAACATTAACAGGACAATATGTTGCGGTTACCAGCACCATTACCTCATCAACCGACTGGAAGTGTCTACAATTATATGTCGTTATCAAGTATAATATAGGTATGTTACATACCGGTAGACCACACCCATTACCAATGCTTGAGACGTTGCTGTGCTGTTTTTGCCGATCTCTATTGTCTGTTTGGATTAGCTCTTTTATTGTTTACTGAATAAATCTTAGAACATCTCCATTCAAGCTAATAACTAGTAGAGTCAGCTTATCTGGTTGGGTGGATGCAATTATATTAAATCTTTACACACACCTCTCAAACTTTGATTGCCTCCTGGAAGGGATTGGCAAGTAAGTGTTCATTTTGTAGCATATGTGTTTTATCTAACATGTAGGATGTGTCATGTAACAATCTTTTAATATGCTTCACTTTTGGTAACTTTATGTGCAGGAATGTATCAAATGCATACGAATTTATGATGTAAGATCACATTTTAAACAAGCACATGCGATTTAATAAACCTAGAATGTATGTAAGAATGATGGTCAGTATATGCACAGACTTGAAAATAAATATGGAATATAATTTTATTGTTTGTTATTTCTTACTTAGTATTATGTTTTTCCAGCGAAAGTATCAGGATATGTGAATGTTATGTATTTATCGATATTAATACCATATAAGGAATATATTGATTCATTTGAAAAACTATGGTTATTATGAATGATGGTGAATATAATGACATATGATTAGTATTGCCAACATGCTAAATATACGACATATGGGACCGTTAAGCACATAATTAAATAAAGCCGGAATTTGTCAGGAAATCCACTTCAAACGTTCTGATTATTTAGAGTGTTCAATGAGGCACATGAATCATAGTTCAATATTTGGTATGACCACCATAGGCATCGTACAGAGTTTGTACTCGTCGATACATGCTGTCAATCACGCTTGCCGGGGTTTGAAGCGGCAGAGCTTGTCATGCATCAAGGACTGCCTGTCGCAATTTCACCAGATTTGTAGGCTAGTTGGCACTTGCATCCACAGGAATCTGGATTCATCGCTGAAGACGACTTGCTGCCAATGACCTGGTAGCCAGCAGTGATGGTTTCTAGCCCAATCCATACGCGCCTGTCGATGTCTTTGCAACCAAAAACGTTTCCCCAGATGTCCCCTGGCGAAGTAAACTGCATGAATCAATCGCACATTCCCTAGCATTCTGGATGCAGGGGTATTAGTGAACCCTAACCATTCAACACGAAGGGTGTTTGCTGACCTTGGTACCCCCATTCCGGCACAGACGTAGCAGATAACGTTCTTGTCTTTTGGTTGTTTTACGAGGACGTCCGGGTCTAGCTCTGCGTGTGAGTACGCCCGTCTCACATTTTCTCTTAAGCACCTTTGAGACTGTTCTCTGTGCTACCCCATGAGCTTGGACAATGACCTTCTGTTTGGAACCCATGCGCCACATTGCAAGAACTCGTCGATAAATTCCTTCATTAAAATGATGGACCATGATGTCAAGAAAGTTGCCCAAAAAGGTCAACAAATTCCGCCGGCACACTCGAGTACAATTAGAGATATCAATAGCTCTACCCCTTATTTATAGAACCTCAGATATCATGCCACATGGACCTTGGGTATTTTATTTGTCACCCACTCACTAAAAAATATGCTACGTATGCCAAAATACTCGTCACGTATCAATGAATACGCTGATACCACTTAACAGATCATAAACACTAACCTAATATGCTGTTCCACAAAATAATGCAGCGGATAAAAAATATATTCCATATTTATTTTCATGTCTGTATAACAGGTGTATCTATGTTACTCATCTGTATATACTCGTTCGAGGTTCATATGAATAGAATACTTTGTATGTATCATTGTCGGCAAATGACATTTGTGATACGGTTATATATTATATCTTTATCCGACTTTATTTAAATGATTGTTTTATCTTATTTTATATCGTTACTGATGCAACACTTCTCTGTGTTACTCCTAATAGTCTAACTGAAGCAGAAGATATAAGATCTATATAATTAATAATGATATAACTAACTCGACTTTGTATTAACCTTTGTGAAGCTAAAACTGTGCACCTTTGTGCACATGGTGTACTAATTGTGGGCTAAGCTCTATCCGAAGTTAATGAAGCAAAGTAAAAGACAACTTTCTTACATAATCCAAAGGTGGCTTAATCTCAGAGGATATAGATAAGCATCCAACTGCGTTATTATTTAGACCATAATGGCGCCATTCGATAGCTATAGATTTGGTGGTAACACAATTATTACCGAGACGTTACAATTGACATTATATTATTATGGCAATACGTTGATGATAACCAACACTTTACCAACTATGACAATAATAATAATAATAATAATAATAATAATAATAATAATAATAATAATAACTACTACTACAAATTAATTAAGAACAAATACTCGATCAATTTAGATAGTTTACGTTGACTGCAACAATTTCCAATCATACTACCACTGCACTTCTAATTATAATTATAAACAAATCAGTTATTATTATATAAGTGTAATATTGTATATAATTTTGTCGTCAGAAGCAAATTATTTTATTATCATTCTATGGTTGGTTTATCTCTGATTGGAATTAAATAGCGCCAGTTATCAGTCTTTAAATGTGTTACTCTGTTTGATATTACCGCCGTGATAAATGAAGCAGAAATGTATCGCACGAAGTTTTATTGCTGAACATTTTTAAATGCAAGTAAACAGTTACGTGAAGACGCTTTCATTATAAAAAGCGTTTGACCTTGATCCCATCCACGGATTACACAGTTCTCCACAATTAATTGCTTTACTAAAGTAGTTAGTGCTAATGCTAAATGTTCGCGGTTTAATGCAATACAAAACTGCAACGACTCATTATATTACTTTGCCTTTCCTACCTGAAATAAGTGGGTTTTTTAATACATATTGGATAACATACTTAACATACGAGGAACACATCATTGTTAATGTTGTGTTGAAAAGGCTCAGGGAAATGATGACAAATTGACAATTTCCTTCCTAAGAGTTTGTATCCCACCATAAGGTAAGATAATCGAAGGGAACAGAAACTCTAAATGATCTGCTTTAAGCAACGTCGCTATATATATATTGTGGCCAAAATAAATATAATTCTTCCAAACTGATGAATCATGTAATATAATAATATGTGATAACATAACAAAATAAAATGCTTTAAAAGATAGTTTGGAACAACAAAAATTTTTAAAAATTTTTGGGGTTTTTATATATATAAAATATATATATATATATATATATATATATATATATATATATATATATATATACGTGGTGGGTGTATAGGGTATATTGGGGGGTTTTTATATGTATGTGTGTGTATAAACATTTGGGGGTTTTCCTGGGGGATGGTGGGTGTGTGGGGTTTTGTGTTTTTGTGTGTGGTGTGTGTATTTTAAAGTTTAGTTTTTTAATTTAATCCTTGGGTTTTTTGGGGGAACGATGATGGTCACATAAATGCCATCCTCAATTATAAGTAACATTAAATAAGTAAACGAGCCAGAGCTTATTTCTTATACATCTAGCTGACCTTCGTCATAATTTAGTGTCTATTAAAAAATATTATATTATATATATATATATATATATATATATATATATATTATGTATGTATGTATGTTTTATGTATGTATTATGTGTTTTGTGTGTTTGTGTTTGTATTTTGGGGTTTCGTAAGTGTGTATGTGTGTGTGTATTAAGCGGAAAATAAATCATATGTTAAATGCATGCAGTAACCCATAATGTGATACCAGCACACGTTCCTACATAACAGGATATATCAGACTGCCAGTGATGTACCTAGTTATATCTACATTTAGGTAACTCACATACCTAGAAATAATAAATCTAGGTCGTCTATTTGAGGCCAATAACAATATTTCGTAAGTTTTCAATAAAGGGTATTATTACATTTTAATTCCTGATAATCTTCAGCGATGTACATTTTATCACGAGTTTACTATGGTTTTCTCACGGTTTTCTCAGCCTAGACCTTCCTTTGTAAAAATGCCATATCAGCCTTGTATTAAACCCGGAACAGCCGATTAATCTGCTAAAATATATACCACTTCGATGAATCATTTCTTTTAATTCCTGAAAATCTGACAAAAGGTATATTTTCTCCGTTGGCATTTTATCTCAGTCACTTAGCAATCTCCAGACGCATTGAAAACCACATATAGTTTATAGACAAAGTAGAAACTTGATTAGAATGTGTGCTTCTTGTCTTTAAAGATGATTTAAAATATTTGACTGATTTAAGATGCCTTTCTGCTACTAGCAATACTGACCTTTTTCAGCCTGTTTAATAAAAGAAATAAGATCCAACATTTTTTTATTTCCATAAGTAAAAATTACTAAACATGATGATTAAAACTGCGATCACTACGTCTCTGTGTGGAGAATATTATAAACTGTATATAACGATGAGTTTGTATTAAACGTATTGATTGTGTATACAAATAATAATAATAATAATAATAGTCATGTTATAAATTGTCTTAGCTCGACAATATTTAAGAAATTCAATAAATAAATGTTGCATCACGGATAATCGAACTTGACTGAGTTAGGCTAGACGAATGTTCATGTTATTATATCAAAGGGTCATTATGACCTTGACATCTGCCTGATATATTAAGGGCCAATCGATATTTGACTTCTTTATAACTAGAACAAATGGCATATGCCCTCCAGCATGTGAATGAGTTTCAATAATGCCATAAGTAATCCGTAGAAAGACAGACACTCCCGCTAGAGAAGTAGAACGCGTGAGGGAGTGGGAGAGATGGGGGGATAACACGATAGGGAGAGAGAGAGAGAACGCGAGATAGATAGATAGATAGATAGATAGAGAGAGAGAGAGAGAGAGAGAGAGAGAGAGAGAGATATATATATATATATATATATATATATATATATATATATATATATATATATATATATATAGATAGAGAGATATATATAATAGATATATATATATATATATATATATATATATATATATATATATATATATATATATATATATATATAGAGAGAGAGAGAGAGAGAGAGAGAAGAGAGAGAGGATATATATATATATATATATATATATATATATATATATATATATATATATATATATATAGAGAGAGAGAGAGAGAGAGAGAGAGAGAGATGAAAAGATGGAGAAAACTGGAGAGAAGTAATAATTGTTTTGAGATTGACTATCAAAGACAATCAAGGCCATTACTTAATTTAAACATCATTAATGCATAATAGAATACAACTCTTAAAAAAAACTTACTTCACCAGATTAGCAACCTAGTTTTGTTTTAGGCCCGAACAGTTACATGTCATACCCGTGTTAAACAACGTCGGAAGTTCAATCTGTCTTCTACTACTGATATGTCTAGCTAATACAACGTAAACGGGTATTTTCGTCAAAGTTGGGCTTAATCGCCATTATGTCGCTATCAGCTGATGGTGAATAGGGTGATTGATGGAAAAGACAATCAGACGTCTCGTGGTCTAATACCATTAGCTGAGAGGTTATTGCCAGTCTAAAGTGCCTCAAAGGTGTCTTTTATCAGAGAAGTGTCAAGAAAGCCTGTGATTTAAAAAGTGCGGGAAATGACAGGAAATACGTCCTGGCCAGGATCATTTAAATTCTACCTATTTTGTGTGAGCTACTGGATCTTTTACAGCTCGGTGTAATTGAAGAGATGAGTGTAATCATCAGTAAGTTCATTATGAAACATCTTCCAGAGAGAGAGAGGGTGGGGAGGGTGTGAGAGAGTGGGGGGAGAGGGATGGAAACAAAGGATCATAATTTGTATTAACGTGTATGACGCACTTCATTGTGAGCGAGTGAATGGACCGATACATGTTTGTCTAGATGCTTGAGAGGGTGTTTAACATTTCGATAATAGACGCCTATTTCCTTCTTTATGTATATCTTCGTTAAAATATTACTTTTTGTATGTTTTATAACAGGATTTTTGGAAATAATAGTTATACACTAAGAGCGATAGGAAAAGATTTTGAAATGTCTATATTCTGATACGAAATGAAAGTTTCCCGGCTATCACCTTACTTGTTTTTGTTATTTGTTGCATTGGGTAATGGATAAAGTATAAAATATAGCATGTGCTTTGTTTGCTTCAATTAAAACTAAGTATTATTGGGTAAGTATATAAGATTGTAAACCAAACGATCACAGCCATATACCGCCGACCCCGGGGTTATTCTGTAAACAGAGCTAGCTTCCAAACAAAGGTAGAAATGTCAAAACTGTTTATTACTGATAACTAAAATAATTATACTTATTTGAGTTATATAAAACAGTATATTTACCAATTCATCTTCTTCGGAGATAAATACGTAAGATCTTCGACAAGACGCTTCTTCTCAGAGCAATCAGGATGGACAGTTACGTAAATATATTAGGCTAGGCTTCACAAATGGAAATAAATCACGTCTACTGTTAGATGAATACGCTATTTGTACTAAATCGTTCTCTTTAATGGCCCCCCGGCTCGTGATATAACGTACTAAGCTAGTTAAAGCCGTCTGTAATAACTGGATTTTGCTAATGTAGATGCTATCGTAGGAAATGTATTGTGATTATAATACTCGTAGAGAGAAGCATACAAACGGCCACATTGGCTAATACACAGATAGAGTGGTAACCAAATACTCGCTCCTACCGCATATTTCCTTTTATTTTCTTACTCTATCAGTTCTAGATTTTCTTATGATAAACAGGTTTACGAATGATCCCATTATCGACCCAGTAAACTTATGACCACGACTTGCTGTTAATGGCGGGAAGAAGTGACCGTCTCTCGATATAATGTCACCGGGATATTGGTCCATGGTACGGCTATCGGCTAAATGATGCCAGTGAACTGGTATATATTACATATTATATAGAATAGATATAAGTTTATATTAGTATAAATTGATTATTTGTAGATAGTTTGTATTTCCATCGCTTGACGGTCCTAGTTTTTCGCTCACTCCAGTGTTTACGCCAAGAACCAGTTTGTAGTTACGTTGTTGGGGTTGCTGTTGTATAACAACCAGACTTTCCTTTCCTCTTGTTTCTTCTTATATAAGTTATACATATTCATAGATAATAATCTGTTGTCAATTATTTGCCTTACAACCCTGATGGTGATAATGTCATATGATTTAGCGATGCATCCACGTAGTCGAAAAGAATCCAAAGCACGGGGGGGTCTAGTGCAAGTAATTTGTTCACCTATGCCAATAAGACGTTCCAATGGCTAATATATGCGAAATGTAAGTAGTGGTATGTTACAGTGTCAGGCGATTTGTATTAAATCTAATGAATTATATGGAACTCGGATTCACAAGAAAGGTGTGGGAGTAAGAATTCTCCTCCGTGATTGTTTGAAGTGTGCAAACCAGTTGCACTTTCAGGCTAAGCCAATTCAGAATTATCAAATATATTTGAATCTGGAGCATTAGTGTTCGTGTAGCTATTTTCCACAAATTACAATCAGATAAGAAACATGATGTGAAAGCTGTAGGTCTGTTCAATGAATTCCTGTTGACTTTCTCACTACCAACAGATGATTGATGTTTTACGGACACTTATCTGCACATGATCTGCTAATTGGACCTAGCGACTTTGCCATCAGTTGATCTTAGGTAATTTCAATATACAGAGGACTGCAGGTGCCAAACACTGGCTGACATATATAGATCTGTAAATCTCAGAGAACGTGTACAAAAAAGAACATACAGACATTTGGTCATATCTGAGATCCAGTCATCTGCCGGGATGATGATAACTTAATCTGATCTGTGTATTCCATGCTTTCAGATCATTTCCTTATTAACATTGGTGTGTCTTTACAGAACCAATCTGCTTTAGCTAAAGTTACTTCTGGTGGATCTATATCATAGTATATTGAGGAAAATTGTAGTTGAGCATACACCTTTAAGGACTAATGAAATTCAAAGGAGACACTTACGTCCATGATACAAGCTGCAAAGAGTCAGGAAGGGTATTGTGAACTGCTGTTACCCAGGTCTGATTTGTGTGTTTATCATGAAACATTCGGAATCAGTAAAAGTCCAGTTAAGAATACCGTTGCCTTTGAAAAATCAGAATATTACCATACAAAGAACAAAACAGGCAAGATAAATCACAGGATTGCCTTCAGGATTCTGGATAAAGCACTACCTAAAGGTCAGACTGTCCTTCCTAATATTATCAACTGAGACCATTGGTTTAATACATACAGACTTATATTATATCCCCTTACCACAAGATACACCATTGTTAGAAGAAACAGGCGTGTTCGTGATGCATGAAAGCTGCATTGTACAATCATTAATAATACAATCCCAGTTTGGACTGTAATATGTATCTAAAGTTATATTAAAGGGCAGTTGCTTGCCATCTCCACTAATGTAGTCAATAAAAACCTTCATTAAATACTACCTACTGCATGTAAAGAGGGTCACAGCACTAAACCAGCTTAATTTGGTGATAAATGATAATATGATTTCAATTGATCATGGCAAGCCAGTGTTATTTATTCTTATCTACCTGTCTACTCCATTTGATACGTTTGAAAAATGTGCTTTTCTCTACGTTGAAAGACATGTTCGGTTAGTCAGATAAAGTATTTATCAAGCATTTATCAACGCAAACATGTTCTGTTGAGATGACTGTGAGATGACACACACCTATATATATCCCTATATCCTGACAATAAATTGTATTTCTCCTCTTCCTTGAAGAATTTAGTAGATTGTGTTGCTGATATTCGCGTATGGACGACTCACATAATTCTGGAATTAAATGAGAATAAAATGAATATTATGTATTTTGCATCTCTCCAATGGGATACATCCCTACAAAAAGTATCTTCAATTACACCTCCTGGAACAGTAACAAATATTCTGGTCAGTATTATAATTTTCATTTAGTATGTATGAATATGTCACATCAGGATGCCGAGCTCTCTACTACCAGTCTAAGAACATACACCCTTTATAAGCATGGTTGACACAATAAGGACTTGTTACTTTGGTCTATGCCTTCGTTGCATATCGCATAGACTATTTTACTTCTTGTTATATGATATATCTGATTATAATATCAATCAGCTTCAGCAAATTCACCATAATACAGTTAAATGTTCTGTTCCTAGTGTTAAAACTCACGACTCGTGCTTTTTCCAGTTCCTGTCCCTATTGTTTGGAATTCAGTCTCTGAAATTATTAAGTCATCAAATAGCATTCCTACGTTTCCTTTCCATCCGATCATTGTTGATGAACATTGCATCGTACCTGGACTATGAGCTTACCCAACCCCTGTACTAGGTGTGCCACTGAGCTCGATTATTTTCGAGGATATTTGTATTTATTAAAAAGCAGTACAATATTCAAAACTTTGATCATATCACCTCAATTCTTCAAAACGTGTTAGGCTTTCTTTAATATATATTTCAATTACTATTGTTACCCTCATGTTATAGTTATATTAATTATAATTCAACGATTGATTTATTCTCTTAGTGGCTATAACAAAGGCAGTGCATTGTTTATCTCCTATCAGATCAAACACCGCAAACTAAGAACAGGAGAGCAAAATTAGTTGAAAGAGTTTGAGTCATTTTACGCATCAATTATTTCTTAAATGAACTGTCATTCAGACGCGGTAAAGAAATTAGTATCGAGCATTCACTTAATACTTATAGTTCAGTAACAATCTCCAAGAGTTTCTAATAATAATCACGTCTTGCCAGCTCCTCAAGTATCCAATCAATGTCATACTGATATTTTTTAGATATATACGTACGTTGATTTAAAGAGAGAGACACGAAGAACATATTTCTCCATCTGCTTGGAAAATGGGTATTACACACTGAAGTAGGTATTATTTTTAAATACCAATTTGTTGTATGTCATTCATTAAGGTTAATGAAAAATTAACCGAAACAATATCTGTATTAGTTATGTTGTCTTCCTTATTATTAGAGTATGTAATTGCCATGAATATTTTAATGCAATAATTTATAATTGAAGTTTGCCATGATTCCTTAGTGGATAGAGGTAGGCATAGAATACTCTGTATTCTGAAAATAATAATTCAGAAATAAGGAAACATGTGGAATACACGGACAAATAGGTGATGCATTTCGATCCATTTGGTGTATATCTGATTATGCGTCTGTGTGTTTGAGTGTGTATGTGTATGTATGAGTATGTACGCGATATTAAATCCTTTATGATTTAATTTGTCTTAATCATTAATTAGCCGCTCCTAATTCAATATATAGATCCAAAGTAATTGGTCATTTCATGAATTGTCAATGCCAGTTTTCGGAAGATCGGCTATCTAAAGCAAAAACACCTAAATAACATCAAAAATAAAAATAAAAGGAGAATGAGTATTTTATTTACATCTTCAAAAGCATTTATCAGAAGTTACTCTAACATCCTTTTAATGTTTCTAGAGTATGGCTATTTAGCATGTACATTATATTTAGTGGTAAAGTATCACAAACATTAATGGCATTGTTTATACTTAAACGCAGGTAATTACAAAGATATATCAGGGGAGGGAACTATTATTAATTAATATATTACCGGTATTCAAATATGATTAATTAATATATCAAATCCTATTCGCATATTAGTTTTAGTTGTCACTGACCTTCCAAGGTCATACTTTTCAGGTGGAAATTTCATGAAATCCAGGCTGCTATTTATAAAACGAAAACAAAATATGTTATACAAGGAGATGAAATAATGTATCCAAATATTTTAAATCCTAAAAAAAAATTAGTTTAAACTTTATGTATTAACCCTTGGGTTTTTGTATTTAAAAAAAGTTTATTAAGGTTAAAGGTTTTATAAATTAAATTTTCCAAAGGGGAAGTTTTTTCTAACCCAAGATTAAGATAATTCGTATTTTGCTTAATATACACTTCTATAATCTAAGTTTTTTTTGTATTGGTGCAATTTTGTTAAAATTACAACTATCGCCAATAAGAACGTGTACCAGAAATAGTCTTGATTCGTAAGTACATCACAGAATTACTGACAGTATTGTGAATATCGTTGTATATTTAGTTGCATTGATTCAATTAATGTGGGCAGTAGACAGCTTATCTTCGTCATTCAATACCCATTGGTTGCATGTAAAACTAATTAGAGGTTCTCCCATTACTCTTAGCCAGATATATTTTTCCTTTCCACACAACAACCGTTTTTAAAAGTTTGTTAGCTTTACAAATAGAGTTGTATTAATTATACATGTATTGTTTCATTCATTTCCCAGTGATAGACATTCATCAGCTATACACACAATGTGCCTCTTATACTGATCTACATTTGTATTTATTTGGATGCAGTGAACATGATATATTCAAGCAAATAGAAGTAGATGATCCTGCAGTAAGTTCAACGTCTACACAAAGCCCTTACCTAGAACAATCTATTTAAAATTTGATGACTATGCAAAGATACATAATTATTTTAATTTGAAATAATTAATTTTATTATATGATGGAAATATTCGGCTTATCTTCTTAAGTAGGTCTTCCATTTTCGTAATCTTGCGGATTATCTAATGATCATAATTAGATTTGTTTTTAAAGTGAAATAGTTACTCACGTGATAAGTATTCTGCTATTAGTAGGCACCCACCCCCCCAGAAAACAAAGCTAATACTATCAGAAAACTATTTATGGAATAGCCACAGGTCATCGTGAAATAATCACAGGGAGTTATGCTAGTGTTAAAAAAGAAATCATGTTAAAATGGATATTTCATTAAAGATCAATTAACACAATAACAATAATAACAATAACACCAACAAGTACTACGATTACTGATGGTACTACTATTACTGCTGGTACTACTATTACTGCTGGTACTACTATTACTGCTGGTACACTATTACTGCTGGTACTACTATTACTGCTGGTACTACTATTACTGCTGGTACTACTATTACTGTTGGTACTACTATTACTGCTGGTACACTATTACTTCTGGTACTACTATTACTGCTGGTACTACTATTACTGCTGGTACTATTATTACTGCTGGTACACTATTACTGCTGGTACTACTATTACTGCTGGTACACTATTACTGCTGGTACTACTATTACTGCTGGTACTACTGTTACTGCTGGTACACTATTACTGCTGGTACTACTATTACTGCTGGTACTACTATTACTGCTGGTACTACTATTATTGCTGGTACTACTATTATTGCTGGTACTACTATTGTTGCTGATGATGATGATTATATTACTACTATTACCACTACTAATAGTATGCCATATAAATCAATAATCATGGACACATAAACTTTAGGTTGAGCATTTTGTAATATAGTATATGCATATCTCATTATTTGTAAGACGCAAGTATGATGATAAGAAACAGACCCAATGGTGAAAATACCGAGTTTTATAAATATTATGTTTTTAACTCGCAGGTTTAAAATAGCATATGTTGTATACATGTTTAGCATACTTTATTGTATGTGATCTAACTAGAATTTCTCTCTAACAGCTATAACCGGGACTGCCTGGCATATATACCGGACATAACAGTTTGCTACAACAGTTCGCCAAAATAGAAAGTGCTAAGAGCATGTCACGACGACAGTAGGTTCTACCGACCGCTAACGTTTTCTGTTCATTTAGAATGCTAATACCCACACATTTTGCCAATAAACGTTACTATCTCCGACCACTTACCGAGTAAGTCCAATAACTTCTCTATTTTAAATTAATAACGTCTTCTTATTATAACAGAGTCAGGTGAATAGCTGATTAATTTTAGTTTATTATTGGGAAGTGGAGCAGTCGTAACAAGAAAAAGTTACTTTAATAAAAAAACAATGCCCTCACAGAATTAATGTATATTTGGTTAATAAAAGCAAACAATTATTATACGCTACTGGTTATAATAAAACAGTACCCAATTCACTACCCAATAATACTAGCCACAACATCAATAATAACAACAATGGAATGATGAAAACATATTGAATACATTTTCCTCATATGCATTCTGAATTGGACTATTGTGTGAACATATGGTGTCCGCGATCTAATTCTCTAAAAGGCGAAACGTATTTCTAAGTTCCTTTCATGGAATCATTTGCTTCCTTTATCGTGAGACGTATATACTGGAGTAAACTCACATATTCCTTTGCCTGTAATCAGAAGGATATAATAGGTCTTGATCGAGCCATATATTAAGCCAACCTAATTTGATTGATTGGATTTTCGTGATTTTGGAGGATTTCCAAATAATATAACAATGAAACTATCAAAGACGTTTATGGCTAGAAAGTTCAAAATTAATATCATGCCTTTTGAACGAATGCACTTTAAAATCTAGATAATATTCGCTTTTATTTCGTTTATCACACATATATAGCTTTTTCTAAAGATAAGTGTATAAATATAAACGAGAAGCTGTTCTCTTTATATAAATAGGGCGCCTCCGTGTTCGAATCTCGGCGTGTGCATATCTGAAGGTTGTTTCATCCCTGACTTCGCTTCATTACCTTTGTAGGTCGCTCGGCCCATTTAGCCGACCATGTGCACTTCATATTGAGAAACAAAAGCAACAAGCACGAGCATCTTTGCTTTTTATAAAAGTACTGTTTCGTGATTAGCATATATTTGTAAATATAATTTGCTTTATTTTCATTCTATTATATATTCGTATATAGAAATAATTCGCTGAAACAGATTAATACAACAACAGGCCATTTAAAATCCAAAGATATACAGAAATAAAAAGACACACATCAGGCCTATTTTTCCTGGACGATCGACCATTAAATGTATGAATGAAAGGAACAGTTTATACATATAGACTGCTACGTTATGCATTGCATCTACAACAACAACAACAAGAATAATAATAATATAACCAAACATTAATAATACTAATAAACATAATAGTCAAGTATATTTATATAAGCGGCGTTGATAGCATAAGCCAAAGGTGTTTTACAGAGATATCTCAGTCAGAAGTATATACAAGTCCAATAAGTAATTTTAACGATAACTAGTGTTTATTAATGAAATAGACTTTCAGATGGCCATATGACTTGTTCCTCGGAGAGGTATGATTTTTCTAATATTCAGGAATTTACACAGTTGTTCATGTCCCATCAAACTAATAGGTTGGTAAGTTGGTATTGAATTCTAGAAGTAAAAGGAAGTGAAAAGAGAATTCAACGAAGGAAGAGAAAATGCCTAATTCACGGAAATAGAGAGTTATGCATTATGGACATTTAAGTATTATTTAAGGCCATTTTGCTATCCAGTGATCCCCTGAAGATATGTGTGTTTGTATTGAAAAGACTTGATAACGAATTGAACACGGGCAAATCAGACAACAATAAGATAGCCCCTAACAAAAAATACTATCTGTAAATGTTATTCCACATATGATTAACAAGATTTAAGTATTTTGACTGATAGGCCAAATATGTATTTCAACCTAGAGAAGAATACGCTATTGCCAACACAATCGAATGCAGCAGATAGATCAAGAAATATTAAAAATAAATTGCTTATCGTAACTAATTAATAGCATTTTTCTGAATGATTGTTTTATAGGTGTATGAGCATTTTTAAAAGTAAACTGCCGCGACTATTTTCCTCCTACGTGTATAATAACACTTAAGAATATTCAATCTATAGATGTTCATAGGGGAACAACCTTAGACCCAATACTAACCCACTTAAAGAGTTCGCCACAGTTACACGTTTCATATTATTTTACTAAATGATTGCGAGCAAACGAATACAACGGTAGACAAGGGGATTACTACATTAGCTAGTTTTTTTAGTTTTTAATAGAAACTGGGCAAAACTTCAACCTCATAAAGACACGTTTCCTTAATAATTCTACCCTTATGCGTTACACATACGCACACACGCACACAGAGACACGCAAAGTCACAGTCACCCACTCACACAAATTCACACACATACACACATACAGACACGTATACACAGATAAACGTCACAGGTACGCATGGAAGGACATCTAAGGAACTACACTGAAACACAAATCAAGAAAATAGAAGATTATTATTTTGAAAAAGAAATATCCTGTTAGTGTATCTTGCGTGTATCATTCACGGGTCAAATTTTATTCCACTCTCCGAGTCATGTAACTCCTATTTAAATGTACTGATTTCACTTCTAAATATCGACCTTTTAATAAAAGAGTAAAATACCTTTCCGCCTGGCATAGTAAACGATTATGCATGACGCATACATACAACCTACAGAATGTGGGGAACAAATGGATACAGCCCAATATAAGTAAAGATGCCATAGGGCAGTCGCTACTCTTTTCCTTGTGATCAGTATAAATTCAAAGAATATTTATTTCATGATATAATGTTACTGTGATATAAGCAATAAAATGCGCACCTATCATTCTGATCGTTGTTAGAGAGAACTTCACATATTTAAATTCGCTATTAGTAAATAGTTATACATGTATACATTTCGTAACCAGATATATGATAGTTTTGGTTGAACATCGACTATTACTGATCTTATAATCTTTACAAAATAATATCATGTTTCTGTTCACTGCTTGCATAATCAAC
Organism: Paralvinella palmiformis; assembly: GCA_025642065.1. Taxonomy (NCBI): domain Eukaryota; kingdom Metazoa; phylum Annelida; class Polychaeta; order Terebellida; family Alvinellidae; genus Paralvinella; species Paralvinella palmiformis. The sequence continues at coordinate 192,067 of JAODUP010001014.1, read as the reverse complement.
CACGAGTCGCTTTTTATTTGATATCATGGAAGAGTATTAGTAATGCCATATACATATATAACTCATATAAAGTATTTACACGCAACAGTCTAATTTCAACATTGGAGACAAGATGATCACAGGCGACGATCTTAAATCGAATTTCAAGTCTACAGCAATATGTTGTCCATTAATAGCTTACAACCTTGTTATCATTTATCAGATGATGATGATGATGATTGATGTTTTACGGCCACTTTTGTGCACAAGGTAGGCTAAATGGGCCGAGCGACCTCCAAAGTTAATGAGACGAAGTGAAAGACAAAACAACCTTCAGATATGCCCACGCTGGGATTCGAACACGGGAGGTAGTGATCAGTGGTCAAGCACGCTACCGCTAGATTAAATACCGTTATAATTAATTTTATTAACGTGTGTTTGTAATTAATATAAGTAAGCATGATTTATTCCAGTATATAGGGATACTCGTTGTTCCAAGGGACAATTATGATTACATTATATACGCCTACTTGGAGCACTTTTAGTACATCATGGATATTTTATATAAGGGTGTTATTGCAAATGAAATTTCAGTAATTCCTTTTAACCAGTATGTTAAATTTCTGGAATTAATTGTATTTTGGCTGAGTGTCTGTTTGATTAATTTAATCCATAATAATTGCGCCTGTAAAATAACACAGACATTGATGCAGCTAATACTTGATTGTATATCTTGATGAAATACTTGCACAATATTATGCAAGTAAATAGGCACGCAACTACCTGGGGTAATTGTATTTGAGTATATTGTTTTCTCATATAATACTTATATAGAAAAAACCTCAATTTGGTAAAAAACTAACTAGAATAATTGTATGGTCATTACAACTATCTGTTAGGGGTGGGTATAATAAATTGTGCGAAAATATGTCATGACTGATACATAAAACAAGAGAACGTCACTTTCCCACAGATAACAAAGTATTAAAAAAGTAAATTCCCTAACAGTAAGGTATCACATGTGTCAGGATAAACTGGAGACGGAAATTATAGATAAGTGAATATGTAATAAGATTGTTATTTACATTACAGACCAAAGTAAAAGATGAATTTACAAATCTTCTTCATGAAGAGATAACAAAGGTAATTCTCTAAGAACCACTTTAAAAGAGTGTTTGGTGATATCCGGAAGAGTCCAAATTTGCATATGGTAATTTAATTCCGGCGTAAAGTGTATTATCACAAGTACTACGATGACTATTAAAGTGATGGAAATGATTCATTCATTCCTGATGGGACTATAAATGATCTAAACCGTGCTCAAATGGATGAATGAGCCTGGACAATATGGAAAAAACTAGAAATGGATTTAATAGAAAGGTTTTATGCAAAATACAGTATCTAGCATGTGCCAGACTAATGCATGTTCATTTAACGTAAATGTGTAAACAATTAATTAAAGTATAAGCTAAGAAAACTTACAAATTTGCTCAATTCTTTAATTAATGTGCAAATAATTCGGTGGCAGTTTAAAATCGCCTTCACTTCAGTCTTAGATTCTTTATTTCCGATATCTAACTAACTGCATTGTTTACGTTCGTATTGGAAAGGTCAGACATCATAGACACTTTATTTCCACGAATATCTGATAGTGATTGAACTAAATAACTGAACGTTTATTTACACGAAGAAGTTGCTGGTGATTCAGTTGGTCATGAATGTGTCTACACATTTGATCAACAACAAATATTCCTATAACGGAGAATTACAAATCTGAAATGAACGAAATAGGCCAGATAACTTGCCTATTTCGTATTTGTCGAATATGGTAATGATAAAATAAAGTAAACTATTAAATTAACTAAATATTAATGAAACATAGGAATATATCACGCATAAAAATTATTATTATGGAAGGATATTTAACAACAATTATTTATACTGATATATAATGGTACATGGCACATTTTATAATGTCATATTATTCTATTTATTAACTAGCGGTAAATAACAATAAACGTTAATTATTACCAGGCTAATGGAATGTCTTAGTTTATCTTTGTTCACCTGAGAGGGGTAGCTTAGATGGAACAAAATAATATATATATATATATAATGAAACAAATTTCATTATTATCAGAGGTAAGATACAACACTAGGATATGGAATGAAGCTTATGTTTTCGACATCTTGTATATAAACATATATATATAGACAAGCGTGCCCGCCGTACACACACACACACACACACGCACACACACACACACATCATATACACACAAACACATACACACACACACCGATATACGGACACACATACGTACACACGTGTATATACACACAGTTATTTGTAAAATAGTATAAATGTACGAAGAGTATTATAACTTAGAGTTGTATGTTCTCTCGTAAATACTATTTCTAAGCCTCAAGAATTCAATTTATTTGCTAGAACATATAAATACAGCTAAATGACCTCGGCCGAGACTTATCTCCAAAACGTGAAGTCAACCATAATTGGCCTGCTCGTAGTTTAATACCATAGCTAAGAGGTTATTGCTAGTCTAAATTGTCAAAGAAGTCGTATTTTGTAGTCTGTAGTTGGTCAAATATCAAAGATTCTTATTCTTCGTTGCTAAGAAACTGATTATCTGCTATCAATTACAATTATATAGCATAGTGTAGCAAAAATATATAAAATATATATATATATATATATATATATTAATGTAATAAAAATTTGGGCGAATGAAGTCTACTTAACTCCAACTTCTTTCCTTTATAACTCTGTATATAAGTGAAACATATTGTCTAGTTAGTGTTATTGAACAATGCCAATCCAATCCCATATGAGTTCGGATCTCTTTGTAAATTGGAATATCTATGTAACAATCTCACCTTTTTAATGTGGATAAGGCAAGGTGCTATCTTTATTTTAGTTATATAAGCCAATCCAATGTGAATGTAAACCATCTAATTTTACTATTCATTTCATTTTGTGCTAATCACGTAATATCTGCGAATATTGACTTCTTATCGGCATTCATAATTCAACGATCTATTACGAAATACTAATCCAGTCAATCAGGATCGGGCAAATCCAATTGAGGAATTCCCCCCAAAGTGTATTATTTGTAGAACTCTATTTCAGTAAATCGTTATTACCGTACACAACAGTTAGTATATTAATATTGTGGGCACCAGATAACGAGCTTAGAGTACACAACAACAACAACAATCAGGCTCGCTTAAATCGGCTTTGAGGTGGGCTTCTTTTATGACTATTGAATTATCAAGTTTCGAATAAACGTTCGGTCAAGCTTCATGAGATATGTATAAATCATATTTACTATTAGATACTAGTACGATATAGATATAAACATGATGTTAAGTGACCATTCTGGCTATATAATAATGGTCAAGTTAGTGGAAACCCAACCAAGTAACGGAATTTTGCTTATCAAAACCTTATCAGAAAAAATATGAGATTTCTTCTACTAGAGACTGCAATGATTGTCACGAGGGCACCCAATCTGACGAAATACAAATGATGGATGGATCGGGTGGATGGATGAATTGATGAATAGATGAATTGATGAACGAATAGATGGATGAATCATTGGGTTGATGGATGGATAGATAGATGGATGGATGGATGGATGGATGGGTGGATAAATAGATAGATGAATGGATGAACGAACTGATGGATAAATGGATGGATCGTTGGGTGGGTGGATGGATATAATGGGTGGATGATTGTATCGATGGATGGTGCCTTCGATCGCTTGATAGATGGAAAGATGGATGGATAGGCATATTATTGGTGTGAGAATAGATAGATGGATGGATGAATGGACTGATGGATGGATTGATTGGTGGATTGATGGATGGAAAGGTGGGTGATTAGATATTTTGATGACTGGATTGTCGGACGGATTGAATGATGGATAAACGGATAGTTGAATGGTAGGTTCGAACCATTAATAGATAGCTAGATAGGATGGATTAAATGATGTAGGGGTGGATTGATTGATGGATGGATCCTTGGGTTGATGTATGAATGGACAAAATGATGTCTTAGAATATTATTGGCATCTTGATATGTATATTTCATTTGTTTATAGCTAAGGATTAATTGAAACAAACATATTAACAGGTATGTACACAGATAGACTGATAATCACATATTCTCACCCATGCAGTTGACCCTTTTTAGACATTATATAAACCTTAGATTGATCTATGGTAAACAGTTCGCTCTATATTAATTATGTTTATAATAATAATTCAAGGCTTAAATCCCTGATTTATCCCCCTCGGGTTAAGGATGCTCTCTTTGGACCCTACAAAAAGAAACACCAGAAACCGGGAACTGGACAGGAAAAATCGTTGCTGGGCAATCAGTCATTTTACGCATGACCTATTTCTAAGATTAGCCTGTCACTCAGACATTGACAGTGATAAAAATCATTATCGTGCCTGAAGAGTTAGTTATGGCATTCCGGTGCTGTGTGAAACATTAATGGAGTTGGAAGAAGTACATAATCCTTCATCTTTACATCGGATGAATGTTACATTATCAACGAATTTATATCACTAACACCATCCACTTATTATGTATAATTCATTTGGGCTATTTAAAACCTAAACCGCTTTCCTCTTTACTATTAAAATATACTATTGACACAAATTATTTAATACAATAATCTGTAATTGAGGTGGTGGCGATGATTCATGAAAGGATGTTGTATATAAAATAGTAATAGCTAGGAACTAATTAATCAGGTAGAATAAATATTGGAATAAACAGAGATGTAGGTTCGCTTATGAACTGATAATCTCTGGTTTTGTTAATAACACTGATTTATTTATATGGTGACTTAACTATATGGATGTACACAGATTGAGATCGGGCATGGTGAAAATCTTGGCCTAGGCAGCATTAAATATGTAATGTCTTTCCAAATTCATTTATTCGAATTGGTATAGATACGCCCTATATTTAATCGCAGTAATATGTTTGGTGTTTGAAATGTATTTCCGGCATTTTACTCCATGTTCGCAAAATCCACAGTTTGGATGAAAGTATGAATACCCCTGACGCCATTAAAACGAACTGCCGAATGGTTGCGTGTCGACTGATCAAATACAAATATTTATTTTAACAATGTTATCTAAGTCTGCTAATGTTTTGGGGAAATCTCATACGTCAACATTATCTGGTCTCACAATCAATCACAACACACAGAATCCTATATAAGCGTAACGGATAGTCGTGTCGAAGTGATATATTTGGTGATTTGTCTCAATAAATCAGCAAACTAACGATCAGTATAACAGATTATTGCTGGGAATAATATTTCAAACTTTTATCAAAACTCCATATTTTGTTGGTGATTGTGTAACGAGTAATCATTCATTCAAACAATCTAATGACTAATTAATCACAATTACGTGGACGTGGGCTCTTCTATTATACCTGTGTGAGTGTCTATATAGTGTGTGTGTGTGTGTGTGCACACGTGCCTGCGCGTATGTGTGTATGTGTATGCGTATGTGTGTGTAATTTATTAAGGGGATGATAAATGGCTTAGCACCTACTTTCGTTTCATCTTTAATTTATTCTTCGTTATTGCCATGCTTTAATAAAAACATAATTCGTATTTTCATCACTTTTGAGGTCGTTGAGAAAAATCAAAAGCAGATTCAATCCATAAAATAAATAACAAACACCATTTAAAAAGATTTAAACGCCTTACTTTAAAATGATTAGTTATTTGCCATAAACATTAACATTGGAAGTGTTAGAAGTATTTCGCTCTACTAAATACTGAAGAAGACCTCCCACCTCTGAAGCCCGCGTATAATCTGATTATCTCATTTGGATTTCCTTGAAAGGGATCCAATTATTTATGTATGACGTATTTTCTTATCTCTAGATAAGACTTCTAGAACATAACATTAATATTATCTCAAAACTATTGATGAAAATGCCATACATCATAATAAAATGACCACAGAGAATTATAATGGTATTCCAAACAAATTATGCTAAAATGGATGTTTCTTTGAATTTTGGTTGAAACAATGACATCAGCAACAACAACATAATACAACACTAATATAAGTCTCGTTTTTTTCTGCAACTACTACTACCACCACAACTACCGCTACTACGTCTACTAATGTTATTGTTAGTATTGCTACTACTGCTGCTGATCCTACTACTACTACTACTACTACTACTAGTATTACTACTTGCTACTTTCTCAACCACTACACCCATAGGACATCAATATTAACTAACATTTAAGGTCAAAGCGAAAACGTAAGCTGTTATCGCTAAACATTGCATTTCCTTCATTACACATTTTAGACCGAAATCATACAGGCACCTGAATAACAAGCGAATGTAGTTCTATAAATGCGTTTCTTTTAGAAAATAGTTGTTTCCCTTCCGGCAGGTTGCAAAACAGACTCAATGGACACATTTGGAATATTTGGAATATTTCGTGGAATAATAATTGCTTCCAAACAACTCTAGTAGAGAATAGCAGGGATACAAACTGGACAGGGCATTCGGCTACAATTGCGAGCCAATATCGAGAGTGCTGAACGCACGTCATGTGTCAGTAGACGACATCTACCGCGAAGGCTTTCTGTTTATTTAGGATGATAATACCCGTATTTGTTGCCAATAACAGTTAGTTTCTCCGACCACATACTGAGTAAGTCCAATAACTTCTCCATTAACGCTAATGATGTATTCTTAATATAACACAGCCAGGTCAAGAGGTAAAGAAAATGAAGCCAAAAATAATGTTCTCAATATGTGTATGCCTTTTGTTTTTGTATTCTCCCAGTTTGTGGTTATATTATTGCCTGTTTTCAGTGCTGATGTTTGTGATGTTGCAGTTAATGATGTTGGTGCTATGGTTGTATTACTGTTGCTTCTTTGTTAATGACAACTGCCGCATAAAAATCATATTACGTTATTTATGCATTCTTCGATACATACATACTTATATATATATATATATATATATATATATATATATATATATATATATATATATATATATATAAGAGAGAGAGAGAGAGAGAGAGAAATAGTCAAATTATGTGTTTGTCCTTAATGTACTTCAAAATATATGCAGATTCGCTTTTACTCCCGTTGTCATTCAAAAGTATATTTTGTCTACAGTTACTTGGGTTAATAACTAAATGTATACAGGAAGCTATTTTATCGCATTGTGAGTCACTGCGGCAAATTGTATTTCGAACTTGCTTATTTTAATAATAAATGTTTAATGCTGGCAGGTATTTGCTGCCTAGTTTGTTGCTGTTGTTTTTATTTTGTTGTATAATTCCATTTTATATTCGTAGACACAAATCGATCTTTAAAAGAGATTATTATTATTATTATTATTATTATTATTATATACCATAATTATATAGCACTCTTTTCATAAAATATATATCATGTTCAAAAGTGCTTTAAAATACAAGACATATAAATGTAAAATGTTAAAATTACACGAAATAATATATATTAAATGTAAAATACAATATTACAATATAGTTGTGATTAATTGTTTTGACGTAATAACATGATTAAAAAAAGACAAATAAAATAAAATAAACTTAGTCAACTAAATTAAATCGTTATAATATACTGATAATGCAATATATCGAACTGCTATTAACTAGAAGATAAAACTAGAATATAAACATGTTATATATACACATTATTAAGAATGACTAGATTTGTTCAATGGCTATAGTGAACTAGAAAATAATGTGTTTTTAAGCGTTTTTTTAAAGTCTCTGTTGTCTTAGAATTTCTAATATCGGCAGGCAGTGCATTTCAGAGACTGGGTGCTGCATAAGTAAAACATCTGTTGCCATATGCTGTGGTCCGCATCTTAGGTACTACCAACAGTTGTGTATTCTGGGATCTTAGAGTTCTGCCTGGTATAGATATCTGTAACATGTCTCTCAAATACACAGGAGGTCGATTGTGCAATGCCTTATGCGTGTGGACCAAAAGTTTAAACTGAGCAGCTAATGGAGTTTCTTTAACACAGGTGTGATATGATTACGTCTAGCTGTTCTAGTCACAATGCGAACTGCCGTGTTCTGTACACGTTGCAGCTTACTGATCATGGTATTTGGTACTCCATGGATGAGCGCATTACAATAGTCCAGTCTCGACATTACAAGCCCATACACCAATGACGTAGTAGCATCGTTAGATAGGTAATGCCTGATTCGCCCAATGCTACGCAGTTGTGCATATCCAGATCTGCATATGGAAGCGACTTGTTGTGTCATTGTCATGTTGGAATCAAACATAACACCTAGATTACGCACACATGGATGTTATTCGAGCATTTCCTACTAGATTGATAAAGACAGAGCATTTAAAATCTTAGAATATCCAACGAAAGCCATACACACAACAAAAAAGGAGATTATGGTATACCTGTTATGATCATTTACTATTAAATGTATGAATAAAAAGAAAATTATGGACACATAGTCAGGTAAGTATGGATTACAATAATACTACGAAAATATTAATAACAATAATAATAATTAAGGGCAGCAGTGAAAATGAACAAGACCACTTTAGATCACTTCTTGGGACGTACAGTTTCGTCTGGAGACTGTTGGTAGTTATCCAGATAGTATCCCACGGAGTAGCTGAGGATGGGGCCCACATCAATAAAGAGCCAGGCGATGCGTCTGCATGGCGGGGCATCACAGAGTGAAAAGCGATTGAGTCGTTGCTGTCTCTAAACGTCGTCACATTAGCTGTCAATGGGTAACATGTTGGTCTTTGAGAGGGCGACCTGTGGCCTAATACCTAATACTTGACCATGAACCTCACCCTTAGTCCTTATCGATATAACTTCTTCTCATGGATCATTCCAGCTTCGGTGTCCTTAACAACAGCCAAAACACCTGCTAGGATGGCTCGGTGGATCCTTGAGACAAACATTCTCCCTCACTACGCCAGGAATGGATAATGAAAGTGTTATAAACACTACATACAAACAACAACAACAATAAAAATAGTATTATAATTATAATAATAATAATTTAATAATAATAATAATAATAATAATAATAATAATGTTTATTTAATAAAACGCTTTCGCTATTATGAGCCAAATACTTGTACGAAGATACCACAAAAAGATGTATGAGAAGGTACTAAGAAATTAGGATGATCAATATTATTGATCGGCAAAAATCAGCCTTAACCAAATTAATGTTTAAAATATAGTTAATCTAGTCGTGTCTAATCTGAGCCGGAAACCTGTTCTACAATGTGTTGGCTGCAACATTGAATGGACAATGGCCATATGACTTGACCCCTGAGAAATAGTTCCGTTCAATAATATTTGACTAGATGTCATGGCTTTGGGGGATGATACCGCTTCTTTGGCCTCACGGGTATAACGTGACACTATTTACCTACGGCTATGGTCATACTGTACGGGATGTCGCTGGTTCTCGCCTCGGTTGTGACACTATAGAATGGGGAGTTTTTGATCAAGCCAGGTAATAAATAAAATAAAACAATATATGATTTAATATTATTTAATTAAAGCCGAATATCAGTCACGCAAATTTCAAACATTTCCAAAACAGAGTAGAATTTTAACCCGTTAATGTTGATATATAACGCTGATATATAACAATGCTTATTATCACCATACTAGTAACATTTAAGGATATATCGCTGCACGAGATCGCACCAGAACGTGTATATATTTGAAAAACCAAGCAACAAATAATCGATTGGGTAATAACAGTTATCTTGACCAATCGATATAATAATATAGTAACAAGTTGTTTTGGTGTTGTGACTTTTATATGCAGACTGTGGGGATTCCTTTTCTCATACCCAAATAATATAATTTGGGTATATTCCGTCTATCGCAACTTGATATGCTAGGCGTTTATGAAGAAGAAAATACTAACTCAAGTAGACAATTTCAGCAGAGATGCGTGCTATTATTATATTTAGCAATTAGCGGCTACCTGATATAAAGGTAGTCTAGAAGTAGAAGAAAAGGGCTGTAATGTTGTCATAACATGCATAACACATAGATTATGTAATCCTATTAATCCTACCATAGAATTACCACATGCGTCATAAGTGTGATAATAACACTATTATGAGCAGTATGCCAATTACTTAACGTGATATGACCCATCCATTTTATTTAAGGATATTTGGAGGAATAATAATACCAAATATATTGATTGACAGAAAGAACGCATGAATTGTTATTTACTCGATAAGTTTAGAAAGTTTGGAGTAAAGTGTGAATAAAAATGATTAGCGCTATTTGTATTTCAAATTCACACACACATAAAACCTAAACACAGAGACATAAACACATACATACCGAATGAACTAAACATACAAACACAAACAACCACATAAACATACACACAAACACACACGTACAAACAAATACTGAATCACACACCGAATCAACTAAACGTAAATACACATAACTAAACGTAAATACACACACACACACACACATATATATACACACACACACATCTCTCTCTCTCTCTCTCTTTCTATATATATATATATATATATATATATATATATATATATCCCAAAATGCGAGATTAGATAAATTGAGAGAGTATTATTTCATTAGTAATGGATATATTGTCCTTGAAAAAGAGAAATGCCATCAATCAATCTACCGTGTGCCAGTTACTTGTCAAGTTTAATATCATAATCCGACGATCCCAAACAGGAAACGATTTCCCGGAGGACATGTTTGATCATTCTGAATGTCGTATAAATAGAGCCCACAGAGAACTGGTAAATGTCCAAATTCCAAAAGACAATCGCTATTTTTCTCCTTTTATCAATAGAATTTCAGCCAGTGTTTCTTTCTAAAATCAAATACATTTTCTTTGAATCGGATACATGTATTTCTACTTTGGATACCTGCACAGTTACGCTCTTCTTAATTAACCAACATTTTCTCTCATTATTGTATAACCACATCCACATATTACTAACCCTATTCTGTCGCGTAAGAAGACGATCTTTATTTCATTTGAACGACTTGCTTCATACAATGATTATGTATTATACTAAGCATGCCGAGTGGGACGATAATTACCATTGGTTTCTCCCATACGAGTCTAAACCTTTTTTATTGTTGAAAACGTGGATTAACGTTAAATGACTTAGTGCAATTGCAGGCAGACGTAGACCAATATGATTACGGAAAGACTCTTCGATAGCATTAATACATGTTAAGAACACTTAAAAAACATTATTTCCGTGAAATATGATTATACTTGAATGTTTAACATCGTTATCACCTTGCAATGTTTCTAGGACACTACATTCTTGATCTCCATTAAAATGATTAATTTCACAAATAGAAAATAAAGTAAGTGGTGTGTAGGATTAAGTAAAGAAGATTAGCCAAAATAGCCAATTCGAGTATAGGAACTTCACGTGTTGACAATATGGACTGTAATATTCTAAACAATTATAGACCTGTTTCAAATCTTACATTTTTATCTAAAGTTATAGAAAAGGCAGTTGCTTTCCATCTAAACAAATATTTAATCAATAATAACCTTAATGAATCACTACAGTCTGCCTATAAAAGTGGTCACATCACTAAACAGCCTTGGTTCGAGTGAAAAATGATATTATGATGTCAATTGATCAAGGTAAGCCAATAATACTTGTTCTTCTGGACCTGTCTGCTGCATTTGATACAGTTGACCATAATGTACTTTCTCTAGGTTAAAAGACATGTTTGGTCTGTCAGGTAGAGTACTTGAATGGTTTAGATCCTATCTGGAACAACGCTCCCAGAGAGTGTCTGTTCATGGTATTTTATCTGACATTCAGTTTTTGTTATCTGGTGTACTACAGGGTTCAGTTCTTGGTCCTCTGGTTTTCACAATGTATACCCGTCCTCTTGGGATCATTGCGCAGCGATATGGGATTAAATATCACTTGTATGCTGATGACACACAGCTGTATATATCACTGGATCCTGACAATGAGTTAAATTTCTCCTCTTCCTTGAAGAATTTAGAACATTGTATTGCCGATATCCGGCTATGGATGACTCAAAATCTTCTAAAACTAAATGATAATAAAACAAATATTTTATATTTGGCATCACCACATTGTGTTAAATCCCTAAAGACACCAGCATTACAGATGGGTACATCTTCGATTACCCCTAATGGGTCAGTAAAAATCTAGAGGTTATTTTTGACCAATGTATTAACATGCATGAACATGTCACATCAGTATGCCGAGCTGCCTACTACCATCTTAAGAACATCCATGTTTAAAAGCATTCTTGACACAAGAATCACTTGTAACTGTAGTTCATGCCTTTGTTACATCTCGTATAGACTATTGTAACTCCCTGTTATATGGCATATCTGATTATAACATTAATCGCCTTCAGTGAATTCAGAATAGTGCAGCTCGCATTGTAACAAATACTCGAAAATATGATCATATTACCCCAATTCTTCAAAAACTACATTGGCTACCTGTTAGACAGCGTATCCATTTTAAGATTCTGTTAATAACTTATAAATCTATTAATGATATGGCGCCAGAATACCTGTGTGAACTGGTTTCCATTAGAAAGTCATCCCGAAAACTCAGGTCATCCAATCAGATACTATTGCAGTTGCCAGTGTCTCGGCTCAAGTCATATGGTGATTGTGCGTTTAGTGTTGCAGCCCCCAATTTGTGGAATAAGTTGCCGGCAAATATTAGAAATTCGTCGTCTCTTGGAAATTTTAAGTCTCTTCTAAAAACACACCTATTTAAGGTCGCTTTCACAGATAAATAATTATTATCTTTTAAATCATTACAGGGTTTTTACAGACATTATTTGGGGTATTATTATATTACATATTATTTGTACAGCGCCTTTGAATGGCTCCTGCTAGTAAGGACGCTTTATTAAATATACATTATTATTATTATTATTATTATTAATATGTTGGTATAAACTTATTTTTACAAAAACAAATATCTTTGCTGGTGACCTTCTACGAATATCGCTTTTCTATCCAGCGAATACATAAAAGACCAATAGCCGTCATTCATTTGACATCAAGTAAAATTATTAGTAATGGCATAGATATGAAAATATTTTGATCCCTTTTGATCCATATCATTTGGCAGTTTTAAACCGTACCTGTCCACGTAAAGACTCTGTTGCGCAGTGTCATTTCCAGATCGGTGACAAGGTGATGACAGCAGACCGTTTTAAATACGGGGCTTAATTAATAAAATAGTGCTATTATTAACTGGACATTTTGACCATTTCCATGTCCGTAGCCATAAATCATGTTTATTACTTGATTATTATACTGAAGTTTTCTAGAAACCAACGTAGCTGTACAAGAGACGGTAATTTTAATTTAATAATAATATAAAGACCTTTAGTGTAGCTATCTAGCTGAATAAGGCGCTATATAATTGTCACGTATTATATTATGATGTATAATTTAGCTGTATAGATAAGCTTCTTAGATTAAGTACACTATCTTTGGACAAGTTATTCCATTTAAGGGTGTTTTATTATTATACAAAAATACTTTATATAATTGAAGAGTGATAATTATTATTCTAAGAACCACTTCTAACTGTATTATATACACATTATTTGTTAATTTCTTACTACATCCTCGATACCGTATATAAAGACTTAACTGTAAAGCAAAATGTAACTTAATCCTGGCAACTATATTTTTGTATAAGGCAGTTAAGCATCCATAATTTATGGATGAGTGTGCCTTTGATTAATCTAGTGGATAAGCCCTGGTCCTGCAATATTATGGAAACAGTGGTGCCTCGACTAGTTTATTAGATGTTCTGCCGAAATAATTATACATAACTGGCAAAAAGGTATGATCTACAATCGCTTCCCATTAAACTGGAGGCGCCTCATCGCTACAAATGTTGCTAATTGCATGTCAGAATAGCTCTGCCTACAGGTTTATATCGCCTTCGTAAATTAACTCGATCAAGACAAGTGTCAAGGCTATTCCACTTATGTGCTTAATGACGTCACTGACGACGGGATAATGTTCGTAAAACAGATGACTTGAGCTCTTCCATTGTTCGTACTTTACCCTCCACCCTTGTGGTTGCTGTTACTACTACTGGAGCTGTTGTTGCTATTGCTTCCATCGATATTTATATTGGCAATACCAGGAATATGGAGGTTGTGTACAATATATGCAAATGAAACACAATCGAATACAAGGCAATTACAAAATCGTAATAAATAGCTTCTGGCGAGTGGTATGTATACGTGTTATAGTAGCATACGATTACTTTCCAGTATCCTAAAATCACGGATAAACAGGTTTTATGTAGTCAGTCACCATCAACTCTGATAAAACCAGCATTTTCCTCTAACTCTGAGGATGGCTATCTCGCTACAACATATGAGATGCGACATCTCCCTGGAAGACCAACGAGGTTGTGGGTACTCCTGTAATTTCATAGGATCACAAGTTCGACCCATACAACCCTCAACTTTACGGATATATGATCGACCCCGTCGTCGTTGAATCGCGGATCAGCTAGTCCGAATTTCACAACAGAGGTTAAAGAAACATCCTAAACCTTAGATTCGCCCCACATAATGTAAATTGGAGTAGATACTAAAGGATGACTCACAGCCACAAAACAGATAAAAGAACAAAACAACAATATAAAACAAATTAGTCATCGGAAAGGATAATGGGTCCAGGATAACTGGTAATCCTCACTAAAACTTCACTTTGCTGATATACTGAAAGATAAACGATTTTCAGTTAGAGCTAACTGTTCTACATATATTATTTTAACACTGGGAATAAATAGCCGTAACTCGGATTCACAGAACACATCCACCCTAAATTCAACTATATTGTGGAAATTGATTAAAAGTCGATATGATTCAAATAATGTTTTCTTTACCGAAATATGTTATTCAAAATTAATACCGAAAGTGAAACAGACCAACATAGATCTAATCAATCGAACGATTGTTTACTGAATGTTCGACGGTCATGTCCAAGATGGATATTCAAATGTTTAAAGTAAATCCTAATATTAGAATAGGAATTATGCGGCAAGAAAACACAGCTAAATCAATGGTCTCTCAAAGGCTGGATGTATTCATCTAGTGTTTTCAGAAGCATCTACCTACCGTTGTTATACCATAAGAAATAATGTCTTAAGTCGTTCACGTCACGTTTTGACGATATCAGAAAACAAGCCTTACTAAGGAAAGGATTCACATTTGTTCAAACCCCAAAAATTGTGATACAGTCATTTTGAAGTCAATAGAAATACAACATTTCCTTCGCTATTACCCTAATAGTTTCAGTAAACCACAAAATCATTTACATCTAAGTCAAACAGGGATCTAGATTTGCAGTAATAATGAACCAAACACTTATATTACCGATGGAGGAAGGGGATTATATATATTGAATTTTTGAGGAAATTGTTTCTAATTTGAGTGTACTTTTCTCGTTATGACTAGTCCACTTCCCACGTTTAAACTGAGAGTAGCCAACTCTTGACTTGGCTGTGTTATATGAAGAAGAGATTATTAACCTTAAGGGATAAGTTATTGGACTTACTCAGTACGTGATCCGAAAAGCTAACGTTAACTGGTAACAGATGTGAGCAGTAACATCCTAAATGAACCGAAATCCTTTACGATGGACATCACACGCTGGCATATGACATGCATTTAAGACTCAAGATATTGGCGACCTTTTCTAACCGAATGACACATCCCATATATATCCTAGCTAGTCCGGGTTATGGCTATCAGATAGCAATTGTAATTCGACGGCATAAAGTATATTGAATTTATCTATGACGTAGTCTTCTTACCTTGCCAGTGGGAATACAACATCTGTCGAAAATTAACATATATGCACCTTCGCACCCGTTTATTATCCAATGATTTGTGGGGTCAGTCTAACACGTGTCATAACATATAATGTTATATTCAAAGTAAATAAAGCCACATGCTGAATCTGCAGGTTTATATTTTTGTCTTGACGTCAGATTTCCTTGGGTATAGGTATTCTATATTTATAATGATGAGTGTAGTATTCGTATTAGTAGTAGAAGTAGTAGTAGTAGTAGTAGTAGTAATTATAATAGTGGTAGCAATGGTAGTGGTATTAGTAGTAGTAGTAGTAGTAATTATAATAGTGGTAGCAATGGTAGTGGTATTAGTGGTAGTAGTTGTAGTAGTAGTAGTAGTAGTAGTAGTAATAATCGCAGTAGCAGTATCAACACCTAATACTTAGTATTAGTAGTGATATTTGTAGTATTAGTAGTTGTTCTTGTTTTTGTTGTTATTGTGTTAACTGGAATTCAATGAAAAATGCATTTTAACATGATTCGCTTACACCTTTACCACAATTCTTTGTGATTAACTTATTGTAATAGATAGCAGTTTCATAAATAATGTTGATCTAATGTTAGTATCGTATTCTGGAAGACCTATCTACATATAGCACAATACTTCTAGATTTGTTCACTTTTAAGGAAACCAAATTATGACAATTAAATACAATACACGATTCAGAAGGTAGAATCGCCACCATTAGTAATAAAACAAACATATATCATACAAAGTGGGCGTATTTGAATCCAGATTTTCCTGTCTTTATGAAGCCGATGAGGTTACCGCAGAATCATTTGGATATGGCAATAATATTACTCATATATATCCAAATAAATGTATAAATCAGTTTATTATTTATTATATATAATCAGTATCCCTTCAACCTCTTTATCTTTTAACGGCCAATCAAAAATTAAAAAAATGATATTATCATAGATCTCGTTTAAATAAAACTGAATTCTGAGACTTAATATGTTTCTTTTAGAGATTTGTTTGTTTCCACATCACAGTTTTCAGCTCAACCTAAACCGTGCTTTTTATTTCTTAATTCAAAATACGAAGTTATTTTTCTTATCTCTGGAGTATTAAAATGGCAATCAGTCTGTAGAATAGGAAAAGGCTCAGCTTTTTAACAGACGATATACTTCTAATTTCCACTGGCAATCTATTCTAGAAAGTAGGCTGCTTTACAAAAGACCCATCGCCAATAACACCTGAGCCAAGACATAAATATCCACAATATTATGTGACTGTATCACCAGAGTGAATGATTCACTACGGACAACGCATTCGGTTCATTGATAGATTGATAATATACTAGTATCATGTTATAATAAATACACTGTCTCACAAATACCCACTGCAACATTTTACGAATTGGATTAGTATAATCGGGTTCTAGAATATGTGTCACTAAGCGATACGCATCATTCTAAATTACTTTAAGTTGATTGTGCACATAATCAGATCAGGGATGCCTTGTAATATGGAGCTACAATTATCTATATAAGACATAACAAAGGTATGAGCCATTGGTGTCAAGAAAGATATAAAACAATGGATATTATATATATATATATATATATATATATATATATATATATATATATATATATATATATATAAATAGATGAAGAACCTAAATAACACATGAATAATAAAGAACTCTAAAGTAATAAACTATATATGTTTTTTATCACTGAGTTTTTAATAACATGGAAGACGATTGTGTTAAATGTGCTTAAAATAGAATGAAAGGTCAACATAATAGGCGCATGGTTTGCATAGAACCTGTAACAAGAAAAATCTATCATTAGTAAATGAAAAAAAACTTACTAATCAGATTAAAAGTTACTTACTTCACGATACGGTATAACGTTGAATATTAGCATCTACTAGTAATACAAGAATGCGTTAAGGCTAATTAAATTTGAAATCAGCGATGTAATGTTTTTAAAAAGTAGATTATTATTATCATTTAGAGAAGCATACTAGTGTATTCGTAAATAGAACCAAAATCACAAACTATATTACCATGTGAAAGATTGTGTCAGTAAAGCTATGAATTAAAACAAATTAGGACTATTTCTTGTTCATTTTCTTGTTGTCAAATTATCATCTATTCTGTAGTAGTTTTAAAATTTCTCACTTACGAGAAAACAAATCAAATATAACTGTGTAGTATCCAGTTTTAAAATAAAACACAAATTATTTTGTAACTTCTCTGTTGTGTAATATGTATCATTAATGTTGGCACAATTCAGCTTATTAAAAAACAATTATGTGCTGATAACCATATTTTTCTTACATTTTACATTGTTTATGGTGATGGTAAATTATCAATCCTTGTGTATTCAGTTCAAGACTAAAAAAATTACTTCTCATCGCAGCCTAGTTGTTAGTCACGATAAAGTCCTAGTTTATTGAATAAACGATTACAATTCTTTTATTGACAGTTTTTTCTTTCTTTTAATAAATAACAGTGTCGATTGCTTAAAATTCTCGCCTGATTCATTTTCATTTATGGAATATTAAATTAAGAGAAATAATCATGAAATAATGACGTAGTCCATATATAAAATCATAATAGCTATGTGTTGTGATTATCAAACTTAATTATGCATCTAGTTTTATTTACGAGTCTCTCTAAGAAATTTGCCTCATCTTTCAGTAAGCCCTTTTATTTATATCCAGAACGTTTGGGAAACCAATTACCGAGGACGACTAGTAATACCGATAGTAATATATGAATGAGATATGAAATGTTAATTAATAAGATCAGATAATGATCTATTTTAATTATGTTGGGTTCCTCCTCCTGTTGTTCTGTGTAACTACTTATTTACCAGTGTACATATCGCCACTGATGATGGTGATGCCTCACTTCATAATTCAATATATATGCCTAATAGTTAAACGCTAAAGTCAGTCAATTTCTCTTAAAGTAGCTTCAAAAAAATACTTCTTTTAAAGATTTAATTCAAACACTGATTAAGCTTTACGTTATATTGATGTTATTTTTATTTTCTTCTTAGTCGCTTCTATCTGAAATACTCATACGTCTGACAATCAGTATTCGTCAAATGGTTAATTTCGTTTTGCCTTTAAATTGCTATTACGAACAACTATTTAATGATTAGGCCAAATTAAGTCAAACGCCAGTGATCATTGTGTTAGCAACGTAAATGTTAGTAATACTATGTGACATTTATATAGCGCCCTATTCGGCTAGATAGCTGCCCTAAAGGCACTTTACAGCATTACTATCCCTAACTCAGACCTGCTCCAATCCAGCACCATCTCAGCTCCTAATGAAGCATACAACGCATGCTGACGTTGTAGGCGCAAAACATTACTCAAACACATAAGCTTCACGTCTTGTGGGGTTTTCATTTTTTATGGGTGAGTGAACCAGTCGCCACATGAGAGCATTACAGCTGCGGAGCCTCGAACCCGCGACCCTTCGGTTGCGAGTATTACGCTCTAACTAACTGCGCTATAATGGCTCAACTATTGTTACTGCAATCGTTATCCGGATTTAAACAGAGGTAGATATTTGCTAGATCAGTATATTTAACCAAAGAATTAATGATACTTTACAAGTAGACGTAGAAAGAAACTCTCATACATACACACACATACACATGGGCGCGCGCGCGCGCGTGCACATACACATCGAGAAATATCTTTGTTATATATCAAAAGGTATATTTTAATAGGTATAATGTGTAATTATAGCTGGTATAGAATGTGCATGATGTCCAGGTAATGACCCTACCAGGTTATTAGTCACTACACTCATTGACGATAACTAGAGTTTTATAAATGTTTGAAAACTTATTCCAAGCAATAATCTCCTATACCTCCGGTAATGTCCGTTAAACCTGTATACATATACTCTGTAGACTCAGAATATGTTGACGGATTAACTTCTTCCTTTAAATTACAACCATGGGTAGCATTTCTAAGATAAATATTTTCAATCGATCATTCAGGACGCAACATTTCTTCAGTTCATTTTAATGGCGCCTAGACTGATCCCATTCTCAACTGAATTGAAGACGGGCTAAACATGCCGGAAAAAAATTCGTGAAAAACGTATTAATGCAAGTAAATGTAGATTTTACTAATGCCAATTTATGGAAGTTAATTCGAAAGGATTGCTTATGCCTAATGTGTACTACGGCAAGATTTTCAACATGCCAAATCTCAGAAACTAATATGCTGGTCTATTATCCATGTATTAATCCATATATTGCGGAGAAACCACAACACAAATGTTATTCACAAAATGATGAATTTTCAATTCATCGAAGTGTATTGCCGATACCTGATTGATTCCTCTTGTTTCTTTATTTCCTATTTATTACTATCAACATACGGATTATTGTTCAATTAACTCCACCCATTGACGAATCATCACCAACTTCAATTACAGATAACTATATTAAACAATTCATGCCAATGATGTACTCTAACAATAATAAAACACACAACTCATTTAATTAGCCTTAATCAGTGATACATCATAACCAATGTTAATTATAGAAATTCCTTGATCATTTAGCATTCATCCGATGTACTATATATAAGCGACAAATTACGTCCTACTGGCTCTCATTAAATACTCCTGCAACACATGAGTGTGAACAGCTAACTCTTCGATCTCGGCGTGACATAGATTGAATACTTATGACTAGAATCGATTACTGTTAGAAAAACTCAGATGCACCAGTGAACAAATTCACTTATCGAACGATAACGGCATTGTGCACGAAGTGTTTGCTACAGATGTTTACTGATTGCATGATAATAATTTATTTGCTATCAGTGCCTACCTAGCCTACTGTTTAATTAAATACATAATTGATGTGTAAAATACCTGAAACCATCTGAGGGTGGATCGAACTTTCGATCCATCCATCCGTTCATGTTTTCATCCATCAGTCAATCTATAGGAAATCCCACCTATCTATCAAATCATTCATGCATATATATATATATATATATATATATATATATATATATATATATATATATATATATATATGAGGGTGGAAGCGAGAGACACAAAGACACATGGAAGCATTAAAAATACATACAAGGAACGAGAATTATATTTGGTATAAGTAGTTTCTAAACATTGAACAAAATATTTGTAGTCACCCATTTAATAACCCAAGAAAAGTTAAGATGATTATCTGTGATACCTGAACATTTACAAACAAATGCTCCGTCACTATACATTCGAACCAAGGCCTGGAATTTCTAATTCTCAGGTCATTCTTGTTAACTCTAATAAAGACGACTTTTATGGCACGATAGGCAAGAAATAACATCCTGGATAATGGCATTAGACCATTAGGTAGACCATTTCCTTACTAATCAGTCACCATTTACATCATCAATTGACAGCCACATAATGGCATCTGACCACAAGTTTGCAGATTATGCTCGGTAACGGTCCTTTAACTACACTTATCCGGTAACCCGCTTGACGTTCCGAGGTTGTTATTAAGCGGTGTTAAAGTCAGTTCTTAGTATAAATACCATTATCAATAATATCTCATGTTTTGTTTTCTTCAGTTTTTCCAATTGTATTTATCATATATATTTATAGGATTCCAAGAACGACAAAATATATCTCTCCCTCGGGTGTGTGTGTGTGTGTGTGTGTGTATGCACAAACACCCATACACACATCCACATATATACGCTATCGTATGTTTGTGTATTTGTAGCTGTCAATATATATATATATATATATATATATATATATATACATATATATATTCTTTAGTGTATTATTGGTAGGGGCTCATTGATCAGTATTAGTCCATGTTATACAAACAATATTATTTATTTTATATATGTATAAGAATTTATTAAGTTATGACGAAAATAGCCTTATGAAGGTTTCTCTAACAATGATCAGAATTTTGCTTGTACATTATTAAATTAATTTCACAACAATATCAAATGCGCAATGAACGTTTCGCTGAAATTATATTGAGCAAAATAAGACGAATAGCGAGAGCATTAGGCATTTTGACGTTTATTGGTACTTTATACAACCCTAAGGCTTCTATTTATATGACAGTCACACAATCACTAAATATGTCCGCGGGGAAGGCCTAATCCTTTTGTAGATTAATATTTTCATGATCGATTTCACCAAATGAAATTATTACATTTAAACAGTAGTAAAATGAGTAGGAAAACTAAATCAGGTTTGACATGTGAGTAGCAGAAGGAAGTTAGATTAATGGTATCTCTCTTAATCAAGGAAAATATATGCATTGATAAAAGCATTATGTTCTCTCTCATCGTTGAGATTGTGTGTGTGTGTGTGTGTGTTTTAGCTGTGTATAATAAGGCACAGGCACAGAGAATCTCGAACCGTGAATTCAAACTCTGGACGTTTCTTCAGGGGACTGAATCCAGAGTGGCGACTTTTCTTGCTGAGACATGTGTAATGTCTCACCAGTCCCTAAGCCGCCAAGCAAAATCAAAATGCGTATCACCTACAGCCGTGGAGTTTGGGAGTAGAACACCCAAGTCAGATCACGGCAGTAGTGGGAATGCTTAGCTTAATTATCTAACCAGCCCTATTTATAGCTATTTTTCAATTGCTGTATCTTTCTTCAAAGCAATACTGTATAAACTATATAACCCAATTGTCACTGTCTTCAAAGATCAGTTTTTACAACGGGCAGGCGTCACGAAGCGACTACTATTAAAACTGTTTAGCTTAATTGCTATTAAAAGACTGACATAGCTTCGGTACTGTTGAAACTGTGTGTTAACATTTTCAATCCATGCCTAATGTCTGATATTCAAACTATTGTTAAAATAACGTTCCTAAATGTTATTTCTGGCAAGCAGACTAGAACTAGTCTTAACTACCAACTGGACCTAGGAAAGATAATTCTATTCCACCATACTATTAAGGTGAATTTTATATGCAACTAAAGTTGTTATATAAAACATACCAACCACGCGAGCTGTGTCCAATACTACAGCTGAAGATCTGATGCAGTGTTTCTATTCCTGATTTCATGAGCACTTATAATGCTTTAAGATCGTACTGTGCCCGCTATAGTAATTTAAATGCTGGATTCCCTGGGAAACCCAATAACGACATCTCACACACACACACACACACACACACACACACACACACACACACACACACACACACACACACACACACACACACACACACACACACACACACACACACACACACACACAACACACACACACACAACAACACACACACACACACACACATGCACACACACGGCGCGCACACACACACACACACACACATACACACACACACCAACACACACACACACACACACACACACACACACACATGCACACACTCATAAACACAAACACGTAAAATGTTCGTGGTATATGCAAAGGTATATTCAGATAGGTCTAATGTTTTTACTACATCAGCTTCAGAATGTTTCTGATGTTCGGCAAAAGAGATAACTATATATAAAAACTCTATGCAATAAAACTGGTCTCTCCCATATAAAACAGTTCCTGCAGAACTAAAGGTACTGTAGCTATGATGGAAGTATCATGAGCTCGCATTAAGTAAATTACGAACAAATCTTAATTACTGCAGCCAATATCATTCTGGTTCACGTTGAACCTATGTTATTCCGTGGAATTATTAAACACTATCCGTGAGATAATTCTACCTTCTCTTACACCACTAGACAAAGTCAAAATTCGGAGATGTTTCATAGTTCCAGATTATGATAACATGGATCAAGGCAACATCGATATTATCGTTTATGAGTTCCTTGACGAGATACCATTGGTTATTGCTATCCGATGTTTTGGAAGCATCGAGAAAATTAATACATACTGTGATGAAATATTGATAATAACAATAACAAGAACATATAATAATAGTATTTTGTATGACGGCCTATTCAACTTGAATTATTCTATGATAATAATAATGTATATTTATTAAAGCGCCCTTACTAGCTCGAGCCATTCTTAGGCGCTGTACAAATAATATGTAATATAATAATACCCCAAATAATATGTCTGCAAAACCAATGTAAGTTATTTAAACGAAAATAATTATTTATCTATCAAAGCAACCTTGAACGGGTGTGTTTTGAAAACAATTTTTAAAAATTCAAGAGACGGCGCATTCCTAATATCTGCCGACAACCTATTCCACAAAGCAGGGGCTGCAACACTAAACACATGTTCTCCTTTGTTTGTGTACTCCCTGCTTGGTTTATCGGGGAAATGCAGGAATGAAATATGGTCCGATTTATCGCATGGCTTAAACGTCACGTAGACGCGAGTATCATCGGCATAACAATGATATTTAATGTTATACTCGTTATTGTTTTCACCAATCGATTCATTAAACACAGGTGTATTACAATGTTCCGTAAGATGCCTAAGGGGATACACACACGTTTAAATATCTTGTTTATTTTAAAAGGCAAATTAAATTTATTAGAAGTCTCCAGTCGAAACGGTAGTCTATTCTAAATGAAAAAGCTTAATCTTTTGAAAACAAGACTGACAATAACAATTGAACTGTAAACATAAAACATAAATAGTTTTGTATAAATATGGCATTAAGCAACATTAATAAGAAGCCAGTCACCGTAACGTGTGTATATTAAAAATGTTCACTTTGCCCTTATTACTTATCAATGTTAAGCCGACAAATTGCACAATATAATCCAATACAAATAAAATCGAGAGAATATTGATTTGAATTGAGCATTTCATTCATAATACATTTACGTATAGCTAAATAGATATGTCACTATCAGAGTCTAATTTGTAAAAATGGTCATACTACAACTTAATCATTGCTATATATTTACTTATTTATTATATAAGTCATACAGTTAGGTACATAACATGCATACTATATATATTTCATGCATCATAACAATAAAAAGACAGAATTTCAATCCCAAAACAAATTAAACACAGACTCACTAGTACTAACACAAAGACATAGAGCCTTAATGTTAACACAGGCTATAAAATATATGTTTCATTTGTTGTCTATCTAAACTAATCTGGCTTATGCCATATTTGACATCAATCAGTTCTTTAATAACACCAAACTTGTCCAATTCCTGATTTTATATATATATATATATATATATATATATATATATTTTTAAATTATGATAAAATAAAATTGCTACGACATTTTCTGTAATTACCTTTTAAAGCCTCTGCTACCGTTATATGATAACATTGTAATACAGTTTAAATGTACGTATATCTAGCAGCATTTTTATGGACAATTGAATGAAACATGTGTCTGTGTATCTGTAGGAAGATAGACAGAAACTAAAATCAATTTACGATCACCCAGCATGATCGTATGGCATAAGACCTATCGTTGTTGAACTGTAGCTTAGAAACATTATTGTTGATATGATGTATTGGTATTGCACAGCTACGGTGTGCCAAACCTTCTATAATCGATGAATGCTCAGACATACGAGATATGGATTGGCCTTTAAAACTCGGCACGCATTTATCTATTTGGTGTAAATGCTGATTTAAAAGCGAATGTTCTTATACACTTATATTATCACAAAATGCTGGAATGTCCACAATGCAGAGTTCCTTAACTTCATTAAACCCCTTGATGATGATGATTGGTGTTTTACGGCCACTTGTCTGCACATGGTAGGCTAAATGCGCCGAGCGACCTCCAAAAGTAATGAATCGAACTCAAAGATGAAACACCCTTCAGATATGCCCACACCGAGATTCTAACCGAGACATAGTGATCTGTGATCCAACGCGCTACCAGTTAGACCACAGAGGTGCCCATTAAACCCCTTGGAATTTAATGAGAACACAGTAATATCCTTAGACAATTCGGTGAATGTAAATGGTGATATATAATATTATAACATATAAATTATCAATTTACATATTACAACTTAGCCCTGTGGCATATATCTTAACTTTGCACTAAAAGAATATTTTCACAAAACAGTCCACCGGCTAGAGGATATGTTCAAGTACTTTATGTAACACAGATTCAGTAACATAGAAACGAAATCGTTTCAATCTAGCATCATCGTGAGACATTTGGGATATATCCCAAACGGTAATATTCCTTTTGACTTGATATTATTTGACTTTCTCTTCTGTCACATATTTATGACATAGTGATCCACACGCACCTCTACGTGTCGTTCCCACATATGTTATGGCGTCAGCTGTAACGTTCGACGTACCTCTTATAAATTGGGCTGACTTTCGACGCTGCTGTGTCTGGATCTGGAAACTGTCGTCACATGATTGCTTGGCTGGCTCACGTTTCCGTAAGGTATAGATAGCGTGAGAAGTATATGATGACATGCCAATTTTGTGGTTACTCACTAATCTCGCCATTTGAACCTCGTTCTGTTACGTTAGTGTCCCCATATGCCCCCCAGCATTCAGGCCTTTCTGGTGATGACGTGGTTATTGGTTGACCATGCATCTAAACATCCCTCCAGATTGGACAGCATGTCTGGTATACCATCGGCCAATCAATCAAGACGGATTACCCTGTCTAGTATGCTGCTTATATCTAGCTTTGCTGGAGACAACCGTGTGATTTTAGCTAGATGGGTGTTGCTACACAATGCGACAACATTAATACCACGTTCATCAAGTTTCAAAAGTGCCTTACCTACATCGTTAATATGTCTAACACCCCTACCGTATACTCCTTAGCATCAAGACTTTTTCACTCATAGTCATGCGGTGCCCGAGGTCGGAGGTTTGGATCCCGGCCGTTGCACTATAGTAGGGGACGTTTTTCATGCAACCAGATAACTGGCCGGATTTTCTGCGCCGAATATACCATATATTGTAAATTCTAAATTCGTTTAGAATTAATTCCTGTTGGTGAAGCATTAAATAACATACCATATTCCCTTATTATAGGTAGCTAAGCCACTTAATATAACTGCCATTTCGGCCTTATTGTTTAGCACATTAAAATTCTTCTTGGTAGAATCGATCACCAGCTCCTCTTCAGTGCTATTCAATAGGGTTGACATGACGAATGTCAATATTCCGTTTTCATTTTTTACTGTTTGAAACAGGTTTGTTTCATTTAGTTCCATTGTTGACATAGTGAAACATTGATCCGTTTCAGCTGACAATTGACGTTGTGGGGTGATGGTGGTGGTGGTGGATGTACCTTGCGTGATATAATGGCACTAACAAGTTTAGCTCCAATGGCAATTGGGAACTGAGTTATTAGTATTCTGGTCTCAATATCCAGTAACTTCTAAATGTTTTTCTTCAGTAACAGTCATTATAAATTCACGAATCCACGTACATCAGTGTCCAGGCTGTCCATTCGTGATCACATCCATCTAACAATTCCAGTGGTACACAATCACAATTCGTAATATTACCAAGAGCAATATATTGTGTTGCCTATGTAAGAACATACTCATTGATATACAAGACCTATCCACTGACCTATTTGATCGTGTTAGCCGTAATATACTTTTACCTAGGTGACATAAACCGTGTCTAGTTTATCAGATAATGTACCCAGTTCTACCTGGAACAAGCCTCACGATGTTTGTCTGTTTTTTGTAATTTTTCTTACGTCCCGTTCTTTGTATCTGGTGTACAGCAGGATTTAATTCTTCGTTTCTCTATTTTCACCAGAAATAGAATTGCTTTGAAGTGTGTATATCTGTTACCAAAGAGAGTAATGTTGTATTTGAAATAATATATTTATGTACAATTAATTTGTGGTATTATTCGGTCACGCGTAGTCACGAAGTGGGTGCCTTATTTCCCGGGTAAAACATCACACACGGCGAATATATATATATATATATATATATATATATATATATATATATATATATATATATATATATATATATATATATATATATACATACATTACGTGTATATCAGCTAAAAATATGTATCATAACTAATAAACTTCTTTCAGTCTATATCCAAAATGCCAATGTGATAGAAAACTTCATTTTCGTAAACAGCGACATGATCGGAAGTACGATATTTCAACTAGTAAAACGGAACATACAAGCAACGGGCTCCACCCCCACCACTGCTGATTTGATACCAAAATTGGTAAAAACAATTCCAACTTCATAAATAACCACCAAACAACTTCATAATCCCAGGTAATAGTAACAAACTAATATGGTACAAACAAGGCTATAAAGGATTATTTTACTTTGGTAATATCTTGATCCATTGTCAAATAAATTTAAGCAAAACCTCTTTCTAATGACTGAATGTGCTTTCTAAATCTTGTTCCATTCCTAATCGAAGTCTGTTAGAACAATTTCGACTCTCCTTAAAGTCTTTGCTCGTGATATTCTCGACTGACTGATATTCACATGATCAATAATGCCTTTCACCCAAAATAGACCGTCACATAAAGTAGTTTGGTACCATTTTTAGAAGATTATCGGTCAAGGATTTTCATTAAGATTCATTTATCTATGTAAGCAAACTCAGTTTCCTTGACCTCTAGATATTATTGCATAGAGAAAATGTAACAAGAATCATCAATAACTTGGTCAAATAACTTGACGTCCTTTTTCTCGAGACTAACTATACTTTTTGATTTTATTTTCCACATATTTCCCTAAGAGATTTTATAATAAATCAAAGCCTTGACCGAAAATGAAATTATCCACTGGGGCAAGGAAACAGTTTCCCCTCCTCCTATCCTCTTTCTCGTGTACTTTTCATCTCTCTCTCTCTCTCTCTCTCTCTCTCTCTCTCTCTCTCTCTCTATGTGTGTGTGTGTGGGGGGGTGCATGTGTGTTTGAATGTGTGCGTGTGTGCATGTGTGCATGCATATGTGCTTACATGCGTGAGTGTGTGCGTGCTCGCATGCATGTCTACATTAGCTCTAAGTAAACTTTTTCACGCGCTGGATGCCAGTATGGCTGATATTTGGATTATAAATGCATTGTCCACTAATGTATGATATCATACGAACCGTAGCGCGTAGAATACCATATTAGTCATCTACGTGAATATGCTGACATACTGATATGATAAGAGATACGAAACAAGCAAAGGCCTGGGTTTTCTGACCAGCTAAATTCATACGTAATCAAATCTGCATGGTATTATAACAGGAAAGCGCCACATATATACGCGAACGCGTAACAAAAAACAACAACAGAGCCTTTCTTCCCAAGTGGACATCTATAGGTGCGATATATCTATGTATATTTGATGAGCGTTTCGAACCTCTAACGAAGCATAGGTCAGCATCTGTAGTGTCAAGATGTTAATAGAGAAAACTTTGTTATGGAAACACAACACATTCTCATTGAGTATAGACTCTAGTGTCCAATGGAGTATTTTATGATGGTAGTGCCTTATCTTTAAACCACAGAGAGCTGCCGTCTTTATTGTTTTCTGCGGATATGGGTTTTTAAGGATGTTTCACTCGGTACCATCAAAAATAGGCATCCTAAAACAGAACGTGCCACTGTCTGGTTTTGGCCTCTTTCATTCTAAATTCCTTTTACACCATTTAAAAAAAGGTCTGACATTGTTATAGCATATTGTACTGATTTAGCTTTTATGTGTATTATGAACTAATTGTATAATTATCCGTTTATGTTGTCCTATAAAACGGCATTTTATTAGCCCCTGCAATGTTTTCGAGTTGTTGATGTTATATAACCGCAATATTTATGGGTTAGTTCAAACAACAGATAGGTTAAACCGTGAACCCATGGTTATTACTCATAATATAGATATTTAATTATTTCAGCTTGTACTTAATTACACCGATCTAATTTTCTCCTACGTCTTTAAGTTTTAGCTTAGTCACTTCCTTATATATGTAGTGTACAGAACACAATGTTTTCAGGTGCTCATAAAAGGACAAATTTCCATCCGGATCGGGAAACAACTTGACGACGCCGGTAGTGTACACGACACACGCTTGTAGTGTGCTCAGCATAAACTGTCGTGGTTGGCCCGCCGAGAGCCCATACAAGGCATTACATTTCAGCCCGATCAAACAACAACTTGGCGACGGAGAGCCTACCGGACCTCTGTCCGTACGGTTGATATAGGTAAGATTTGTTTAGATATTCGAATCTAGAATGGAGCTGAGATCATCATCTGCGGTGTCAACATGTTTATATATATAGGTTACCTTTGAGCCACAACAAATAACTGCCGAATGTAAACTGTGGTGTCAAAATATGTATTTATCTTTTATATATGTTAAGATATTATTGAATCACATTCACGTATTGTTAACTGCGAGCTGTACTGTTAAATGTTACGTTTTTGTTTGCTTCCTCTTTTTTGTGCGTAGGTTACATCAACCGCTTCACTGTTGGTGTGATCTATTTGTCAATTACGAAAAAACGGATTATCTGGGCCCCACAGGTTCATGATTGGCCCAGACATATATAGGTTTATGTATGAATAGATATGTACGTTTTCCTATGTTTAAACTCAACTATGTATTCATTTAATTATGTATAGATTAATTGAAGTATAGGTTTTAAAGGATGTATAGGTTTTGATGTTCTGAACCGGTGTCTTTTTTTTATATTACCCAAAACACACACACATAGACACACACACACACACACACACACACACACACACACAATATATATATATATATATATATATATATATATATAAAACTACGTACGCACATACTCATACTCACAAACAAATTAACATATATGCATATAGTTGATAAACAAATACAAATACACCCCAATATGTATACATAAACAAAGAGAGAGGAGGCCTATTCACGCAAATATATATATATATATATATATAAGCTTGAGGATATACGCGCAGGTTTCCACGTGCGAACACACACACGCACACATACACGCATACACACCTCTGATATTACTTTGCCGCACTTTCCATGTCTAACCGTATCTCTCTTTAATGTTTTCACGTATGTGTGCGTCATCCCCTTATAGTACTCAAGGCACAGATAAACAAGTTCAGGCTAGGATCAGATGACAATATACGGCCATAACGTCACTCAGTAGGTTATATGGACGTAGACTTGGTAAGAAAACGTGACTTAAATATAATACATTTTATGACAGCTATAGATAGCAGTCACCGTAACAGTATCACGGAGAAAATGCTGTAAACTAACACCACCTCATCCAAGAAGGTAAAATACGATTAAGGCATACTCGCAAAATGGGTGTTTTGTCTCCTAGAAAATGAAAATAAACTGTTTGTATATTTAACAACTGAATATCATGACCAAGTGAATCTTTGAATTCTTATTTAATATAAGCAGTCCTTACTTTATATCGTAAAGTAAGGAACAAAGATGTGAATGATATCATGTAGAACTTAATAATGGCTTAAATCGACTATCACCGACTGATTGATTGATGGACTAATGGACTAACCCGATTGATTCACCGATTATGAGTAAGTTAATGACTGTGTGTGAGTGTGTGAGTGCGTGATTGATGGTGGGACCGGAAGGTAGGAAGGAAGGAGGCAGATGGGAGTAAGTAGGGAGTTGGCCAATCAATCAATTAGTCGATAACTCAGTATATTTATTTGTCTGTTTGTCAATCAATAAATATATCAGATAATCTGGGATTCCGTAAGTAAATCAGTGGGTCCGTAAGTAAATCAGTGGGTCATAAAAAAATTACTAAACCATATTTTAGATGTAACAATTGTAAATCATTATTCTTAAAGGATGATCCCAAAGGTTTCCTGGCAGAGTAATATTTTGTGCCCTTTCCCATGTCATCTTTGAAATATTGTATTTTCATCTAATTTTATCAGAGAGAAATCATCAGACCACCAAAAACTTTTTCCACTTATCATGAAATATAATCCATCACGAACTGTTTATCGGAATTATCTTCGAACGATGACACCTTTTAGCAGCCGTGATAGTGCAGTTAGTAAGAGCGAAGGACTCGTAGCCGAACGGTCGCCGGTTCGAGGCTCCGTGAGCTGCAATGCTGTCACGTGGCGACTGGTTCACTGATCCATAACAAATGAGTACCTGTCAGGACGCGATGGCTATGTGTTTGAGTAACGCTTTTCGCCTATAATGGCAGCAGGCGTTGTATGCTCCCTTGGGAGTTGAGATGAGGGCAGGGAGGAAACATTTATGTGTCATGGATAACGATATTGTACAGCGCCTTAGAGCAGCTATCTAGCTGAATAGGGTGTTTTATAAATGTCATATACTATTTATTATTATTATTATTAACATGAGTTACCACCATAAGGACTCCACCAGCCACCGTTGGTTGTCCTAGAAAAATATTTAATTTCTTCGTATTCTTAAAAAATAGCTTTATAAAAATCGGGTTGAGCTTTTTATCTAGTCGAATCGAATGTACACTATTGTTTTATTTAATGAATATATTTGTCAGCTACCCTTATTTCCAAAATATTGAAAACAAATATCTCAGTGAATAATATTAACACTGTTAAGATCATATTCCTACCACCTAGATCACAGGTTTATGAAATATAATGGGTGTACTAGGAATAATTTGATAATGTTATATATCAGTGATAACAATAATATAAGTGGTTGTGGCTTCAATCACTCTGCCTTTCCTTAATATGTAACAACAATATTTTTTAGGCACCGTACACTTTATATAGAAGCCAAAGCTAATTTTGTTAAACTATCAAGTGGACAGTTTTTCATTTCCTTCCATCCAAAAGTGACAGCTACAATAGGCCATTGACTCCAATTTTCTTGGTATTACTTAGCCAAGGCTTTTCAGCGGGACATAACTCTTCCGGAAGTATTAAACGTGTCAAAGCTCTTTCCTCGTGTTAAGTAAAAAGACTTGATGACAAGTAATGTCCTTGACCAAGAATACGATTATGGACTCAGTAAAGAACTCTCTCTCGCACGTGTGTATCTATCTATCTATATATATATATATATATATATATATATATGCGTGTGTGTGTGTGTTTTGTGTGTGTGTCTGTGTGTGTGCGCCTGTCTATGTGTGTGTGTGTGTGGGGGGGGTCTGTGTCTGTCTGTGTATGAAGGCATTTTCTACAGTGAACTGACACGTTTAAGAATATTGTACAGCTGGAACAAAACTAGCGTTATTTGTGCAACCAGATGTGTATGACAGATCTGTACTCGCTAAAGGTGGTTTGTCATTGTGAGTGGGATATTAGATAACGATGCATTGCCATAGCCAACTGATAACTTATAAATGCTTGGACTAATGTCTTGCATGTCACATCATTTATATACTTACGAATAGGTCCTGTATTTCTTATTTTTATTATATTATTACTCACATATATAATTCCCCTGCACCTCCAACCTTTGAGTAGTAACCAATATGAGCCGTAGATTTATCAAAAACATTACTGGATCCTACCTTAACCCGAAGATTCTCAATTTTCCTCACATGTGGAAATTCGATCTTAAACCTTTTCAATTTCAGCATACGTTGTTCATGTATATCTCCAATGGAAGCTTCAACCGAACATGATATATGTTTTCGTGTATCACGTCGTTTTAAACTCGTCACTCTTGGGAATTAACTGCATAGCAATGCTATTTAATGTTATGCCGCTTAAATGTTTCAGCAACTGGTTTATGCAGTAATTATTAGGTCCTAAAACATATTACAGTGGTACTTCAAATTTAAAAGAAACCTTAAACAGATGATGTTCATAAATACTTCATAGACATAATTGGTTTAATGAATAAATATGACAGAGTGATGGATAGTAGGAATAATAATAAATTACTTGATAATAAACACTATCTGGACATCTTTCAACAACCAAATAAACAGGTATGTTGGGGCGATGGTGTACTAGTCACAAACTGATTATGAAAGTGCGAATGGGTCAGACTGTGTATGTAGGTATTCATGTATGCATGGATGGATCGGGTGAAGAAGAGACGAGGAAAGAATAGCGTAAGAAGAAACCAGTATATATTAAAATTCCAAAATCTACAATATTACAATTAAAATAATATTTAAGTAATACATACAAATATATATATATATATATCATTTAAGGTAGAACATGCTGTTATAATTACAGTAATAGTTGAGAAAAGTTATATATATATATATATATATATAAATATATATATGTGTGTGTGTGTGTGTGTGTGTGTGTGTGTTTTAGCTGTGTATAATAAGGCAAAGGCACAGAGAATCTCGAACCGTGAATTCAAACTCTGGACGTTTCTTCGGGAGACTGAATCTAGAGTGGCGACTGTTCTTGCTGAGACATATGTAATGTCTCACCAGTCCCTAAGCCGCCAAGCAAAATCAAAATACGAATCACCTACAGCCGTGGAGTTTGGGAGTAAAACACCCAAGTCAGATCACGGCAGTAGTGAGAATGTTTAGCTTAATTATCTAAGCAGCCCTATTTATAACTATTTTTCAATTGCTGTATCTTTCTTCAAAGCAATACTATATAAACTATATAACCCAATTGTTACCGTCTTCAAAGATCAGTTTTTACAACGGGCAGGCGTCACGAAGCGACTACTCTTAAAACTATTTAACTGAATTGCTATTAAAAGACTGACATTTGCGCTGAAGCAGACCGTATTAGCGCGTCATAGCTTCGATATTGTTTGAACTATGTTATCATTTTCAAACCTGACCTAACTTATGCTATTCTAACTATTGTAGTTCTTAAATGTTATTTATGACAAGCAGATTAGAGCTAATCTTGAATGGCATAGTACAAACTGGACATAACTGGACCTAGGAAAGATAATTCTGTTCCCACATACAACCAAAGTGAATTTTATATCCAACTAAAGTTGTTATATAAAACACACCAACCGCGCGAGCTGTGTCTAATGCCACCACTCGAGATGCGATGCAGTGTTTCTATTCCTGAGCCAGGAGTACTTATAATGCTTTAAGAGCGTACTGTGCCTGCTACAGTCATTTAAATGCTGGATAACCTAGGAAAGATAATAGTATTCCCACAAACAACTAAGGTGAATTATATATACAACTAAAGTCCAATGCGACCGCTCGAGATGCGATGCAGTATTTCTATTCCTGAGTCAGGAGTACATGCTTTAAGAGCGTACTGTGTCTGCTACGGTCATTTAAGTGCTGGATAACCAGGCCAGACACCTAAACGGCGTGCCTCCAAAGATGCAAATAGTGCACGGAATATACAGCTCTAGATCAACTTTTCGTAGAACGCATGGACCTGGAAACATACAGTCTCCACGCACAGAAAAAGGAACATCTCAACCGCAGCATAATATGTCTTGTGGTATTTGCTGGATGGTCAAATACCTCATAGGCATACAGCATGTCAGCATGTGTGTGTGTCATTTAATGAAAAATATTAGACATTTGGGGGACCAGCATAGCACTATTTGCTGTCTAAATGTCGATGATTGACTCATATTCAGACCCACTCACTAAATTACTGGTAAGCCTAGTTACTCGTCGTATCAACAAAATGCTGATAGCACGATAATATTCAATGGGGAAGTTTGTCGGGCTAGTAAACGCCTTAAGGAATAAAACTCCGGCAAGATGACTAATATGTCCCTATAGCAGTCATAAATTATATCATATCTAAGACATGCTTCCTCACCAAGTGTAGGAGTTGCCAATCCTGTTAGTGACATTATGGCAGTACATTATCACCAATTTGTTATATTTGACTGGGCGTGTCTATTTCTTCCCCGACATCAATATTTATGTAGTATATGCTAAAGAATGAGTAGATGTCGACAATACATACTCACACACTCACACCCTGAAGGTTAATGAACTATTACAGTTATATATCAGAACTGCGTCAAATAATTTGAGAAGTGTGTATGACTGCACTCACATGTGTTCTAAAGTTGAATAGAACTTGACACGTGCCAAATACCAGTCGATAGTTGTTGATACTTCATTTAATTATATATGTGTGTATGTATGTATATATGTATGTATGTATGTATGTGTGTATGTATGTATCTAATGTATCTATGTATGTATGTATGTATGTATGTATGTATGTATGTATGTATGTATGTATGTATGTATGTATGTATGTATATAATTAACAAAACTGTAAGCAATGGGAAAATTAAATTATATAAAAGGGTATTTTATTACTAAATAAATGTAAATAATCCACTATGATCAACGCAAAACAAGTATTGTTTTCGGATACAGCAAAAATAAATCCTAAACGAGAAGTTTGAAATTAATACACAATATGTTTCAATGATATATGCACGAATTAAAATAAAATCTGGCATCAATACAATAGGATTGAATTCAATAGCAATGACCTATTTCAACTTATATAGTGTCATAAGCTGATTGCATGGAATGTCTAACGTTGCTTGTTTGTGACGTGTTTCTATATACGCGTTTTTACAACGAAGCCACTCACTTAAGCCTTTAGATCTTTTGAAACCATCAGTGTGGTATTAATTCATTTTTATCTATTTCTTAAATTAGTTAATTGGCAATTGCTATAAAATTAACATAGTTGTGTAGGTGGTAAAATGTCTGGCGTGAACATTGAAATTGAATAACAAAAAATTTGAAAATATATATATATATATATATAAATATATATATTATATATATATATATATATATATATATATATATATATATATGAACTGAAGCAGTGTGATGAACTGAATTAGTTTGCGCTTTCCTTGTGGGAAATGTCATTTGCCACAAGGGTGGATGGATCGATGTCTCGTTAAGCAACATTCATCCATCCATCCATCCTTGTGGCAAATGATATTAGCACCACTCATTGCTTTACAAACATCGTAACGGTGAATTGATAATTACTTTGGTTCGGAAGTTTGAATCAAGTTGTCTTGTTACAGACATATTCAACACTTCAGAAGATAATATACTTATTATAATGTATTTACAATAATCTACCTAGATACTTTGATAATCCGTGTAGGCAATGCTGAGAATATATTGATAGCTTCCTAAATAGCATTCTCTTTAATTTTTGTTTTAAGTTTTTATTCTTGTAGCCATATTTTACGTTGTTGAGAATGGCTTTACGAGATTTGCAGTTTTACACGTTTCGGCTGAATTTAATATATTTCTAAAGCTTGTTTTTCAAATATTTGAGCAGCCATTTATTAAATCACACGATTTGAGGTTAACAATATTGCTATATTTTGAATCCCCAACAGCCGGTAGTCGGAATAGTGGTATTTGTACAACGTTGTATTATCTATAATACACTAGAATATTTGCCATTAATATTATGTAATAAGTGGTTCATATGTACAAAAATAATTGAGCGCCAACAGAGGGTCGCCTTGCCATGTGGAATATTATGAACATATAATTTAATTACTGCCAGTGGGCATAAGCTTGTAAAGGACATTTAAATAATGCCTGTTTCTCACATTTTGCCTTTTAAAGATCGGGGTAGTTTAACGTTCAATTCCTACCAATAGACGTACATACGTACGGATTTTTTTGTGTCTCGCTTTGAACAGTTCTAGATAAATCTCCATTGCATTCCTGATCGGTGTTATTCGGTGATGTGATCTAAATTGGTGTATATACCTTTGATATATAATGCCGTAAGACTATCTCTTTGTCTGTTAGTGAATGAGTGTAGTGTAGTTGTGCGTGTCTATGGATATATATTTATGGTTGGAAGTGTGTATGAATGTGTATGTAAGTGTGTGTGTTTTGCATGTTTGTGTATGTGTATATATGTGTGTGTGTCTTTCTATGTATGTGTGTGTGATGAGTGTGTGGTTGACTGGGTGTATGTATGGGGGCGCGCGAAAGTGTGCATAGAATTACATTTAATGATTTAATAAACTGACTTCGAAGCTTACATTGTAATGGATTAAATAAACAAGTTATTTATGTATGGGTTGATGGATGCCATTAAAAACCCCTGTATATACTGCCTAAGAAAATCCTACTACTAACCACTAAAACAACTTAGTTAAGCTATTCAACATGGTACGGTATCCCTGCAAAATATTAGCATTATTCGACGCTATTGATGAAAACTTGACCATTCCATTTTTAGCATGTTGATGTATCTGAGCACATATGTATATATTTTTAAATATCAATTACTTATTTTTATATTACAGGGAAGTCATGACACAAGGGGATTAGTTTTCATAATCAAATAATGGAATTCCACTTTCACCGATATACTCACGTACATAAATATTTGTTTTCAAAACGATTACATCCGCTTTCTTACCATTGCTTGATATGCATATTGTTTTGTTTAAATCCT
Organism: Paralvinella palmiformis; assembly: GCA_025642065.1. Taxonomy (NCBI): domain Eukaryota; kingdom Metazoa; phylum Annelida; class Polychaeta; order Terebellida; family Alvinellidae; genus Paralvinella; species Paralvinella palmiformis. Next base: position 153,806 of record JAODUP010001014.1, on the reverse strand, counting down.
TCCGATTAGTAAATTATTATCCATTAATCTGTTAAACGATTCATCTCAATAATACTATTTTATTCATCAGAAAGAAAATGAAGCGACAATCATTTTTCTATAAATACTTTCAAATTATGGCAACGAAACGAAATGTCATTATTAATCTTGGTTAAAGATTCCTTTGATATACTTATAACTTATGTGAACACAATGACCAAGTGTACATTTCAGTGTATGAGCGATAGAAATTGGTAATCTCTGTACACATATCATTTATAAGTCAGGGAATGATTAATGTACATGTAAGAAGAAGGAAATGTTTCACATGACAAAAAGTGTCAATTACAATAATTAAATACCCGAATGAGAAGACTTTTTCAAAATACCAATCTACCTTTTAACAATATCGTTGTGTGAATGGCTTCCTAGCTTAACAAACATATGGCGTGTAATATGACCAAACTTGATCTGCCCGATATAACGCATTATTTCCAATCTGTTTTATTACATTTATGCTAATATTAGGTACCCATTGACAAGACTAGGCAAATATGCAACTGCATCGCCTAGCTTTAGGGTGCGCCGTAAATACGAGCTGATACGTGAACGGAGAAAGGATAATCAACATTACTGGGTTTTGTGATAACACCGACAAGGAAAGAAGTAATCCAATTTAATTAGTTTGAAAGTAAATGGAATCGTAGACGATGCACTTCAGCAAAAATCATGGCATATTATGGAATTAGCTAAATGTATTGTATTGTATCGTCGTTTAGCTACAACTTTGAAATACATCTCTTAAAATTAATCTATTTAATCAGGTAATGTATATTACCTGAAAGTTTCAGGTGATGTGTATTTAACCTCTGTTATAAATATACGTATTATCTGAATATTTACAGTACCACGTGTTATAAATAATATAGATAGCCTATTAATTATATTTGAATAAATTCTGGTAATTCTTGCAGAATACCTGCTGCAGGGTTATTACTCTTGATTTAAATAGTTCATGAAGTTATTGAAAGCGACTATCTTCCCATTCCAGCTAATATATCAGAGAAACACGAATATGAATCCATTTTAATATATTCACGATTACATTAAACAATAATTCATTTGGTGATCACTTTATTTCCATATAGACATATTTCAATACAATGAACAGGAAATGTATAGCACGTTAACGTATCCGATCAGAGTGTTATTACTTGCCCTTCAATGACTATATTTAGTTTGTATTACAGAAAACCCATGACACCCGGAATCAGTTTGTTAATATAAGTCTAAATTTTAATAAACTTCTTAATATATTTGTATTATTTTCTGTACATATGTATCCGAGAAGCTTCTTATTCTATGCCGATCAACAGTTATAATTCGTTATATTGCAGATATGCCATGGCACAAGGGAGTCGGTTTTAGCAACCAAGTAATGTAACCTCGCCTTCAACGACGCTCTTCGCTCACATATATGTTTTCCATTTTCTGAACGAATACGATCATTTCTTTTAATTGACACATGAACCAATATATGTTTCATACCAAACTGGAACCATATATTATTACCTCCTTAAATAACGGGTTATTGATCTAAATGATTTATTTATGTAATATTATTTTAATAATAAACATTTAAAAAAAAACATTTCACTATAACTATTATCAAATTGTCGTAATCAAATTATATTTATTTAGTGATATTGCTGGTAGATTCATCAGATGTTGATGACGTATTTTTTTCTAGAATGACTATCTCTTTATCTGTCTAACCCTTATGGACTACTTGAAGAGTTGACTGATATTTAATTATATTTTAGCTTTTCATAGATGATTCTATGAATTATTTGCTTCTGGCGAGAGAAGCGTGATCTTCAATATGTAAGAGTCAGTTGTATTCATTTAGCACTTACACGAGAAGAATATCAAGATATAAATCTATTGTTTCCAATGACATCAAGTGATTGACAAGTTAGTTAAAGAAGAAAGTGGTTCTTAAGATGATTGATTATAAGTTCTCTACCCATGTCTCGACTCAAGTAATATGGTAATTATGCGTTTAGTATTGCGGCCTCCCAGTTTTTTTCAAGAAAATGACATATCTTGAAAATGTTAAATTTGTTCTGAAAACGAACAAGGCTCATGGCTGCTTTCACATATAAATAATGATTACCTTTGAAACATCGTATTATGTTATAAGACATAGTATTTGCTAGTAATGGCGCTTTATCAAATATACAAGTTTATTATTATTGTATTTAAAAGATTATTGTGTGAATGTATACGAGTATTATATAGCTGACCACGAGATAAGGCGACAAGACAGTCCGACAAAACTATAAATTGTCCTTCCCCACTATACCACCCTTTATCTCACACAGGTGCAGCGCTAGCCATCAGTATAAAATGAAGCATGAGACCAGGATAATAGTTGAATACAAGTATTTTATTTTCTAATATGCATGACAACGAAACAAGTAAACGAACATCCTTTCTTTAGAAACAAGGCAAAGTGAAAGCGGTTTAATTCGGTCAATTGACGACATATCACGAAGTTAGCAAAAGTTAATATCCCCTAGTTTTGTTTAATCATTGCATTGAGGTGTATATAACTAATGAATGCTGAGGAACGGCAACCAGCTGTAAGAAATGGGAATGTTTGAAATCAGGAAATATTGCTAACCTTTCTAGAATTATTTAATAAACAGTTATTCTTCTGTTTGAACAATTATTATATGCGTAACTGACACTTGGTATACGATTAATTGCCAACCAGATAGATAATATCAGAGGAACAAGAATGCGAATCCATTCTGAAAATATTCCTGAATACATTGACGAATAACCAAAACATTAAAAAATATATTTGGTAATTAATTATTTTGTAGATATGATAAATATTAACACATATCTTGTGGCATACACACTTACATATTTATCAGCATATTAAAAGAGCGTATAAGCAATTCAAGAACATAATTTTGGATGCTTATTATTAATATTTTCTCAGCATCATAAATAACTCGCTTTAAATCATATAATAACATGACCTACAATAGCTGGAATAAAATGTTAATGAAATGACCTTCAATATATCTATTTTGAACTATCTACTTTCATCCATGTTATTGAGGAAAACCCTCTAATTCAACGGCGTTAAGATAACCGAAATGCATTATTCATGCTTGATTTACCTACGGCTTTTGAGGTAATTGATCATCCAATACTACTAATGTACTTATACTTGTCCTTTGAATCGAGCAAAAGGCTTTAACCTGGGAACAGTCATACCTCGCCGATATAATTGTGTTTTTGTATGGGATGAAACATGAAACGATATAGGTCTTCAATTTGGCGTATCACAGTGAAACGTTTTAGAACCAAAGACTTACTGTATGCACACTAAACCAGTTGATAAAATCAATAAAGGATATCAGATTCAATATCAATGTTCTGCCACTGATGCTAAAGCCTACACGAATTTAAAGGCCATGTGATATATTTGAGGATGAGCCTTTTTCAATTGAGGCTTGTATTACAGACATATATATTTAGATGAACAGCAACATACTGATATTGTACAATAATAATAAAGAAAATTTATTTCTCATTCAACTACACCCGAAGAAAGATGCGAATCTTCGCATTAGGGTAGGATCAAGTTATATAACATTTTACATATCTATGAGAAATCTAAGGCTTAAATGTTATAATACTCTAGGAATAGAGATGCAAATTAATTATATGTGTACCTTCTCTTAATATTAACAACTCAACGTATTATTTATTCTTAAATATATAAATGATGAAACATGCTATTATAGTTCAAAACCTCGGGGATGTTTCGATCGAACTATGACAAATGCTATCTAATATCCCTAATTTCCTTTGATAAGCCACTTAGAGCGATTGCAAAACTATGTGACGTACAAGATCAGTAAAACGGATATTTTTTCAGCACATAAGTAGTACTTTTTGAAACAGCAGCATTATTTTTAGACGATCTGATCCAAACGTATATACCAGAGAGACCTATGCGATATGTATTTTGTTCGTATTCGACGGTGCCAAAAATCCACACAGCACTGCACAGAGAGAAATCTTACCTAATATCACTCCTAGGCTATAGAATAAGTTACCTAAATATATTACATTTGTTGAAACTAAAGAATTAATTCGAAAAATTCTTAAAACCCCTTCTTTAAATTAGGATCTTTATCATATATATATAAACCAGTGTATTTACCTATAAAATCTGATTGAGCTGTATGATTGAGAACATACGCATATTCAGTAATTGCTTTCTCGAATACGCAATTTATTCTTGTCTGCCCCCCATATCACATGAACCGCAAAGCGAAATTAAATGCTCGCAATAAAGTCAGGCATCAGCTTGATCCTTTGTCAAAGCGTCTAAAGCATAATACGCTACGTCATCCATGTCTGCGGAAGCAATAACTTTCGCCTAACGTTCAGCAAAGAAGCGGATGTAGGCTAAAATATAAATCCTCAATATTCAGAGATCAACTGACAGATTCGCTCACAATCCCCAATTATGTTAGTTTTTTAGGATCCAAGGACTATACACGTGTGAGACTCAATGTGTATTATCTAAAAACGTTAAAACCGTCGTGTTCGGACATGGAAAATGTAACTTCAGGATATTAATATTTATGCTTAAATGTATAATGGATCTCTGTGTGTGTATGTGTGTGTGTGTGCGTGTGTGTGCGTGTGTGTGCGCGTTATTGTGTGCGTATGTGTGTGTCCCAGGTATGTGCGTGAAGTTCTTCACTTGAATTAATTGAGGGACGTAGTGCCAAAGAGTATCTTGGATTAACACCAAGTGTAGACTATTATTATGAAAGTGAATTCCTATCGATTGTTGGATTACTACATATGATTTGCACAATAGGGTCAATCGCACGACCTATGGAGGATTCATCAGGTTACCCTTTAAATGGAGACAACCTTTTACCGTCAGTCATGTTTAATGTCTCATTAGGTATTCCCAGCGTTAATATACCTATGCAACCAATTTTGGACCAGGTTGATCAAAATAAGGCCCCCCCCCTCCGCAGGGCGCCACCGTTATGAGAATTAGTACGTTATCATGCTGTACGCCTCAGTGGTCTAATTGATAGCGCGTTGAACTACAGATCACTACCACCTGAGTTAGAACCTCGGCTTTAGCATATCTGAAGGATGTTTCACCTTTGACTTCGCTTCATTACCTTTGGAGGTCGTCCGGCCCATTTAGCCTATCATTTGTACAAAAGTGGCCCTAAAACACCGATCATTATCATCCTGAAATTTATATAAACTAGAAACTATATATAACGAAATAATTATAACTTTAGGCTTAATGTTGTTGCTCCTGGCGCAATATAGTATTGGAATCCTTTCGTTATATTTACTTATCATGCGCTAATAATATTACGTGTCCACTCTAGGCACTTACCAGTCGAAACACTTAAACAGACGTTCAGCCAAAGACATCGGCAGAACGCACGATGCTGGAGATGTAAATTATTCACATTTTACTCATAGCATAATAGGAATCACATATTTACTGAAATGTGAATATTTCATGCCCAAATAAATCTAGTAAATTCTCTGAATCATTCATCGCCAACCGTTAATATACATAGAATAACAAACGGCGTGCATTGTTGCTTTGGCTCTTTTGTTAAAATGTCATGCCTTAACAAAACGTGATCCTTCATAGCAAACACTCATTATCTAAGATACAATGGGTTACTTTTTATATCTACTGTACTCCTTTTATTCCGTACATATGTCGAATACGATACTTACAATACGATCAACCATATTTGCTAAACAATATACTACTTAGTGGATCGGAGGGGGGGGGGATTGTATCGACATCTTCTCTAATTTTGTTCTAGCCCGAACTAATCCGTAAATAATGTTTTTATTATAGGTGTATCCTTTTAACTTCCCAAAATGGAGATTTGATCACCATATGTATTATTATTCCACAATATATTTATCACTTTCTCCGAAATGTCATTATTTTAAATGTTAGTTTTTTCCCCCACTAATAAATCATTTCCAGACTGATCCTTTAAATACTGAGATTGATAATTAGATATTGTCACCAAATTTTTCATAAATATATATATATATATATATATATATATATATATATATATATATATATATATATATATATATATATATATATATATATAAAGAGAGAGAGGGAGAGAGAGAGATGGAGAGAGATAGAGAGAGAGATATAGAAAGAGAGATATATAGATAGAGAGAGAGAGAGAGAGAGAGAGCCGGGAGGGGGGGGGGAGATGTACACTCATTGCTGAGTGCATGTTTTTATTTATAAATAATAGGGTCCTATAAACGTAGCTGAATATGAGCAACATAACGTTAAAACTCTTACTTTGTACCCCGGAAAGAGCACGGCAGAATACAACAAAGTCACATCACAAGTAAATGGAGAATGTGGTATTTCCGTCCCAGGAAGTACCATTTTTCTCTTGTAAATGTAATTTGCTTTCTTTAACAGTTATACCATCCAAATGAAATTGAGTAATACCTTGAAACGTGGAGCCAATTGTCTGTTTGTGGGTGTCAATTTGGGATAAATGGAAAAGTGGCCACCTGATAGTACACTAGTATTATCCCCAGTCTTTAGAATCCGAGTACTGTACTTCAGAATGAAGTCTTTGTTACGGAATAAAGAAATGCCGAGTGAGAAAAGGCACAGCTAATTGCATGTTATTAATAGGTTTAATTTATTCACAACAAATTATTCTATTTTGTCTACCTGTTTATGCCTTGGACCGAAGTTATTAATGATGGTATTTAATAGTATATAATTATTCCTGTTATTCCCGTTAAGCTTTATCTACCTGTACACTAGCTGTTAGCTAATCATATCAATACATTTAAAATTAGTTAAGATATGTTTGTTTATTAACTATGTTCGTTCCTACAAAAAAATGTAGAAGCTATACATATAGAGTCAATCACACAGTGATAACTGTGTTTTTGTATGTATGTATATATGTATGTGTGTGTGTGTGTGTGTGTGTGTGTGTGTGTGTGTGTGTGTGTGTGCGTGCGCGCGCGCGTGTATGCATGAGTGTGTATATGTATTTACAGGTATGTGTGTCTGTTTGTGAGTGTTAGCGTGCGTGTTTACGTGCGTGCGCGCGTGTGTGTAATCTTGTATTGCACTGTTTGAGCAGCAAAGATAAAATTGCATAAAGATGTCCCATAATACACTCATCAAAACAAAAACTTCGTGATTAATTCAAATATTCGTGTTTCGTGTATCCCAATCTGGCTGTTCTAAGGTTAATGTTCATTACAATGTATGTGACAACATATGATACGAAAACAGAAAAATCAAATAAAGTGTTAATGCTAAATGCGTTGTGTTGATCAGATGACTATTACTGTAGCTGTCATTCAAGCTAAATTATTGTAATTAATTAACGCCTCTGGTACTGTTAATATTATTCCGGTCATCTACCACACCAATTTATTATGATAAATCGGACTTCCTATTTGAACCCTGACTAGATTAGTTGTTCTCTAAGAGTAGAAGATGGGGCGCCTCCGTGGTCCAGCGGTAGCGCGTTGGATCACAGATCACCACCACCCGAGTTCGAATCTCGGCGTGGGCGTATCCGAAGGTTGTTTCATCTTAGACTTCGCTTCGTTACCGTTGGATATCGCTCGGCCCATTTAGCCTACCAAGTGTACAAAGGTGTCCGTAAAACATCAATCATCATCATCATCATCATCTAAAATTAGAAGAAAATTTACGTGAACTAATACACATATTTTAAGGCGTTAATAGATGTTCATTCCAGACACTGGGAAATACTAATAATGCAATTTAATAACAGGTATATATGTACGGGTATATGTGTGTGTATGTATGTACGTATATGTTTGTATGTGTAATTGTTTAGAGTTATTTGATGGACAGTGTGTCGATGTTAATCGCGGGTTGAAATCAATAAGCGACTATGTGTATAAAGCGTGTGTACAATTACTGTTAAACGTCGCACTATGTATGACAGCAAAAGGTTATCATTCGCACGACTTGTGGAGGATTCATCGGGTATATATTGTGCGGACAACCATTTCATGTTTAGTTATGCAATATCTCGTAAACCATCTCGCAAGTTATCGCCAACTAGATTAATCATCAACAGTCAGTGTCTCTAAGGGTAACACTTCAGCGACCAGCTGTCGGGAGAGTGAGTAAGTTCCCAGCTTGATAGTTATATAAACATGAATATTATATGGAGAAAAATAAATTTCGAACTTCATCTTAGTGCTGCTGATGCAAAATTGCAAACCAAAGATCTAAACGGCGTGAAGTGTTAGACAGAATACAGGCACGGAAGTTACTGATCTCAATCAAAATGAATCTAGTAAATGCTATTAACCAATTATCAGAGACTAATCGATGTTATTGAAACAATTGTAAGTTTCAAATCGTGGTCTTTGGTATACAAATATCCCTAGACGTGTCGCAGATCATAACAAACCATCCTTTGAATATTGTTTACGCTCCTTTGTTAAGATTGCAGACCTTAATCCCAAATAACTCCGGATAAAGGTTTATAATTAAATGTCATTCCTTATTATATTAAACATTATTCAGGATATAGTCAGGATAAATGGCTTACCTTTTTATATCTGATTTTTAAATCCTACGTATTCATGGAATACCATTCATACTATACGGTGGAGGGAATACCTTTGTAAATAATACATTACTGGCATAGAGGAGATTGGCTTGTAAACGACACATGTGTCGTCAAAACCAGTTTGCAAACTCGAGTTTTCTATTGTCGATATTTATAAAGACTATTTGCAAAAGATTCCTATTTAAAGTTACATATTTATTCATTGGACTAATTACTAATATACGTTCAGGAATTTTCCTTCAATTCACTTGAAATTATTTTAACACAGACAGCCGCTAATAAGGTAACTAAAACTAGCGTTTTCCAGTCATGTGTAAAGTCCCCATCACACTGTGGCGTGTCGTACTACCGTGTGTCAGTGTATGAAAAATATAACTCATACGCTGACATACACTAGGGGTACGTTAGGTATAGGTTGTATACAATTGAAGCACGATGACATAAACTGTCATACAGCGAGGTAGACAATTATGTTAAGCATGTATCCAAATGTTAGGCGTACTCGGAAGTATGGTTTATAGGCTAAGTATACGCTAGGTAGACGCTGAATATGCTAGGGGCACGTTAGAGGTACGTGACTCCTAGGTCGGTCGAGTACGCTGGTTCCACGGTGACATATTCTGACATGAAAGTGTACCGTATAGCTAACGTATTGATAACGCATTGATAGCCCGTGAGTAACGTACTTCTAACGTATGTCTGACGTATCTTCAACGGGTTTACACATCTTGGCGTATGCTTGACGATTGAGTAACGTAATTAACGTACAACTAGCGTATGATTGACGACTGGCCAGTGTATACCCAGCGCATTGACAGCGTTTTGAGAAAGTGTACATATACGTTCTTCTTCACTTTTTGTGTCTTTTTGAAACAAACCATTTTAGTTATCTGCATTTAGCCAATAGTAAACTGCAATTTCGTCTTGACCTTAGTGTCAAGTGGAAAGTCCAGTTTATTATCCTAGGTGGCGATGGCCAGCGGCCGTTTAAAATTACATATCATTTCATGTACTATAAAAGTATGAAAATCAACACAATTAAGTTTAAATAATTTCAGTCATATGATCAATTAACAATGGCACATGGTTTAAAAGCACAGTCACCCCAACAACGGTCACACACACAACAGTCACTAAAGAGTCATTAGTTCTTTCTTGGCTATGATGTGTTGAAGTCCAGATCGGGAAAACCGTCATAAGGAGATGCCCTGATGTCACTAAACATTTGACAAGTTGGACACAGGAGAAATGTACTGGAAGATGTTGTCGACGGCTTGGGCTGGGATGAGCTGGGTTGGACAAGGCTGGTCCCTCAGTACCTGGCCAGCAGGGGGACGGCGGGTGATACTGCTGAGTTTTGTGAGGTAATTGCTGAGCAGGTTGCTGAAGATCAAGCTGTTAGTACTGGTCCGTGTACTCTTTATATTGAGAATCCCACATTGATGCCGCTGGAGGTGGCTGATACTACTCGGAGGTTGTCCTGTAAGGAGGAAGTTGAACTGAAGCGCAGTGGGTGTGGTGGCAGTCTCGACAGCATCAACAGCATCAATGTATCATATGTGATGTTGGATGGTTGCCTTTACCTGCAAAATCATAAGTACAATGGATGCCAAACATCGTTTTATGTATTATTCCAAATTTAATTTTCATCAAATTTTCATCAAATTAATTAGGTCCATAAAAAGTATAATTGTTGCATATACTTACAACCAGATGTTCAGGACCGTCTTAAGGAACACTAACTTGGGGATGATCCACTCCTCCCTCTCAGTCAGATCTGGGACACCATCGCCGCTCTTCTTATTATCAAGGCGTGTGCGGGTGTCACACAATGACCGGAAACAACCATTGAGGGTGTCGGCTAACTTGTCCAACAGCTGGGCCTCGTCTTTCCAGATATTGTCCATCTTGTCCTTCTACCTGTAATCTGTCATCTTCATATTCCACAACACAGGATTGTCCTGGATGAACTATAGCATCGGATCCTCCTCGTCGGTGCTGAGGTTACAGGGAAGCCTCGTGGTAGTGTGTCGTCTACTACATTAATGCTGCCATCTGGAAATGCTGTCATCCATATAGGGACTTTGTCACGTGGTCGAGATACACTGAACATACCCAGTTCATACGCTACTCATACGCTAGTTAAACGCAGGGTACGCTGGCCATAGGCTAACATTTCCTGACATTCGCTAGTTATACGCTGGCCATACTCTACTCATACGCAGCTCATAGGTTAAATATGGTAAGTATACGAACAATTCGGCATTTTCAACGAATTATTGTGCGTATGAAAATTATTTTATGAATCTTCATAATAAAACTCATACGTTTCTCTCATGCGCTATAAGGTGATAGGGCCATAAAACAATGATCTCGTATTAATTTTGGGTTTTGTTTCAGTGATGGAGGTACCACTAATATTACTAATGGATCTTGGGTATTAGTGGTGATATAAAATTAAGAGTACTATTTTCTTGAATTTATGAATTTATGAAATAATGTTGCTATTACTGTAATTTAAAACTACGCAATATCGCACTCTGCCGTTTGATTAAGCAAATGCAATCAGAAGCGCCATTTAACACAATTCAAAGAAAACATCGCTGCATAGGTCTTTTTATTAATATACCATGTCTATAAAATGGACAAGTAGTTAGATGTATATATTATTGCAAGGATATAGTACAAGAAAAGGGCTAAAGATTAAATTCTGTTCAGCACCTTTTAAGCTGCGCCATTTGGCAAATAATGCTTAATTTCAGGTGGAGATATTTATTTTAATTTCTAAACAATATCTATCGAAGCAGATCGGGAACAATAGATCGCAGTATTTAGCAACGCTAATCCTACCTGGCTTTATCTGTAGCTAATACAGGTATATTCGTATATTAGAAGCAGGTATATCTAGGTTATGTGTTAGGAATGCAATCCAGGTAACTGTTATGCTTTGATTGTCAGCCTTCGTTCCAACACTAACACCACCAGAAACACAAACAAGTCAAAATAACGGAATGGGGGTGATAGAAGTGTATATATGAAAAGACATTTTAATATTTTCATCAATCTCAAATGTCATATTTCTGAATGACGTCAGACTTTTATGACGTGAGTTTATGTTCCAGAACATCTTATTTACTCAGTAGTATGTGACATCTCTGTTGACGATGAACACTGGAAAATGTAATTTAATCAGCACAGGAAATTATGCCTTTAATTTATTATCAGTCCAGTTGCTTTAATCTCCATATAAATACATATGGGTGTTTATATGTATGTACGCAGGGCATAGCCCAATTAACTCCTCGCCAAATGTATCACAATTTATTTAGGTTATCCGTCTATATGTAAATATTATCAACACGGATTCATATTCCAGTTTCTCTGATATAGTCGTAGCAATTTGATGTTAATCCTATTTAGTGACTTCATGGATTGTTTAACTCACGTCTGTTATTTCTATGCCACGTATTCAACCACAATTACTGGTATTTATTCAATAATTCTTCAAAGAATATCTAAATTATTTTGATAACAAAGAACCTTGTAAAAGTCAAATATATTTGCAACCTCGAGCACTCACACGCCTGAGCGGACTTTGATGTGCGTGGACATTCATGATCAATCTATATAGATACAATGATATAGATACCAAAGACACAAGGTATTTAGATTTGTTATTCCATAACGTTCTCATGGAAGAACATCGGCTACAAATCCGTTTATTTTTAAGCTAATTAAATTATTTTACTTATTTCGGTGATAAAACAAAATAGAATAGTTTTGATTATGTTTTCTCTGTTCATATATTATATCATATTTACCGTGCACTATGAATTTAACCGATTGATCAGATTGATATGGTAAGAGGCTTATTTGCCAAGTTTTGTGAACGAATACATAGCAATGGTATAAGTGTTATAAAACAAATCGGAACTAATCTTGTATGGATGGTAGAGACTTTTTATTCGGATTACGTATTTCACAAACTGCTCAAACAAGTAAGTCATTCACATCATGGAATTGTTAAAGGTAGATCTTTGTTTTGAAATTTTACTCATGTAGGGATTTATTTCCCTTTTATTCCCATACATAAATCGTCCCCTGACTTTTCAGTTAGATACCTACAAATAAAATTAGCTCTTATGCTGAGAAGTTAAAGTTAGTCATTGTGTACTCATCACTGATAAATATATATTATAGGAATTTATTATCAAGAATAATCCTCCTAGTTCGTCTACTTAAAATAGTTATTTAATAGATATTAGACAAAGAGGTAATCTTTATTTACATAAATTTAAATATAATATATCGAAATTATTTAAATACAAATCGGTTTTTATATATCATTCTTCCCCTATTCATGAATATTCTGGTTACCTAATCAATTCGAGTATAATCCTAGAAGTCAGTTTTATTAAATCATTAAGCTATTTCTAAGCACACACACACACACACAGGGAGTCTCTGTGGTCTCCGTGTTGGATTAAACGCCACTACCAGCTGAGTTTGAATCTCAGTGTTGGCATATCTGAAGGCCGTTTCATCTTTGACTTATACAAATAGGTATATATGCAGAAACACATACTTCAAAATAAATATGTATTTATTGACATATACAAACTCACAATAGTGCGACCATGCATACCTGATATTTGCCTGCTTATAACATTAGATGTTGAAGGTATCTAGACCAAAATAAATCCCCCAAGGGATTGCAATCAGTTAAGAATATAATAATAATAATAATAATAATAATAATAATTTTAATAATAATAATAATTTTAATAATAATAATAATTTTAATAATAATAATAATTTTAATAATAATAATAATTTTAATAATAATAATAATTTTAATAATAATAAAGGCCGAATTGGCAGTTATTTTACGTGGCTTTTTCCAGCTACCTGAAATGAAGAAGACGCATATGGTCTGTAATTTACTGCTTCTCCACGGGGACTAATTCCAGATAAGTTTAGAATTTACAATAGATGGTATATTCGGTGGAGAAAACCTTGCCTGGTTTGTTGAAAAACCCCTACTACTCTATTGCCATGGCCGGGATTCGAACCTCTGACCTTCCGCACAATATGGCCATGAATAAGAAATGCCCAAAATTCTTACCCACGAGGTCATAGAAGCGGTATAATGAGAAATCTATAAAAATATGTGTCTTTGTTTGTTCGTCTGTGTCTATTTGTTTGTCTGTGTCTATGTTTGTTTGTATGTGTCTTTGTTTCTTTGTCTGTGTCTTTATTTTTTGTATGTGTCTTTATTTGTTGGTCTGTGTCTTCGGTTGTTTGTCTGTGTGTTTATTTTGTATGTCTTTGTTTGTTTGTCTGTGTGTTCGCAAAACATAAAATGGACAAAAGGGAGAAACGGCAATGAATATGTCATTAATTGGGACTATGATTGAGACAGTGAAGGTTTTACTGATAAAAATAGTATGGTTGACTCATAAATGATCCAATCATAAAACCTTTGGAAGTATCTTTGAATAGGAATAACAAGAAGTACTTCTATGGGTAATAACAAAACTAATTTGCTAACAAAGGTTTATTTAAACCAACTGATTCTCTTCAAATGCTACGCAAACATTCTTTTCCTATCAAACTTACCGTACATTGAAGATGATGCGATTTTTTTCAGAATATATTGTAAGAAGAATGACTTTAATAAATCAAGAGTTATTGTATTTCAATCCTTGTGTATCAGAAATTACTTTCTAAACGACGATGCGTGATATTAAATGGAAAACTGTTAGTGTATTGCGTATAAAACAGCGCTGGCCAAATTCCACCATTCCAACCTCTAGCTGTGGAGGTTCGCAGCCATGCAATATACATTTTGTTAGCTACTGACCGTGCGATCTGATTGGTCAAAACATTATTTTGGATTGTTAGTCCCCCCCCCCCCACAGTAGTAAAAACAAGTTGGTGAAACTTCACATAAGCGTCAATGGCCACCGATTTGTAATTGAAAGAAAACATATATATTTCTTTATTTGGGGCATCTATAAGTGTATGCCGAGGCCTCATCTCTCCCAGTTGATCAAATCCCATATCTCGATGATTATATTTTAGTATTATTTCTACGGATCCTCAACACGGATCAAGATCATCAGAACTGAATTAATCGATTAAATCACTCATAATTTCGATTGATCCCCTTGGATCATTGGATCCATCAGGGATAAAGAAAGAACATTCAGGAAATATATTAGAATCAGCTGAAAAAAAGTATAGTACAAATATGATAATCATACACACACACACACATACACACAAACACACGAACACACCACACACACACACACACATATATATATATATATATATATATATATATATATATGATACAATAGGCACATACACACATTCGTATATATATATATATATATATATATATATATATATATATGTGTGTGTGTGTGTGTGTGTGTGTGTGTGTGTGTGTGTGTAGCTATCTACTCTTCCTTTTGTATATAATGCAGAAATATTGACGTCCAGGATCAAATAGAAACGTCCAGTCAAATATAACAATATCCTGTCACAGTGACACTCAGTGGGTCATGATCCCCTACAATTGGCAAGAAAACCTGTCTCAGATATAGTGTATTTTATGACTACTATAGGGGCATATTACTCATCTTTCAGGATTTATATTCCTTGAGGCAGTTGGTACCCTGGAAAACATTCCCTGGAATATTATGCTGCAAGCACAGGTTTTTCCCCTGATATGGCCAGTAACTAGGTTTATCAGTGGTTTAGTGAGTCAGTCATAATATGAGTCCATCAGCAAACAATTTAGTCAATCAATGAAATAGCAAATAGACTGTCATTTTGCCCGTTAGAGTGTATATAGTTTGTATGTATGCATTTCAGGAAACCTTTTCTAAGAGAATTAACCACAGATGGAAGTTATTTTAATATATACATCGTTTCTCCTTAAGTCATTCTTCCCTCATCCCTTCTTCATCCCATCCATACATACACCCATTCATCCATACACGAATACCTACATACACAGTCTGACCCATTCGCACTTTCATAATCAGATTTTGACTAGTACACCATCGCTCCAACTTTATATTTTACCGGTAGACTTACCTGTTCATCTGTTTGTTGAAAGATGCCCAGATATTGTTTATTATCAAGTAAGTTATTATTCTTCCCACTATCCATGACTCTGTGATATATATATATATATATATATATTCATTAAACCAATTATGTAAATGAAATATTTATAAACATCATCAGTCTAAGTCTTCTAGTATTACTTGTGTTTGACAAGTAATCTTGTAGTAATATAAACTCTGTAACAATGTTTTGTTGTTTTAATTTTCATTTTAAAAATTTAATATAAATTTTTATATATATATATATATATATATATATATATATATATATATATATAAAATAAAACCAAACCACCAGACAGATGGACTGAAAAGCTATAGAAATGCTTAGAATCATTTAGGGGAGAGTTGAATCCGAGGTCAGCATCTGTTTTGTGGAAATGTATCTACGTCCTTTTCCTTGTGTAGCCGACACGATTAACCAAGACATAGTATTAATCTTTAAGACTAATTTATAGTTAAGTACATGCATCTTCAAATGTATATGTATTTTTGTAACAGACACACGCACACACGTACGCAAACAGAGAGGGGGGGGGGGAGAGAGAGTGTGGGTGTGTGTGATAAAGAGAGAAAGTAAGAGCTAGATAGATAGATAGATAGATAGATATACATAGAGATATATAGATATATAGGTATACAGATAGACAGATAGATAGATAAATAGATAGATAGATAGACAGATAAATAGATAGATAGATAGGTAGATATGAGTGCATATTATTATTCTTCATCAAGATCATTACTTGTCGCGAGGAAACAACTTTCATACATTTAATACTTTAAGATCTATAACCTGCTGAAAGATCCTGAACGAAAAATATCATGAATATTGAAGTCAATTGCCGTTTTGTAGCTGTAACTTATGAGTGAATGGAAAAGGAAATTGGCAATCTGATAGTTTAACACAATATTATACCATTTATAGCAAGTGAATGGTGCTTCAGAAAACCTTTTTATATATACGTATATAAGAACGAGCTTTCACATCCAGATCACAATATACATTCAATAATCGCAGACTAAACCATGTTGTTGAATGTCATGTACAACATTTATGATATGAAGTCGGGTTGATTGTATATGTCTTCAAGCCATTAATCAGCGATATTTGATATATGCCAAAATGTCTCTACATTACTAGTTTGTGATATATAAGATAAAAGGTAATAGAGAACATTTTAAGACGAACATCAATCTCTGGCACAGGAATTTGGATTTTGAGCATTAAATGTTCACTCAGTGAACCTGTTTTGAAACTAAACACTTCTATTATAAGTATATATAAAGAGTATTGGCAATAATTCCTATTTAAATACATACAATTTGTATATGTATGTTGATTTAATTACAAACTATGTATATGATGTATATTTTGCCGAATTATTTGTCCAATACAGTATACACCATTTATCACAGATGGTACGTATTAGTAATACTAATTTACAAACATACACAAACGTGTGCCCGCACCTAGTTTTAAAACACCGAGTTACGTAATTTCACAAATAGAATAAATATATTAATTAAGTCACATCCTTTGTTTAAAACATTATAAATAATTTTAACTATCCATCAGTGCTATGTCTTCGAATTACATGTTCCCGGAAGTTTCCGTAGCATAGCAAACTACTTCCATCTTTCATTATCTTCTATTGTTCAGATTTCTCACCTTTCCATTAAATACACCGTTTGTATAGAAAACTCTCCGGATAAACGCATATAACTTAAAGGCAACATTGTAATACCAAGCTATTATATCACAATGTTACCAGGATACGGTCAATCAAATCGGTTATTGGTTTGTTTAATCTGCCTCTGTTAGTTCTAGCCTGTAATAAACGTGCATTGTGTTACATATGGGCTCGATTATGTCAAAGTTAATTAGTTATCAAAGTTAATTGTAAAGAATATATATATATATATATATATATATATATATATATATATATATATATATATATATATATAGATATATGTATAATTTAATATTTATGTACAAATCGTAATTATGGTCCTCGATTAAAATAGTTGGCTTTTTACTGCATTTCCATAGTATGATGTTAATTATATACATTATGTCTGCATCCTGTAGCCTAGTTGTCACATAATTGCCGATGTTTGTAGTGTTTGTCTTCACACCTATGAAGGAGACGGCTTTCTGTAATTAGTCGTGGCTTCTAACACTTGGGTGTTCCTTATTCTACAACAAAGATTTATTATTCTGATACCCATACTTTCGTTCTAAAGTAAGAGCTAATACTATTAAACCATCAGGCGGTCAGGTTGTTTTTTTCTTCTTCAATATTCCCAAAATTGAAATACACATAAAGGCGATTGACTCCACGGTTAGAAGTTCTGCTTGTTCAGAGTCTTTCAGAGGGATATATCTATAAAAGTAAGAGAGCTGATTTTCAAAGAGAAAATGTGGCAGTTTCTGCCGGAAATAGCACTTTGTCCACTTACAGTGATGAAAATGTGGTGTATTTTGGTCACTAATCTCATCACACTCCGCGACGAGTTCTTTCTGTAAAAAGAAAGGAGCTTTTCAAAGTTGTATTCCTCATATTCAGGTATAAGATTCGACGACTGTATTATTGGCCTTGACCTAGAATAAAAATATGCCCTCGATGAAGATTACCACCATCTCCCCCTCTCACTGTGTGTTTTTGCGTGTATGTTTTTTCAAGGTTTATTCTCTCTTTTTTCCTAAACTGCTCAAACACAAACATGCATACAGACCACCTAGTTGATTGAATGACTAATTGATTGACCGATTGACTTATATTCTTCTCCCTCACAATAATGTCGTTTAAATGTAAACCAAATATGTGTTCGCTTCAACACAATAGGCGAAAGCCAGGCATATCAACCCCAAACTTCAACAAGTTCACCTATGACCCGAAGGTTTGTTGAAGGAGTCTGTCTTATACATAGCCTTGAACGTCTAACCATGGTCATTACTGTATACACATTATATATGTATTTTATTTC
The DNA here is from genome assembly GCA_025642065.1 of Paralvinella palmiformis. Taxonomy (NCBI): domain Eukaryota; kingdom Metazoa; phylum Annelida; class Polychaeta; order Terebellida; family Alvinellidae; genus Paralvinella; species Paralvinella palmiformis. Next base: position 134,977 of record JAODUP010001014.1, on the reverse strand, counting down.
CGACAGCGTTTAACACATTAATCTTTCCTTATACCTCCGATGTGAATATGATAACAGAAAGGAAACGGTTTGGGGAGGCGGAAATTGTGACAATCGGAAGAGGTTTCAGTAATGTTAGGCCGCACTCTCTCTTTAAATGAACCTGTCATTCAAACAATGACATCAATAACAAATCTAGGGATTTATCTAATTACTTTGCTATACTTACTATGTCTAACTGTATTATCCTTTACTAAATAATATATTAATATTATAGTCAAGGCACATATAGACAAATCATGTCGGAGATGAAAACTTGGTCACAATTTACTGCCATAATGGCACTAAGTGGCAAGTGAAGCAGTAGACTTGGCAAGAACACGTGACTTAAATACAAGGTTCTTTATGATACCCATAGGAAGATATTAGTCACCTTAGAGGCACGATAGAGACATAGTGTTTATAAGTAATAATATACCTCAACGAAAGCGTGTTTGTTCTTTGAAAATAATTTAAACTTCTTTTTGAGACACAGCTAACCTAGTTTATTCTCTTAGTTGAATATCGTTACCAGGTTAACCTGAACTTGCTATCGGATAAGTACGGGCTTTATCAACTATTATATAATACAATATCGATCGTATCATGTTTGACTTGTTACAGGCTAGTACATGTACTAGCTTTCATTGACTAATTGAATGATTCACTGATAGATTGACAGATTACTGGACGAATGCTTCACAAGTGCCAGAATCCAGGGTTATATCGTTAAAAATTCAATATTATATCAACAGAAGAAGGTTATCGGTAAATCATAATATTTACTCAAGATTGAGGAGACATTACATTCTGGTCTAGAAATAATCCATTCACAGTAATACCGTATCGTTCCTAGCTTAGTCGTTCAGCTCTTTCCCTGTGCATACTCAGTGTACACAACAAAATCATGTTTCATAACCATGGGCCCAGTGAAATTAGCGAAATAACCTGTTCGCATATAGCTCGGCTTCCAGGATCGGTAGAGACGAGATGTTGGTGTCTACTCCCATGTTTTTGAGATGTGGAATACAAAGATGATACTGACAAATCCCTATGACTCTGGATAAACCCGAAATTCAAAATGGCTGTCATTGAACCCGGCAAAAATCATATTTTCTGCCATATGTTGACTCTCAGGATAAGTATATAATTGCTCATGGGGTTTAAGCATTCATTATAATACATGTGATTTAGCCGGGTTTTAATACCTGGTGCCATCCTAAAATTCAAAATGGCTGCAAATATTACAAGATTTTGGGTTGTTGTCAGTCATAACTACATAATAAGCCGTTACAGTATGTGACATTTAACATCAAAATGGACAAATATTGAAATAATTGCTTTAATGCAAAGTTAAAATACGACGTAACTCCATGAAATCATCCACCGAGACACCGATAAATTACAGAAGGAAAACTCAACTTGCCTAAGTATAATGACAAGAAATAATACGATGAATGTCAGTTATTGTCACAACTACTATACTGAACTATAATTGTCAATAGAAATGTTCTTATAATAATAGTCTGGTTAATCAGTCTACACAATAAACTTAACCTGTGACAGTGGTGCAAGGGTTAACACATCTCCAGTATTATCATAGACATAGGTCTACATACATTTAGCAATTGACAACAATATGTTGCTACAATGCTTCAAAATAATAAAATACTGCAAATGTCATTTCACAAACATTAATTCCTTATCACGAGTTACTAACGAAGTCATAACAATCAACTAAGTATATATAATCTACATAATCAGATCTAAGTCAAAATACAGGATTATCATACCTGTGTGGCTATATATCAACTTGTCACATATTTGGCAGTTGATGAAAAGTAATAAATTAACTGTAATATTCAAACATACAACAAATAAAGTCAGTTCATTGCTAACGAACATATAATATATAGCAAAGTTAATTGCATGAATATCCTTTAAAATCATGGGACACACCAACAATAAATGTTAAATCATCATCACTATCATTCCCTGACACTCTCTTTTCATCATATACCACACGATTCTGGTCAATTTCATTATCGGAAGAGGTGATGTCGTCATCAGTTGGCAATATGGTCGTATGCCAACAAAACAGATTTCATTATTATGGGTACACCCAGACAACTCGGCAAACTGACTCGTTTCTTCCCTACAAACATCCTTAGTCATAGCATCGTGCCATAAGATGTTGTAGGTAATCTTGGTGTTACCTTTAATAGGGATTTTAATTTCAGAAAACCTATTTATCTGACAAGTCTCTCCTGCTTTTATCATATTCGTGACCTTCGCCGTATTCGGCGTTATATGTCTCCTTTAGTCGCCAAAACTATTGCTACAGCACTCATTACTAGTATGCTTGATTACTGCAACTCCCTTCTTTATAACATTGCATCTAAGGGTATCTTAAAAATTCAGTTTGTTCAGAACTGCATATTTAGGGCTCTCACATGGTC
>JAODUP010001014.1:42500-122500 GCA_025642065.1 Paralvinella palmiformis | reverse complement strand
CTCATTTATCACGACCATCGCGTGCGAAGTTTTGTTAAATCTCGTCGTTTCAATTACCGTATTTTACAAATAAAGTTTTTGGGGGGACTTGGAAGAAGCGGTCTGTTTTTATGTACGGGGGCGTGCGCCTCTTAAATGTCTTTATGGAAGCGTAGCTGGAAAATGAGCTACGAAACATTGTCATAACTCCCAGCTTACGCTATACGGGCTCATCGTTATCGAACATATATTACGGATTACCGGACCTAATTGGAAGCTTAGACATGTAAACAGTCCCTTATGTCAGAGACGAATACGTGATTTACGTGGTATGGATTTAACAGCTTAGTGTATTGGAGTAGCGTTATTTATGACATACGTTAGATATATATATCCATGGTGTTTGAGGATAATCGACCTCAATCACAGTATTCATGTGGAGTTCGAATGGCGATTTGCGCATTGACATCAGTGTCGACCACGACCATATATTGTATGATAAGGATAAGTTGAGGGGACTTATAGATGGGAACACAGATAGGTATGTGGGTGTGTGTGTTTGTGTGTGTGCGTCTGTGTTTGTGTGTGTGCGTGTGTGTTTGTGTATGTGTATGTTTGTGTATGTTTGTCTGCATATATTTGTCTGTATATGTGTCTCTGTATGTGTGTCTGCATGTGTTTGTATGTGAGTGTGTGTGTGGATGTATATATATATATATATATATATATATATATATATATATATATATATATATGTGTGTGTGTGTGTGTGCGGTGTGCGTGTGTGCGATATGTGTGTATGTCTGTCTGTGTGTATGCACGTCCTAATTTTAATCTATTATAGCGAATCGTTAGGAAAGTGCCACAATAATATCCGTTGTCTAACACATCCCCGGATAATCTAATGTAAAACATAATAAACATATTCGTGTTCTCTGGCATAAGAAGACACCCCCCACAGTGGGCTTGATGATAGTGGGGGAAATAGAATGGTCCTTTACTACAGAGCTGCCAAAGACTTGGCTTTAATAGGCAACGGTCGCATAACAAAATCACACAGTAGAGTCTAACCGGGTCAGGTAAGCCATCCTTTGGCCGAAGCTACCTGTCAGACGACATAGCTGTGTACCATATGGTGTACCCTACGATCACTAAGTAGTTTCCCCTTTAAATATTTATCAAGTTTATTCCCAATCATACCACTTAAAAGTTTAGTTTGCTATCGATTTGTAACTCAACCTTTCTCGTACCCATTTAGAAATTGCTTCCAACGTCCCAACTAAGTTTTCCTAGTCTAATTACAAGCCACGTGCCCATTGGCCTTAAACTATTCCCTTTACTGGCAACGACTTCGTCCAAAGCCAATATTTAACATGGTGTATTCACTGAATAGACCGATTTCCAAAATAAAATTAAATTTTCGATGTGATCGATTACCGCACGTGGTACTTTCAACGATAAACGTTGTCTACACAGTTGACAATTGGTCCTATTGTGTCAGATAATAATAAAAGGAATAATGTATATTTAATAAAGCGCCCTTACTAACAGGATCCACTGAAAGGCGCTGTATAAATAATATGTAATATAATAATACCCCAAACAATATGTCTGTAAAAACCCTGTAAGCGATTTAAAGAAAATAAATATTGATCTGTGAAAGCGACCTTGAACAGGTGTTTTAGAACAGATTTAAAAGTTTCAAGAGATGAGCAAACAAAAGCCTCTAATTGCAGTTGATATAAATGATGATGATGAAGATTGGTTTTTACGGCCACTTTTGTGCACATACTAGGCCAAATGTGCCGAGCGACCTCCAAAGGTAGAAGCGAAATCAAAGTTGAAGCAACCTTCAGATATGCTCACGCAGAGATTTGAACAGGGGTGGCAGTGATCTGTGGTCCGATACGCTACCGCTTGTTAGGAGGCGCCCGTAGTTGATATACAGGAACCGATCTACAAGATACATACGATATGAAACAATTGGCATATATTTATTGATTGACATAGGAATAAACTGTCTTAAATTTGATTACCTCTCATCTTACTTGGCAGCGATAGATAAGGCAAACACCTATCTATTTCAAATGCCTTCTTCAGAACACAATAAGGATGTATCGATTTTCATTTGTGTATTAATTATGTATCATAATGATATCCATTTCTCTTCTGGATTAATCACTGACACAACCGGTCTATTTGAGATCTGTGAGTGAACATCGGAATGACTATTCAAATTAGCTGGTCACTTATCTAAACCAACCATTATTAGTCGATACGCTTTAGTCAGGTTCAACTGAACATCCTTTTATCAGAATAGTTTTGCAATACTTACTGATATAATGTTGTGTATGTTTTATGTCAATAATGTAATAATAGTATTAGTATTTTATATAGCGCCTTATTCAACCTGTATTAGTCTAAGTCGCTTTACATTTAAAACATAATTAAACATTTCTATGCTCATATGCCACAAACATATTTTACACATAAACCCTGCTTTATATATTATTAATAGGTTTATTTTAAAAAGTGGGTTTGAACGAAACATACGTAATATGTCTTTACTTGCTACAAGTTTAATATGTTTTGTCAACTTATTCCACAGGCTGATAGTTGATGTTCGGAAAGATGTCACTCCGTGCATTCTTGTATGGCTTTTTAGAATCGTCAAAAATGAGCAGGATTTAGATCAAAACATGCTCACTGCTATATACTTCTGGGTCATTCGTGTAGATACTGTGGTGTTGTATCACTCAGTACTTTGAATCTGCGAAACAGTATTTTGTATAACGGTCTGAAACGTACATGAAGCTAGCGCAGCTGGGAAAAAAGAACATGTGTTATATGTTCCTTTCTGCCAAAGTGTGGCGAAACCTGCGACACCGTTCCGTAATCGCAGAAAACGGTTTATCAAAGAGAGGGGGACATTATATAAAAAGGCATTGCCACAGTCCCGTCAAGAATGTATAAGGATCTGGACTACAGTCTTACATATGTCATATTTATGTGCTTACGAATAAGTTCTATATTTCTTATTTGATAACGACAATACTTAGTTATAGAATCCATCTGCTTTTCCATTTCCAGAGCATTATCCAATATCTGGATCCCACTTTAATGCGACGATTCTCAGTTATCTTCAAATCTTTCTTGGATGAGAAAACAATGAGCTCTGTCTTATCCTAATCCTTAATCAATGTTACTGTTCATCCAAATATTTATATCTTAAACAAAAGATTCAATTTGAAGATGAACCAGCATCCTATTTATGATATGGCTTTAAACTCATGTATAACTGCGTACCATCTGCATACGAATGAGATTTAATAATAATTTCACCAACTAGTGTTATCCACCACTAAAACACACTGAGTTAACTCAGGTACGACTATACCCAAGTTAAGGCCTTTTCTATAATTCCAAAGGAAAATTCTGAACACTACAATAGTATTGGATGAGCGATTGCATCGAAAGCTGCAAAGAAATCAAGCATAATTAATGCAGTCATAAATCCTTCATCAAAAGCCTTAGCAATATTGCTACGCACTTTCATTTTAAATAGTTTAATGTGCCAAAGGCATTGTATTTATCAGACCCAACCTAGTAAAGGTTCAATTTGGCCAGCACTCCTCTCAATGATAACGCTTGCATGAACTTCCATCCCACCAAAGATTCCCTTTAAAGAATGGTGTTTTGCGATAATTATGAATGCCCCCGTGAGATCAAAGTGTCAAACCAAGGAAGTGGCATCTAGTGGCGGCGGGGCGGTGGATATGATACGCTAAGTAGTACAGCATTCGGTACTCCCGTTTCACCGTCTAATGGCGACCCCCGTTCACCGTCAACTGCATGCACTTAGCCACAAACTTCCCAGCCAATAAACCGACCATTCTTGGTGTATACAATCTTTAGCCTTCCTAGATGAGCCAAATTGTTTTCGTTTAATTGACTGGAGTCTGCTGTGTGACTATTGCCCAGGTACGTGCAGTCAAAGACTGGCACTTATACACACACCAGAGGACCGTACGATCTGGCGGCGCAGGCCTTCTCGTCTAGATTTCCGTTTCATACAGTTCTACTTCCGCCGCTGGCCACTCTCGACAGTAGTCATCTGTGTCTATTTGTACATTTGGCTAATGGGCTTAGTACAACACCTTCTATCAGGCTGTTTATACACCTGATGATGTCAGTTACCGTCTAACAATAGAACAGCCCGTCTATATTTGTTGCGCTAGCTTGATTGTTATCTATTACCGGGATAGTGGCCTCCTCAAAGCTATTCTATGTTCATGGCTTTTAGGCATGAGTGGAAATATATCTAACACCGGATAAAACATATATTACACAAACTCTATTAGATTTTATATATATATATATATATATATATATATATATATATATATATATATAGAGAGAGAGAGAGAGAGAGAGAGAGAGACGTATTTGACAGGTTGTCTCGTCCGTACATTAACGCTCACCTCTAAGCATTTCACTACGGCACAGAGCAGCTACTTGCCATTCTAAACATCTCGCGTACTACATGAGTGTACGCATGTACTTGCGTCACACCGCGTACGTGTTTAGGTGGCCATTCCATCTGGTGTTGACATTTGCATATAGCCAACAATAACACGGGACCAGGCGGTGGTCTGATCAGATGCGAGTCTTATCGTCAACAAACCCCCACCCCCACCGCCTCCCCGAATTATTGTCCATCTTATCAACTCGACCCTTGTCGTCTCCGTCTGACCTAGCCTGAATGATGCGGCCTTATTTCCATAATGCCGATAACTTAACCAGTCCGGATGCCATTCTTTGTTCGAATTATAACCAATCTCGTATTCTGTGACTTAGTTATCTGCGGCAGACATCCGTTGACGGCCGTCCAAGGCGCGAGCCGTGTATACGTCAGAGATTAGAGGACGCCGCATCCATCGATATTGATAAACTGCCTGACGGATTGCCCTTCATCGATTCATTATCCGCCCGGTGCCTTCACCGGCGCGCGCACAATGCGGATCATCGGGATCCGTCCGGATTCCATCAATACTATTACTGACTGGTGTTAATTTCTCTCTCCGTATTGCCCGGACCGAAGAAGGCGTTTCGGGGAGAGGCGAGTAGATTATCACTGAAACTATAGCGTATCCCTAAACAGTGTTTGTCTGTCTGTCTGTCTGTCTGTCTGTCTGTCTGTCTGTCTGTCTGTCGATTTAACTGTCCATGTGTGAACAAAGCACTGGCAGTGTTACTATACTGGTCAGGTATGTGAATGTTTGTGCGAGCGAGAGGGCAGATACCCGGGTGATTATTTGCTTGTATGCAGTGGCATACTGAGTCTACAACTACAATACTATCATTTAATAATTATAAGAAACAAAGAAAAAAGGTGCAATTAAATTTCAGGCAGTGTGCAGTAGATACCAAATGTAAATCCATAATTGTATAATAAAAGTTTTAAATTCCTTTTTTTAATTTTAAATAATTGCCGAATATATTAAATAGTCTACTCGTACCGCACACTTTACACATTAATAGATAGTTCAAGAGCACAAAAGTATATTGGATACAGTTTATTATTTAAAAACCAATCGCTTGTGTTCACTAGATCATTCTGCGAATCTGTTAATAATTGCTTCTGCATCAAATTCATCTAATATTAACTTTTCAGTGGCTAGCAACATGTTTAATTCTCCTCAGTAACTGATAGTGTACAGATGACTTTAGAGAGTTCAATAACATTATCATATTCCTTGTCATGAATTTGTAGTACACACGATGGGCATGTGCTACAAATTAGACAATTCTTGCGACTTGAATCCGTATTCTCACCATCATTAAGCAATAGCTTTAATACATCAAAGTTTGAAGCAAAAAAAGACAATTCCAATAGTCTCCTTTCTGCAACAGTTTTAAAGTTTGTTGTTCCTAAGTAGTATACATCTTTATACAACTGTTTATGTGCGATTCTTGTGACTGGACAATGCGGTCCATTATTAGGCATTTCCTTCATCATGATTAAGTTCATCTGCCATTCTTTTCTTCTCCACTTTTCCGTAGATAACTTGATAATGGCTGTAGTTTCAAAATTTAGAAGACGTTGATGTTAAATATTTACATAATGTTTTGTGTTTCCTTGAAACGTGCCTAAATTGTGTATCATTGATATGCAATTCAATAGATTGACAAAAGTACTGGCAGTAGGATAATCAAAACATCCAAATGAAGTTGTTGCTGCATTGAATTTTCCTAACCATACCGTCTCATCAATTAGCTTTAATTGTTTCATTTGTTTTCTTGTTCTGGATGTTTTCCAACAATTTCTATTGATACAGCCATCCTCTTTTGTGATACTTTCACAAAATGTGCTAAATTGTGTAGCAGATTTGTTTTTAAATACAGGAACAGAACATGTTGTTTCAATTACCAGCAAATTCGAGACCTGGGCATAACATAATATACAAACATATTGATCAGCAATATCAGATATTTTCTTTGTAACCCATTATACTGGCAATGGTAGCTTGATGAATCATCCGTGCTATCCGATAAACACCGTTCGCATTCGATGTTAAGATGCTGTAATGTTTAGTTATCAGATCAAAGGGTCCATGTCTTGTGCAATCATTAATTGCCACAACTGAAAGTACTCGCCCATTGATCAGATCTTTAAGTACACACCAAACAATGATGCTAACCTGATCGATGGATGAATTATCTTATGCTAAATCAATAGAATAGAATCATATTGGGTTTAGGAAACTTCATGACTATTTCGTTCTTGTATAATTAGGATTAACTGGTTGATAATTGTTTTACTCAGGTATGTAACAAGTCTAACACGGCCTTTACTTTGATCCTTCCTTTGTTTTGTTTTTTTCTAATCGTTTGAGCCATCAACTACACTAGCTAAAACAAACCATTGTCATGATTCAGAACCTCATTAGCGAGAGTGTAGGCCGATACCTTTTTTGTGACCTGAAAAAGGAAGTGCTTAATTGTCTAATGTCTTTATTGTGTCTACAATCCTCTTGATAATACGTCTCTGTTTCAATGCTTCTTCTTTCCTTTTAATTAGTGATGCTGCAAAATAATTATCTAATGTGCCGTCACTAACCACATTGATGTATTGCTGAGCAGTTCGGTCGATTTGTCTAAAGCCAAGCTCTGGCTAATACGCCTGCAGCCGATAAAGCCTCGTACAAATGACGATTTACTACGTGTGTAATGAGAGTCGAAGGCTAAGCAGTATAAACAATATAAAAACCTTTCTTGTTTGTTGTATTTAGCCATTTTCTTGTGATTGTCCCATTCATTAATTTCCTCTAATACAAACAACAAACATCAAATGGCAGAACTGCGAGTAGCTGAGATGGATGTCCAGCAAAAAGAATGTTTAAGATTTGCTCGTGGTTGCTATTGGAATATTCCATAAATTGATTGTTCATTTTCTTGTTTAGAATCATTTATAGGATGTGCCACAGAAACTAAATCATGTATGCCTGAATAAATATCCGATTCCCTGTCACTAGTTGGAACTATGTACACAGATGTTGCAACGACAGACATTACAGATACCACAATACTGAAGTTAAAAAAAAGGACTGGGTCTTGGCTCATTAGTACATGGTGCACTTGCACTTGACTCTACATTCAAAAGAGCCCTTCTTTGTTCTTGTAACTCACATATCATTCAATTCTCATCATGAGTATTGTTCTTTGCTTCTTCTTTACTTGTTGCAGAACTGAACATTGATGTGGTTGTCGTATTTTAAAATATGTAATAGGTCTGCATGGCTTAGCTGTCTCCTGCCTTTCTGTTTCTTGTCGCTCTTTGCGTTTCAGTGATCAAGATTTAAGTTTGTTTCTTTCCCTTGCTGATACGTGCAATATTTCTGGAATTAAAACTAAACTATACTTAATATGTTACTAGAATTGCTCGGATAAATATTCTAAGATTACATGTTTGTGTAATAATATTTTACTTACCTTTTAACAATTGGTTGGTTGAATGCTCAATATAACTTGAACCCAGACAAATAGCATTATTCACCTTCACAACCTTATATTATCATTTACAACGGAATTGTTTTAGTAAATGAAATGTTTCTGTCAAAAACATTAAAATTAAATGGGTATCAAGCCAGCAAGAGTTTCAAACTCAGAGTAGATTTCGAACAATCTATAATTTGTACTATGCACTACCTTATAGCCAGCGTATACATGTAAAAATAATCTGTATTTATTGATCGTTTAATTGCGCTGAAATAATAGAAATATAATAGAAACTCCCAATAAATATCGAATGTTATTCAGTTTTGGCGGGAATAATCAATTAAACATTATGAGGTGAAGTTGAATATGAATGACATCCACAATAAATCGATAGCACGTTCGAACAAAGCACATCGGCCTAAAGGCTTCTTTTGTTTTCAAGACCAAACCAAAACTAAACCTTGACAGAATGTCCACCTCAGATTTGCTTGGTTTAGTTTTGTTATGTTAGGTATGATTATGCTTGGGAAGTTTAGTTTAGTTCATTTTTCACTTCGCCTCATAATTTTATATTAGTCATTTTGATAAGAAATATAATATGTGGGAAAAAAGAGGTAAACACATTTTCTTACTAGGCATCGATCTACGGAGAAAACAAATTTCACTTATAAAGTTAACACAAATCAAGGGGGAATCAGGACAGAAAGGGTTTAAAACTCGCCCAAACATATCAGGGTATATCTCGAGGAGTCTCTAATTTGTACTACGTATTACCTTGTGTTATATGTAGCCCGCTTTAAGATGATATTTTGGAAAATTCATAGAATACAGAGATTTACACAGGAATTTTCTGAGAGTAAAGAAGGTCGAGGGATTTTAAACTGACAAATGTTATCACCCTAATAAAATTGGGGTTTACTACATGTTCAAAATGAAGTCCGACCCAAAGCATAAAATCTGGAAGGAAAATAGGCTCCGAAATCTGCAATTGGCCATTCCCATCACAAGATCGGCGTTATACAAGTCTGAGACCAATTTTATGTGTTCTCTCTTCTGGTGAGAAACAACGAATGAACAAGTATTAATTAAATTATTACCTGCTATCATTCTGAAAGTCAAAAGTTCCACACTTTACGTCTTTTGAAACACAATTTAGATTTAGTACCATTACTTAACATTTTATTCTTCCTCATTCACCAGTTTTAGAAGGCTAATTAAAGATAGATTAAGACCTAAAATGAGGAATGGTGTGTTAAGAAGTCCAATTAGTCGCTAAGCCAAAGATTTAGGATTCCATTTTACTTTTATTTTTTGTATTTGTATCTTTCCTAAACATGTAAAAAGGTTTAAGCAAGTAAGAAGATTCTTATATTTAATACAATATATATATATATATAAATAGTTATTTACATATTCTTAAATAGTAAGTATCCTCATCATAAAAAAAGAATGATCATTTACATAAATTTGTAAAGGTTTGCATATTTTCATATTATCTAGGAGTTATTCACAATGGGAGTTGATCAATTAGAAGGGGTGTTAGAATGTAGAATATATTAGAACTTCTAATATGTTAATGCTAATATGTTCACTTGGCCTCGGGCAACCTAACACCTTCGCTAGTCCACTACTACTGTGTGTTGGTGTGTGTGAGTGTGTATGTGTGTGTGTGTGTGTGTGTGTATGTGTGTGTGTGTCGTGTGTATTATATAATTGTGATATATCAGCTGCCTACATAGCGGCAATTTCTTTTACTTAACACATACACTATATATATATATATATATATATATATATATATATATATATATATATATATATATATATAGTTCAGATACTGAGTCTTCTGTCATCATCTATGCAAGTTGTAGAGTACAGAGCGTGACGATACCATCTTTAGTGTCATCTTCTGACCAAAAACAAAGACGGATCAAACGAGCATCTGTATAATTCGACAGGAAGTTCAGCGGGCTTCAGAAACGCTTTGGTGGGCTAAAGCCAGTTGCAATAATACATTCAGGGGCCAGAAAAGATGGGGCCACGATGTGCTAACCCGATAGTTCTTCTCGGGTTCGAATTAATAATGGATTATAAAAGCACTACTCTATCGGCCCGATTGTCACACCGGAGACTCTTTGATAAATTAATCCTGTGATTTCCGAGCTTCGCGGAAAAGCACCAGATGGCGCTTAATGAAAGAGCTCCGTGGTGGCCACTACACGCTAATTAATTTCTATGGAGGCTCATTTTGGTGTCGACATATACTCAGATGATCTAATTCTTCTTCCAATTCACACCATTAATAACACCCTTTTGATCTATACAAATCTTGGCTCTATGCCATGTTAGATCTAAGCAGATTTTCCACCTACTGATATACGTGATATCGCGTTATTAAGATCTAAATTCTGAATGATTTGATGTTATTTTCCCTATATAAAGCGCCCTTATTAGCAGGAGCCATACAAATGCGCTATACAAACATTATGTAATACCATAATACCCGAAATAATATATGTATACAAAACCTATAAGAAATTTAAAAGATACTTACTATTTATCTGTGACAAGAATCCTTTAAAATGTGTGTTTTAGAACGGTTTTAAAATTTTCAAGAGACGACACATTTCTAATATCTGCCAGCAACACAAAGTGGGGGCTGCAAAACTAAACACACAATCACCATATGACATGAGCCGAGACACTGGCACCTGCAATAGTATCTGACTGCATGACCTGAGTTTTCGGGATGACTTTCTAACGTACATCAGTTTACACAGGTATCCCGTGCCATATCATTGATAGATGTTTATGGTATTAATAAAATCTTAAAATGGATACGGTGTCTAACTGGTAACCAATGTAGTTTTCGGAAGAATTGGGGTGATATGATCATGTTTTCGAGTATTTGTCACTATGTGAGCTGCACTATTCTGAATTCGTCGAAGGCGATTGTTGTTATTATCAGATATGCCATAAAACAGGGAGTTACAATAGACTATACGGGATGTAACAAAGAAATGGACTACAGTTACAAGTGTTTCTTATGTCAAGAATGTTTTTAAGCATAGGATTTTCTTAACATGGTAGTGGGTAGCTCGACGAACTAATATCCATACATGTCCACCTAAAGGCATGCTCTATCACGTTACTTCATCCGGTTAAACACGCCTCTACTTTAAGGTATTTCTACGGATACACATTCACCAGATCTATACCATAACCACGTTAAGTATACAACTTTAGTCAATCTGCAGCACACCTAAAAAGTAAATAAATATTTAGTATTTTTTCATGACATAAATGTTACTAATGAGATATCAGATGTATGTCTTTGTTATGTGATTCATCTGAGTTTGTAAGAACAGTCTTTTTCTGGTCGGGTCTGAAAGGCTGAAACAACACCAGGTATATCCGTCAGTTTGGACAGGTAGATAACCCAAGAAGCCACACATCTGGTCTAGCCAAGTATGTTGACAAGAATGGCTACGAGGCAGGTAAACTCTCAACACGTTATAGAAAATATGTCTGTGCTAATAGCATTATTATTATTAAATACCACCGTCAAAATGCTACCGAAACCCAACGGTACAAGGCTGATCATGTTTTCACCCGATCTTTCAACGTAAGAATAATTACTAAAAATTGAAATAATCAGCTTCGATTTATAAGAATTAACCGATAATACGTATTGGATATGAATTAGCTCATTTCCTGAAATTGGTGCAAATTTTCCATGATCTTATTGAAGTCAGGAGATCGTTTTTAACGGTTTCACCTACTACTTTACACCAGAAAATGTTTGTTTGCTTATTAACCGATAATTAAATACCTGTCGCGAGAAAGCTATAAAGGCGTGGGCAGTTTCGTTCAGAAGTGAATAGTTTAATTGTTATTATTTTGTAAACTAGTAAATTAAAATGTCACAAATATTTCCGATTTTGCCGATCCGGACTGTTAGATGTATTTGGATTAACTGTAATAATATGAATTATATTTTATTGTGGAAACAAGTGTATGATCTTTGGGATTAAGAAGAAATCGTCATTTTCAAAAAATTAGCATTTCATGAATCGGAAGTGTGGAATAAAAGGGAAAAGAGTACGCTCATTATCGTTAGATGACTGTAAAGTTCTTAGAACAGCAATAACAATTTAGACAGTAAACATAAATAAGTATCTATATTTCATAAAGGGTTAAATAGACGAACGCGATTCAGCAAGACAACGTGAATAAATATCATATTCGATGATAACGTATTCTTCGATCACGATGATGATGATGATGATTGATGCTTTACTATTTCATATATATCAAACATGTTCTCATATATCAACATGTTTATATATATATATATATATATATATATATATATATATATATATATATATATATATATATATTAAACATGTTCTCATATATCAACTGAAATAGTAGGACTTTTATTATCTCGAAGGATTCGTTGTGCCTTCGTGGTCTAACGGTAGCGTGTTGGATCAGAGATCGCTACTATATATATATATATATATATATATATATATATGGCAAATTGTTTGTGTTTCATAAACTATTCAGCAAATCATTGCTATACGATAACTACCCTATTTATCTGTTTACGATAGTGGTGTTAATAATTAACGCTTGCGCCTATTTCGTCGAGTTTGATGTCATTAGACTAGAGCCATGACTCTCTGTTCGATCAATAGCCACAGACAGAGACGACAACATTTTAATTCCATCGATCGTTAGTTTACTGTAGCGCCATATGCGCTACCGCGTCACCTATACAAGCAAGCGTCTGACACGAAATGTGTCAATCGTTTGTAAACGCGTTCCAAAGATATGTTTTTAATATAGTGCCGTCGTATGTGTGACAGGTTTGTTTTTATATAACCAAAGAAGCCATATATGTTTCATTTTTTTCCGGTGATGTAGTGTACCCCACCCGTGGATGGAATTAATTGATTGATGTATCACATAGATGTTTATATGTTGTTACCTGGCAGTTAGGAATTGAAGAAATCATGTCTATTTGATTAAGTTCTAGCTGCGTGCATTGATTTTAATTTGAAGTTTATCTCGCACTAAACGTTTATAATTAGTGTGTGAAGGGCCTCAGCGATCCTTGCTGAGAATTGGCAGTTTATAAAGTGCACCAATATGGTTTATGAAACCAGAGTTAAGATCGTTGATCGTGTAATTGCCAAATCTTATTCTATCACCCTGAATGGTTTCTGAGCATGAGCAAAGGTTTTAGGTTTTATTGTCAGTCCTGCAGGCCGTGCCTTTGACTTCTATTCCTAGCACTGATTATTTCACACTTGCTACCAGAATAGTTTATTTTTAGTACGGGCCCGATAAGGTAGCCTGCGAAATCATCGAAATTAAGAATGGCACTAAATGATTCATTTGGTAACAGGTTGTTATTTTGTTATCGTAAAACAATATGTCATTACGAAAAGGAACAAATTCAGTGAAAGGTGGATTTTTTAATTACAATGGACGAGAACCTAACTGGAAGGAGTCGCCTCGGTTCAGAGTTCTACGATATACCGACGAATTTAATTATTCAATTGCTTCCCGAGCGGAAAGATTGCCGAGCTTGTTAGTAACCCAGGAAGCTGTTCACTTCAAAGGATTCTTCCTCGGCGTTGGCCGCCATCAGCAACTGAGATAAGACGTCACCGGAAACGTTTAAAGTTCATAGCAGTTGGCTCATTTCCTAATGCTACAGAGAGAACTCGCTATCCGGAAGAGCATCTCCGTACGCTATGACAGAGCCATGCGCAAACCCTGTTATTGGACTTCGTGTCAGACGAACGATTTGATTAATATTTGGTTTAGTGTTCCCAGGATCTTCCGACGGATCATTTCTCCTTCCGTAATTCGGCGTCAAAAGATAGCGAAGACGCGCTTGACCGCGGCTCGTTGTGCCATTCCTCGTGAACAGGAATATCACTTCTGGCCACCGAAGACGCGAATAAAGACATCAGAGGAGACCGATATCCCGACACGACTTATCTGGACTCTTTCCTTTCTTTCGGGAGCTTATCGCCAACTGCTCACATCCCACAAACTCAGCGGTGCAGTTCATCCCGAGACGGGAAGGAAGTGCGTTGGCCGAGAGCGAGAACTCCTGTAATTTCTTCTTCGATATTAAAAGACGAGATATAATTGAATGTCGGGCGGAGGTTGTCAACCTTACGAAAGCTAACGATGCCATTGCGTGAAAGCAACCGTACGATATCGATTAGCCATACGTCAGGCATCGATAGAAGAGGGTGGGGAGAAACGCGGTATCTAAAGGAAGCCGCGGCGACTAACAACAAATATCAGGTGAACGCAATGACGAATTATGGCTTTTTTATATCACCGTATCACTGTATCTCGGTCTGTTGTCAGAAAGGTCTCAGATGCGCCAGATTTTATCAATATCTCTATATTTCTCGACATTTAGTTGCTGGCATTGCGTCTTCAAAGATGTATACTTGGCGTTAGCTTAAAATGGACAAGTGTAGACATCTTAATGGTACACGTACTTTAGATGAAACGCTTCTTACGAACTGGATTTGTGATAGCTTTGGTGTTGGTGGACGATAGTAGTGGTAGTATGAATAATAGTAGTAATAGTAATAGTAGTAGTAATAGAAATAGTAGTAGTAGTAATATAATTAGAAAAAGTATTAGTAGTAGTAGTACTAGTAGTAGTTGTTGTTGTTGTATAGTAGTAGTAATAGTAGTACTAGTTATAGAAAAAGTAGTAGTATTAATAGTAGTAATAGTAATAGTAGTAGTAATAGTAGTAGTAATAGTAGTAGTAGTACTACTAGTAGTAGTAGTAATAGTAGTAATAGTAGTAATAGTAGTAGTAGTAGGAGTAGTAGTAGTAGTAGTATTTCAATATTATATTTCCCATGTGTAGTCCCAACATCCTCTGGCTGTACCATCTCCTCATATTTTCAGTACATCCTGACACAACGGAACATACGTCAACGAGGAGCCTTCTCGTTATTAAACCAATCACGAAACGGTTGCATAAAACATCGCCGCTTAACGATTATGGCTACCAATCAAAACAGTCCTAACCAATTATATAGAAACTATACGTTACCCGTCTGTCAGCGTGTTGCGTCATATAAATCAAGTAAACGACCTCCTGCCACTTAAAACATCTCTCTTCCGATCTAAGAGTGGTAATTATGTTGTATCATAAACGCCTCGTGAAAGGTCATGCTTCAGAAGAGCATGATATCTTAACATAACCGATATCCTGGGTATCTCTTTATTGGATGAAGAACTAACCTGACGTACTAATAAGTAGCGGATGTAGACATGTTATGCTGAAATCAACTGATATATCGTATGTCCATTATTAGAGCCAGATCTCCGATGAGTTATTTCCAGACTAATCGTCATAAATCACGCCTGGGAATCCCCGATATTTATTTCACATTACTCGGCGTGGAGGATCCAGGAAGAAACTTGTATTATGGTAGGCGAACGTTAATGGGCTGCCAACATGTTGAGATATTCAGGCTGGCTTAATGGACGAACTACTGTTTGACATGGGAATTACCAATGTGGATGAAGATCACGTTTCATCGGTTCGATATATAATGCGCGTTCAGTTGTTGTAACCATTAGACAAATGCTGATTAACATAGTGATATGTATACTACTGTACATCGCAAGGTGTTAGCGCTACAAATCAGGGAACATGGGCATATTGGAAAAGATACTGACATACACATAATATTAAACAGTTCATATATGCGTGTTTGTATGTATACTTGTGTATATGTGGGTATATATATATATATATATATATATATATATATATATATATATATATATATATATATATATATATATATATATACTTTGCATCGTACCTGGACTATGAATTTGCCCAACCCTGTACAGGTGCCCACTGAGCTCGATTCTTTTCGAGGATATTGGCGCTATGGAAGTATTTGTAATTATATATATATATATATATATATATATATATATATATATATATATATATATATAGTAGTTCCTGAGTAAGAGATGATGATATAATCATGCTGCAGTGTAGCGGATTCTAACCCGATGTAAAAGGCGTTGCTTTTGGGTGGAATCGTTTGTGGCAGATTTCGCAAGATGCCCATTCTATGCCAGTCTCGTATATTCTGATATCAGCTTGCTAGAATAATTCTTAATGCACTTTTCACGCAATTTCCAAGAGCATAACGTTTTCATTCCGTAGACCATTGTACCGAGAAATAATCATCGGCAATTAGATTATGCGATGTCGTCCTGTTGCTATGGTAAGTGGTATGGCTGTGTGGTTGTTTTCCCAGTTCTGTTGGGGGAGGTTCAGTGATGTTACTCTCCTTTTCGTTGATACTTTTGATATGATAGAACCAATAAGTGGCGAATGGGATTCCAAATCAGTTTTATTTTGATCGCGGTTCGCTAGCCAAGTTTAATGCAATCAACACGGAGCTTGTTAAAATCGAGATATAGCACTGAAGAAATAAATAGCATTTGTATTTTATATACAATTCCGAAATCGTTGTTTTTGGTCAACCACAAAATAACAACAATCTGTGATAGGCATATCAATGGAAGTTCTTGTACTTGAATTAGCAATTTGGTTAAATGTGGCTTCATCTAATAACACATACAGAACAAGTTTTCATTGTGACGTAGTAATTGATTACTCATTACCCAATGCAATAGTCTTCAACACCAATCATAAAACACTATTTGAATTATTATTATTTGAATTACACACACCCGCATATATATATATATATATATATATATATATATATATATATATATATATATATATATATATATGAGGGTATTGTATAAATTGTGGGTTGCTCCAAAACATCCGTGCCAGGTGGAGCAGGTGAATATACAGCGTAATTAAATTGGGTGATATATGACGAGGACGAACTGTATATATAAATCTCTAAATAGACATATACATTGTCAGTTTCACATCATGTTATCCATGTTGTTATGTTCTGGTTTACTAGCAACGTCAAATCGTCCACTTTCCTGTGGCCAGTTCCGTCCATTTACCTTTTTTCCTTTCTCCTCTTCTGGTGGACACAATTGATGTGAGCCAATGTCCGGTAATGTCTGATTGATTGCATCACCAAATTAGAAGAGACAATAGATCAAACAAAATGGAAGACAGGTGGATGGACGGATGGACATACTGAGTAGCCACGTTGCTGACCAGCTTATGGCTGAATCGATGAAATGGGTGGGGGGTCTGTCAAAAATAGCAAGACTTTCTGCAATTCAATACGAATCTTCACCTCCCCCCCCCCTCTCTCTCTCTCTGCTCTCTCTCTCTCTATCTCTTTATCTATCTATCTATCTATCTCTATCTCTACTCTGTCTTTCTTTCTCTGCTCTCTCTCTCTCTCTCTCTCTCTCTCATATATATATATATATATATATATATATATATATATATATATATATATATATATAATGTCTTTGTGTCAGTGAACTTTATCCAGGTTGAGCAACAATGGCTTAAGTGATTAATGTAGGTGACAAGTTCCAATTTTCCATCCGCAAATTTGGCTATTTATCATTTGGAGGAAATGCTACGTACCGACACCTTAGTGATGACATTTCGAATACCATACCTAGCTTGGTATTGTTATTGTTAACACCATTTTGCGTTACGTAATCGTCTTCTACAAGACACTGGGATGATGCTTATCAATAACAACTTCAGCTCAACTCATACAATATCTGCCAGATGATGGCTCCCAGTAAATATAGATGATGGCCGATATATTTGGAACGGGGTGATATATAAGGTTGGTATATATTTATTAGTTCTGTTTTGTATAAACTAGTGAAGTTTCACTGTACAATATCTGTGTCCATCAGGAATAATGCTTGGCGGAGTTTTTTGAGATAGGACGTTTTGATCTAGGACATTTTGGACAACTATTTTATCAAGGTAGTATGTTTTGGCCAATATATAAAATAAAACATTAACTGCGTGTCTTACTTGTCTATTTACATTTATCGATCATCCTTAGCTAAGAATGGATATTTAAAAACATTTTCAGCTATTGACATTTCTTAATTACAAATGGATAGTTAAAACATGAATCATTCAATAATCAAATTGAAATGTTAAGTTGACCAACTTGAAGGTTATGGGATAAACTAAACAAAATGCAGGGATGGAGATTATTCTTGAAAATCAATTTTCACGTAAGTTACGAAGTCTGTTCTTGAATTTTCTATAGATCTTTCTTGGGGTTTTTTTTCCGGTCTAATATCACGTTCATCTTGAATGAGAATTCCAGTGAAAAGAGCGCACTCTGCTTGTAGGGTTTCTATCAGTTTCCATATGGAGGGAATATCCTTGCCAACAACCGACCCTCACATATGTTATTTGTTTATGGTTGGTCAGACATGATTATAGCATGCATCTGGTGGTTGATGAATTGCAGTTCATTCACCTTTCATTGTTTCCCTGAATTATGCTACCTTAATCTCCTCATATCTGTCCATTCTTAGTTAACAAATATCAATAAGTGCCAATAAAATAGTCAGACATCCAGCTAATTATTTATTTCATACATTGCAAAAAATAAGTGACCAAAAAGTGTTATGCCAAAACGTCCGAGCCAAAACATCCGTTGCCAAAACGTCCGAGATTCAGGAATAAGATGCATATTACTTATTACCCTCAAACTTCATAACGGATATACAGGTACATATATATATATATATATATATATATATATATATATATATATATATTATATATATATATATAACGGATATGAGAGTATAACGTTTTCATCACACACACACACACACACACACACACACACACACACACACACACATATATATATGCTAACATTCATCATCATTATCCATTTATCTATCAATTTATCTATCTACATATCTTATATCTATCAAATATATATATATATATATATATATATATATATATATATATATATATATCCATCTACCTATGGTTCCTGATAAAACGTTCAAGATTAATTATGTTTCTGAAATAGTTATCCAGTAAGTGACAACCGACCTTGGAATGGTCTCATAGCTTATTATATTCTATTGTACTCTCCTATCATTATGCTAATAATACTTTATTCACTACTTTCGACGAAGGATAAGAGTTTCAATTAACTATGACGCGAGCGATAATAGGGTATCGAACAGAACGGAATCTTGTTATAAGTAACATGCACCAAAAGTGTGTGAAATGGTACCCAGAAGAAATGGCACTCTAAAAAAGTTGCTTACAAAAACCTTCGAAAACACATTTTATTCAAGCAATATTGCTACATACATATATATTAATATACAGTTTCAGGCGGGTACCTTTTTGTGTATAACTTCTCTGTACGTGGTCGATGTGGCTACTCGTCAACTTAAGGGGATGACGAATCACTGATAGGTCTACTATCTGTACCGAAGTGCTGCCTAGATAAACAATTGGAGAGGCCATAGCCTCATATAGCCATCCTTCTGAAGGTAATTAGCTGTTGTGGTTGATGTTATCGCATCTCCGAACCATTTTATGTGTTATTATTGTATTAAAAGCACACTGGTTTATTTATAAAACAGACAACCAACACACTATAATTATAATCGGTAGAACATTGGGCATCATCGAAGACTGACGTACAGGCAAAGAAATAGATAAAGCGGCAGACAAGCAGGCAAACAATTATAGACGACTATATGGAACAAACAAAACCGAAACAAATAGGCCAGAGATTGAGAGTAACATACAGTTACACAGAATAGGATGGGTATATATATATATATATATATATATATATATAGAGAGAGAGAGAGAGAGAGGGGCGTGTTTGTGTGTGTGTTTATATCTAACTGTATGCATGTGTATATATGTGCACGTCTGTATTTATGCGTGCGTATGCCTGAGAGCGTGCGTGCGCATTCAGATGTGTGCGGGTGCATGTGTATGCGTGCACTGCATGTGCGTGAGTGTGCGTCTGTGCCTTTGTGTTCGTGCATACGTGTTTGTGTGTGTGCGCGCGTGTATGTGTGTGTGCATGTGTGTGTGTATGTGTGTGTAGGAATTAATGGCCCTAGAAGAAAGAAAACCTGGAAAAAATGGCACCCGATTTTGTTTTCTGTATAATTGCTTAAAACAACTTTTGAAAGTAACATGTATTCAGGCAATAGTGTTACATACATGTATATTAATATATAGTATGCCTCAACCATTTGATTTCGCTTAACAAAGTACGGTATTATATCAGAGTTTAATATCAGAATTATCACATTATTATTACACTTAAAAATACAATATACATAGCATCACTCAACACATAGCATCACTCAACCATGAGGTTTCCAGAGGACTTTGTGACCAGCTCTTGAAGGAACTCTTCAACAGTCTTGCCCCCATCTCGTCTGTCCACACATAACTGAGGAAGACGAGACTGTAGCTGGGTGTACACACATTTGACACGCTTGCGAGCAGACTCACCTCGAGCATCGTTGAGTAGAGTTGTACTGACTTGGACAGCATCTGCTTTAAGCCAGTTATTCAGTTTCCACACAGATGGATGAGAAACACCACACAAATGTTCAATTCTATGATCCCATGCCTCACAGAGATTAATAGTGCGCTGTTCGCCATCCAGGGTAACTTGGTGAACATTCCATATTGGAAAGATCGAAGTGATGCAGTGTAGCATGATCGCGTCCTGTCCTTCGCCATTTGGAGCGTGGTGTTGAATCCGTTTGTAGGTACCAATACAGTAGATGGCGTTGACACAGATGAGAAGAAGTTCCATCCCTTCTGGTGTATTGTTGCAAAGGAACTGAAGGCCTGCAGGCAGATCATCTATAGGAAGTAAAGCCAATGAATCTATCATAGCACAGAAACGTTTAATGTCCGCAGAGTCCTTGTACCGCTGAGTAAGACCCAAGTCCTGCACCCTCCGCCGTGTAGACTAGGTAAGATTGTAGAAACACCCTTACATGATTGCATTTGCAATTAGTGGTACGTTATGCACATCACTACCTTAAGTTACGAGGATTAGCTATCTTTTCAGTGTAGATGAAATCATTCATAATTAACTTCCGTTATTGCTAGTTATGACTTCTATCAAACTTTCTAATGGAAGCTTTAATGACATTTTCTTTAGTATTCATAAGACATACATCTGATTGTAATAGAACTGCTCAGTTTTTCAAAGTCGATGCCGTGACACCAAGAGAATTATGGCTGACAGTTAATCCAAGCATGTGCAATTATTAATTGTTTTTGTAAGCAGGACTTCACCTAATACCAATAACTCAATTTCAATAAGCTATAGCCTTTTTTGTTTCAGTTGAAATATTTCCAAATTTGCAGTCTCATTTCTTCCAGGTGCTATTTTTTCCAGCTGCCATTTTTCTGGTGCAATTTCGCCCGGTACAATGTTTCCACTGCCATTATTTCCGTACCTCATATGTGTGTGTGTGTGTGTTTTGTATTTGGTGGATGGTTGTAGATCATACATAAATATCCTATAAACCTTATAAATGTATACATAATGGAACCCAAACATACCTACTTATTTTATATATATATATATATATATATATATATATATATATATATATATATATATATATATATATATATATTTGCCTACTCATCCTTAGTTGATCGGTAACCCATGGGAACAGTGTAAAGCTACTGTAATACATAGAATATAAATGTATCCATTATGACAGCACATATCAGTAAACGATTACCATATTGGTTCAAATATATATATATATATATATATATATATATATATATATATATATACATACATTACGTCTCTTTTATTAGCAATATATACATAATCAAATAAACTATATCCTGCTACCAACCATATCAATTACCTGTTTTGTTTTTTGTTCTTATTTACAAATTGATAAATAACTCTTCATATGCAACAAAATTGGAAACCTGGAAAGACAAGTCTAATCAAGTAACCGTGTAGTTTAATATCATATTCAATATACCCTATCGGGACTCATATTCTATACCTATGAGGAAGATGATTTGTCTCTGTTAGACCTTGACGTTTCATTTAATTTACCTCTAGATTTGAAGTGTTTATCTAGGAGAGGTTATCGTGTCATGAGATGTAGCCATCAACCCAGTATTACGTAGTCTGATAGAGTTATTCGATGCACACATTTATGTACCAACTAGATCAATAACCTTGCTGCTCGCAGAGAATCATCTCCTCGGCTCCATGTCTGGTTTACATCATATCGCCAGTTCTGTATCGTCGTTATTCTGTAACGTTTCATTTGTTGGATAAATCTCCCCTGAATTCCACGTCTCGTGATAACGAGACTATTATTTCGAGGTACGGTTGGCTTGGGCTAAATTGATACAGTCCTCTGGTGGACTCATTAAAGTATCCCATTTGAACACGACAACGCTCACACGCATCCAAATAATATGTACATCAAGAGGTGTCAAGTAGAGTAGCCTTACGAAACTAACTACAATGCTAAATTATATTATGGCAAGTTAACAATCTTAAAGGGTGCAGAATCACGGCCATATTTTTTTGCATATGACAGGTGAGGTGATTGATATCCAACGTTCATGGGGCCAACAATAGATGAAACAGCGTTTAGACATCGGCAGGAATTTCAAACTCGGTATTAGAAATAGATCGTAAACATTTTACGGAGACACGTATCGCTTTCGATGTAATGAGGAATAATTGTTCTGTCTTATAATCCGTATAGTTTACCTCTTCAATGTTAATATTCCTTGAGTGTGTTGAGTTAATGGTTATTTGGGTCAAAGAGTTAGTTTTGCAAGTTGCTCCAATTTCAGCAGTATTTCATTCAGCAATTAGCGATGCCCCAAGTAAGCGGCAGAGGAAACAATTTTCGTGATTTATCTTGAAATGACAAGATCCCCGAGTCTAAATACGATACGATACGGAAGAGAGCCGGCTACACAATATGTAGTCGTAGCTGCCGCAATACGCTGTCATTGTACATCAGCTGGAAAGCGTTAATTAATTTGGACACGTGACTTCTCAGTCGAATGTTATGTATTGCCATTAGATTATCTGCAAAATGGCAAAGCCATATGATGCAAAGGTGAGTATGAACCAGCCAGGTTCGAGGTGAACCAGTGATCAGCTGATGGAAACCATTTTTTTCTCTCGCTCTCTCGCCTTTTCGCTGTGCCTCTCTCTCGAAAGTTTTGATGATGTACATGGCATGATTTGCAGTGTTTTATGTTGTGTAACGGGGGCAGCCCTAGATCAACGGAATATGATTAGGCATGCCGTTTGTTTGACCGTTACTGCCGACCACGGTGAAGGACAAATGGACGATAAAGTTCCATAAACCAGCATTTTATAGGCAACCTGAAGCACATCGCATCGGGCACGCTTAGTTCGGTCAGATAGCTAACGAACTGCCCGCTGGATTGTCATGTTATATGGTGGCCATGGCCATACGTGATTCAATTTATATCGGCACCATGCAGCTGTTTCTAACCCAAACAGATGTCAATTAGTTGAGTACCTCCCGTGCGCATAAAAACAAGAGGCAAGGTGTTTATAGGGGAACTGTGTCGGGTAGTTTATGACGGTTTGGTCGTGTCACACATATATGTCTAGTGTTTGGAACAACATAATCAGTAGCTGGTGATAAAGGAATCTGGCCCGTAGGGTGCTATATTATCTAATATGTAGCATTGTTCTTATTGTTTGTATTTTCTACTACTATAGTTGGAATTACGCCTATTTGTTTGGCTTACTATTAGGTGTATTTGTTTCTTCCGAAAGCAA
Organism: Paralvinella palmiformis; assembly: GCA_025642065.1. Lineage (NCBI taxonomy): Eukaryota > Metazoa > Annelida > Polychaeta > Terebellida > Alvinellidae > Paralvinella > Paralvinella palmiformis. Next base: position 98,669 of record JAODUP010001014.1, on the reverse strand, counting down.
GATTCTTTTATTTCCTTATTAGGTTATCAACATTTTTCTTCAGGATGTTACCATGATACATCCTCACACCAATTGGACAGCTATTACAAGAATCTGGAGGCGATAATCTTCTATCTTCGCCCCGACAGCTCCAATACTGACAGTGAATACAATAGGCCAATGTTTTGATAGGATCGTTTCGTCAATAATATGCGAAACATGTGTTCAACCTCTTTTGGCGATGCGCATCTTGGCCCAACACTAGAAATTGTATCGCCTACGTACATGTCAAATATATAACTTGCCCATTTAATGATTCTGCGCTGAAAAGATTGCACGACTCCCTGTCACCGCAGGTGTATTCCAACTACAGCAGGTCCAGAAACGAATTGTACCATAAACATTGGATCCCGATCGCAACGTATTTGACGGTACCTGGGACGTGATCTCTTCACTTATCAGTCTCCACTGGGCAATATTAATGAATCAAACTGATTATGCTATCACGATTGCTTTATTCAAGTTGTATTCTGACAGCTGAAACTGACGAGAGTAAAGGATGTCTCATTGAGAAGGCCGTTAATCTTGGGACAATGACACATTAATCGGCTAAAACATATCAGGAGAAGTTGAATAGGCTTAGTTAATTCACACTCTTCAATGAAGGCGTGTTTATTATCTTAGCTTTAAAACACGCTTGAATACATCATGTTGAATATCTCCAATTCAGTAGATCTGTAACCAGTATTTTGGTAGCGGGAAACCAATGAATTCAGTAACAACAGTATGCACACACACACACACACATATATATATATATATATATATATATATATATATATATATATATATATATATATATATATATTGTCATGTGGCAATAAGACTATAATCGAAATAGCCCATTAATGAACCATACTTTAGAATTCATGATTATGTCCCATTATATAATCTTTTATCTATAAGTTACATGTTTGATACTGGAACACGTTGCTTTTTTAAATTTCAAATAACAATTATAAATGTTACTAATTCTGACTGTTCTATCGATCAATAATATTTCCGTTTCTTAAAGAATCCTTGCATCGATATCCTGGGTACACTCTTCGTAAACAGCTGCAGAATGCCATAAATCACGACTGCCGTAACAAGGCTGTCCCTTTCACTTTTAACGCTTCCTGGTTTTAGTTTACGACTTATATGCCTCAAATGTATATAGTTATGGCAACGTGCTCATCCAACAATGGCTCACTCGTTCCTCACAAACGCTTAATAGATTCCTGCCTTGTATTGACGAGATTTATGTCACCAAGCGGTGATGGAGAGCCATTCATAATGCTCTAGTGCATTCGTCCTGGACGGGTCATCGTTTGGTGAGAACCTGCCCGCGAAGCACGGATTCGTCGATACGACATCCAAACAAACCAGCGTTAACCGAAATCTATACTAAACCCCCAGAGATGAACATTATACTTGTCCCGAGGATGGTTTCGTATCATATTCCACCAAATCACGAGCCGGCACTGGTCGGCAGATAAAGACGTCACATCTTGGCGTAATGAGGCACATAGATTAGCCTTAGCGAATTTATAATGTTTATTATATCGCCGCTAGGGGCCGGTTTATGGCTGGTACACATACCCGACTGAGCTAAAGACGTCACCGGTATTTCGTATTGGCATTTGTGGGTGGTACGTGCACCTGATGTCTATTCTGTGAAAATCCCTATTCTTGACCTCGTTGAACCCGACCAGCTAAACCAGCTGAGGTGTCACTAAAAGTTAAGTTAGCGAACTTTATCGTTTGTAACTTTATTGTAATTGTTTTTAAAACCATAATTAATTTGATTCTTGGGAGAGTTGTATCGTATATTAGCCATTTTGTTTTCAATTCGAGGATTTTTAAAAATACCCAGAAAGAATGTAGTTGAATAAATATTTCTAGATTGCCGAGTAGTGTTCACAAATATCGGAAGATGCAAAACTCTCCTAAAGTAACGAGCGTGTTAAGCAAGATTATTTAAATACAAACTTTTTAGATGAATTAAACAGACTAAATGAGCAGTTCCCTTGGTAATTTATTCTAAACTAAAACGACTTTAGAATATCATGTTATTTTGTATTAAGCTAGAATTCAAATCAACCGGATTCTTGAGCAGTCTGTCTTATTAGAAAAAGCGCCCGGGGTTATTTTTCCTGTTATCAGCAAAATCGTAGATGCCACTTTGTCTCGTGGGACTGTCCGGATGCGTACTCACGAATATAGGTTGACATATCTGTTTGTAATCTTCGATTCAATTTCAGATAAGCAGATATTTAATTGCTGAATAGCCTTGCGATAGCTACATCCTAAACAGACACAGTTTGTCTGTTAACGTTAACAAGTTGCTATGTAATAACATGGAACTGTTATATCTGTGTGTAACGTTTAATGTCATATATTGTAAAATATTACTATTTATAAATTACGAACCACTGAAATTTCCTTGGCTATCTACTGTCGGGCGTCGTGTCAGCATGTGTGTGTATGTGTGTGTATGTGTGTACGCGTGTGTGTGTGTGATTCAGTGGGTATATGTATGGGCATCTTTGTCTGTATCTCTATCTTTCTGACTGTCTGACTGTGTGACTGTCTGTCTGTCTGTCTGTCTGTCTTTCTGACTGTTTGTTTGATTGTCTGACTGTTTGACTGTCTGACTTACTCTCCGACTGTCTGAATATCTGACTGACTGTCTGTATGTCTGTCTGTATGTCTGTCTCATTGACTGCCTGTCTGTATGTATGGATATCGGTATTGTTACGTCTCTCTCTCTGTCTGTCTGTCTGTCTGTCTGTCTGTGTTTGTCTCTCTCTGTCCGTATGTCTGTCTGTATGTATGTTTGTATGTATGTCTGCCTGTCAAGGATTTATTTGTGATTAAAAATACAGAAATCTGAGATTATTTCCTGTATGCCAACCCATCATATTATAGTTAATTCCACGTTTATTACTTATTACAGTTTGAACATTTACACGACCCACTCTCTCAATGAGCGGGATATAAACTACTTTAATGGAATTTGAAAATTAATACTAATGAATATTTGTTAACAGTTACTCAAGTTATAGATATCAAAATGTAGCCTAACATGCACAGAAACACTTTGTGTGCGTGTGTTTGTGATTGTGTGTGATTGTGTGTGTGTGTGCGCGCGTGTGTGTGTGTGTGAGGCGGGAGGTGTGGGTATATGTGTGGGCGTGGGTGGGTGTATTCTATTTAGGTGTGTTTGTGTGGGCGTGTTGGCCAATGCGTATGTGAGCGGCGCGCGCGCGTGTTTCCCATTAACAACAAACAGTCGTATATCAACCAGTTCAATCCTTCATACAAATATCCGTCCGCTATTGAAGTGTTACAACGAGTGAATTAATCACAGTCAAGTACGTTTACCGACCAGATGCTTTGGCGTGTCACTCTACGTTAGCTCCTCGGCGACAACAAGTAAGCGACGTTCTCGTTGTTCCTGATAATCCTTGCCCATACTCGATGCACTGGACGTGTCCATTCTGCGGCGCGCCAGTCTTCCAACGTTGAACGACCCACCTAAACCATTCAGCCGCCGGTGCGTCTAAGGTATCGCGCTCTTCTCTTCCAGATTAAATGTTGCTGTCCGGCACGCCACCGACTCGTTGAGGGCCAGCCACTAACTGCGGCTAACCGGATTTGACCCGAATCAGATGTAAACGCGTCCAGAAGAAGGTGAGTGCAATAACTAACTTACTGCTGACAAGTCGATTATTCGTAGAAACGAACGAACGGACTTCTCAAAGGCAGTATATGTCGACTGAGCTGATGTTTACACGGATAGCAACTTTAGTAAACAAAACATCGCTAACGAAAACCTTGATGGTTTGGTTTATTTCAATTCCATCTGGCCAGGATACTAGATGATCATGACGAGACGATGTTGAATATCTAATGATAGCCTTATATGTGCATTGCGCTCGTCCTCTTATAACCTGTTTGTGATAACACTAATTCGCGGACGCCTTAAATACAGAACCTGCTCTTAAAATGAAACAAATCATTAACAGGTGGCGTCCTGTTACAAAATGATAAATTACTTCCACTTGTCAACAGAGATGTGTGACAGTCATAGCTTTCGCATACTGGAAATTATTTTAACAGAACAACGAATCAACGAGACGACAACCGCTTCGAATCGGTAGCGGCAAGTTGTTGTTCTACCAAGTTGTCTGTTATCTTAATCAACATATGTACTACAATATGATATAATTGTTACATTTGATATTCTCCCGGTTTTACAAATTGGCGTCATCCTCCTCTTATTGGCGTGTCCATGCTATCTACCACGTAAACCAACTTGTCTGAGATGCGGTCTACGTGTTGCTTTAGTAATACAGTGATAATCCGTTAATCCGACAAGGTTTGTCACATGAAAATATGTTGGATAAACGAAATTGTCGGAATATCCAGTCCGTGTCAAACACCTTTAAATCATTAAGATATACCTCCGTATTCAAACCAATATTCAATAAACGTGTGCAAAATACGGCATGGATTAAAGCCACGGATCTGATCATTGGAAAAATCACACATTTAATTAACCATGAATGATTATGATTGGCTATTCGAAACCTACAGGCTATGGAAACAATCATGTGTCGGTGTGTATAATCGAGATTCTGGTTGTAATTGGTTACCATATAGCAATTATCGCGGTTGGGCAGGTAAATGAACCATTACTGACAACATGTTGGTGTGTCTTGCATGAGTAAACCAGCGGCAACATTTTCGTGTTGACGGATTATTGGGTAATTTTACATTGAAATGTCACATTCTGTTGGCGAAATGAAGTGTCGGAGTGGGAACGCGGAACACGATTTTGTCGGATTAAAGAGTCATTTATAATGGAGCTAAATCCGTCACGGGCAATAATCTGTCGGATGGAAAATTTGTCGGATAAATAATGTCCGGATTAACGGATTCTGACCGTACCTGAAATTATGCCATCCTCCCGACATTAACATCCTGTCGTAATATATATCTTCGTAAGTACAAATTGGAATAACCAACTGCTAACCACTGATATGACTCAGTTACGAAAATATTGCTTATCAACTAGTATCAGATATTACATAATACCTTGTTGTCAATACATATAATTTCTCTGTCCACGGCCATCAATGTCGACACGTGATGCTGTTAGTTTTGGCATTAATGTTCCGTCAGCCCTACCTTATTGTCAAGTAACCATGGCGATCTCTGTTAAGCTCATTTCCGTGCGGGGCCATTTTGTTGTCGCTAAATAGTCGATGCCATTTTGTCATTAAGTTTCCTGCGGGGTTGTCTGCCATTAACGGGGGCTAGCTGGATCCAACAAAAGGAATACGGCTTTTAAATCTACCTTTAACACCGACGTGTCTGGCTCTGGCTTAGATCAGCCTCTGTCCGGGTCTGTGTTGATATATTAGGTATGTTCTCCGTCTTCGTGTCCGGAACACTGTGTACGTTATTGGTACGAGACATCGTTATAAACGCTGTGTTTATGGGTTTGTGCTTGCGTGTGTATGTGCGCGTATATATGTGTATGTGCGTGCGTGTGTCTGTGCGCGCGCGCGCGCGCCTATCCATGTGTCTGCCCATGCTTCCGTCTGTCGAAGTGTGTGTCTGGGAGGGAGGGGGGGTATGTACTTGTCTATGTCTCTTACGTATCTTATTTCGACGAGTTTCTCAGATATTCAATTATTTATATAGAACATATTGGAGTACGTGGTGGGGTTAAGCACATTACTGGTTAATCAATACACTCACTGACTCCCTTACTCACCCACTCGCTTAGATTCCAGTTTGCTCGATTACTTACATACTCAATCAGCCAATCATTCCATCAATTACTCATTTTGTTGTTAATCAATCCGGGTAATAGAATTCAACACTTTGATGGTTGACAACATCAAAATTATCCCAAATGATGTAGTTCTTCTGAGGCCCAGTAACACGGGGACCCATTTAGCCTACCCCGAAAAGTGGCTGCAAAACATCAGACATTCAAAAATACACCCCATTAACATAGTTGTAAATGAGAATCAAGATCACTCTCGTAATATATTCTGTATAACCATCCGTTATGCTCTAATGGAGACCACATTGTTTTTATAACTTTTAGAAGTGTCATATATTTATATTTTACACGAATTAGTTTAGGAAATAGGATTATACAAGTGACTACTATCAGCAAATTGTTCGAGTGGGTGAATGGGTGAGGTGAGCGGATTAGCAGTTGGCATGACCTCAGCATTGGTCTTACCTCTGATGAATGGCTGTGCGTTCCCGTCCTAAATACACTTATGAGTTCGGTTCGAATTATCAGTCTGGAGGTTGGCCGCATAATGGTCCGGTCACTGCACAATCGAGGCTCGCTCCTAAATCCACCATTGCGGCAACCTGCTTCGTGACGTAAGACTAATTGCAGCGAACATAGTTCATTGTTCTTGCGCTAAGTTCTTCTAGACAGAAGCCAGCCCGTTAATAACCTACTTACTCCGGCATCGTGTATACAGCCTCAAGACATACATCACAGGGTGTCCCTGACCTGTCCACTCGGAAGCCTTTCAAAGACATGGGACGATGGAACTGTTTCGGAGGAATGACAAACGCAGAACAATGCGCATTTGTAACCGAGTTAATTCGACCGAACCAGACACGCCGTCTTCTCGTAGATGAGACTTTATTAATGCTTAACATCACACGGCGCACCGCCGAAAGGATGGTCAACATTGTCCAGATTCCTAAATGGGATATAACACAACAACAACATTAAGATGTCCCATACGTTGATAACTATGACTAAAGGGATGGCGGTAACTCGCTCGTTAAGCGAGAGAGTGGAACCTTACAGGATAGTGGTCTGTACCGTTAATCAGATAGTACATTGTAACGTCAACAATGATCATTGTACATTATACGAAAGCAGTTCATTTATATCAATGTTGGTGCTTTCATAGCGACTAGATTAAACATTTTACATTCTTAGTGAAACGGTGCGCGGTCACTATTTAGGTGTGTGTGTGGGTAGATGGGTTTAGTGGTTATCGTTACTGTTGTTGTTATTGTGGTTGTTGTTGTTGTTGCTGCTGCTGCTATTGCTGCTGTTGTGTATGTATCCATGTATGTGTTTGTGTGTGTGTATGTATGTGTACGTGTACGTGTATATATATATATATATATATATATATATATATATATATGTGTGTGTGTGTGTGTGTGTGTGTGTGTTTTAGCTGTGTATTATAAGGCACAGGCACAGATAATCTCGAACCGTGAATTCAAACTCTGGACGTTTCTTCAGGGGACTGAATCCAGAGTGGCCACTTTTCTTGCTGAGACATGTGTAATGTCTCACCAGTCCCTAAGCCGCCAAGCAAAATCAAATACGAATCACCTACAGCCGTGGAGTTTGGGAGTAAAACACCCAAGTCAGATCACGGCAGTAGTGAGAATGTTTAGCTTAATTATCTAAGCAGCCCTATTTATAGCTATTTTTCAATTGCTGTATCTTTCTTCAAAGCAATACTATATAAACTATATAACCCAATTGTTACCGTCTTCAAAGATCAGTTTTTACAACGGGCAGGCGTCACGAAGCGACTACTCTTAAAACTATTTAACTGAATTGCTATTAAAAGACTGACATTTGCGCTGAAGCAGACCGTATTAGCGCGTCATAGCTTCGATATTGTTTGAACTATGTTATCATTTTCAAACCTGACCTAACTTATGCTATTCTAACTATTGTAGTTCTTAAATGTTATTTATGACAAGCAGATTAGAGCTAATCTTGAATGTCATAGTACAAACTGGACATAACTGGACCTAGGAAAGATAATTCTATTCCCACATACAACCAAGGTGAATTATATATACAAGTAAACTTGTTATATAAAACACACCAACCGCGCGAACTGTGTTCAATGCCAACGATCGAGATGCGATGCAGTGTTTCTATTCCTGAATCAGGAGTACATGCTTTAAGAGCGTACTGTGTCTGCTACGGTCATTTAAATGCTGGATAACCAGGCCAGACATCTAAACGGCGTGCCTCCAAAGATGCAAATAGTACATGGATTATACAGCTCTAGATCAACTTTTCTTGAATGCAGGGACCGGGAAATATGGTCTCCACGCATAGAAAACGGAACTTTCTCAACCGCAGCATAATATGCCTTGTGATATTTGCTGGAGGGTCAAATACCTCATAAACATACAAATCCAATAAATACTATGACCTACTCGTCACTATTATAACAATTTACATCGGCGCTTTAGCAGACCGTTATGGCGGAATTGCCGTTCTATATATTAACATTTTCAAATCAGACCTAATGTCTGCTATACAAACTATAATTATAATATAAAGTTAGTCTTGAATGTCATAGTACAGACTGGACATAACTGGACCTAGGAAAGATAATTCTATTCCCACAAACAACTAAGGTGAATTATATATACAACTAAACTTGTTATATAAAACACACCAACCTCACGAGCCGTGTCCAATGCCACCGCGGGCATGCGTCTATATTGTACTGTTTCTATACAAAAGATATAGCGTGGCAGAAACTTCATGTACACACCAGCTCGCATTGAAAACGATCGGAATATCGAAAAAGAACTGTTTAACTCGAGGCAATCCTGGACAATTGGCCAATCAGCGTTTCCGAATAGGTCTTTCTACTACAAAACCTAAACGGGCAGTGAACTCTGCATTAAAGTTTTAGACGCGCAGAACAGCGCCCCCTACCAACTACCTTCTCATTTCATTGCCCACACGTTCATTATCTCAATTATTGCCCCCGTTCTTCAACAAACTCCCGAATGAAAAAATAACAAAGAAATCCAGCTAATTTTATTTCCTTTCGCAAACCCGACCACTTCCGGACTTGTGGCACTTGAATTTCGCCGCCGCTTCGCAATTCAGCAGTCGTGAGGTTCTTGCGGTTTATATTCGAACATATATCCGACCGGTGTTTATTTCCTGCTGCCAGCAGCTAGTATAATAATAAATGACCGAAATGGCAGTTATTGTACGTGGCTTAGATACCTCAATGAGGGAGACGCATGTGGTCTCTAATTTATTGCTTCACCGCGGGGACTAATTGTAAATAAATTTAGAATTTACAATAGCTAGCATATTCAGCCGCGAAAACCTTACCAGTTGCCTGGTTGGTTGAAAAACTCCTCCTACTGCAATGTGACGGCCGGATTTTGAACCTCGGACCTCCCGCATAAAGTATGACCATGAGTAAGAAAGTCCTGCGCTCTTACCCACTGATCATATTTGTCCATCGGGATTTCTGAAGACCTGGATGCCCATTTCTTTACAATTTCGCTCCATCTGGCGTTCTCCTGTCAGGCATCTCAGCGGGCAGACACCGATTCCCGGAAGTGTTTAATTGGCAATATAATGACATAAGCCGCCGATGTTGCGTGGCGTCATTCCAGAAAAATAAAGCCTTTTTAAAACGGGTTATAATCCCAAAGGAGTCCGCACTCTGGATTCTCGGCGTATTCGGATGTTCTCCCTAGCCAACGGATACCTGGATCAATCTTATTGTTAATTAGTCGTAGAGTCTAAAATTGTTAGTTTTTATCAGATTAACCTTGGAGCTACTTGGCCTTTATTCACGAACGACCTCAAATAATCGTCACATTACTAATTGGCATGTTTCAGTGCCATTTATGCCACCGCTGGGAAATTGCTAATCCGAGCGGAAATCCGCCATAAGCCAGCTAATCACGGCGCCGCAAACTCGGTGATCCGCCAGGTGTCGCCGTCGATTCGCCTTTAGTCGGCGTGGGCGTGATACGTAACAGGATCTGGCCATCACCAGGTGAGCTAATATTCATGCACTCTGCGTCGGTTAGGGAACGAACGGTTAGGCCAGAGGAGACTATGTTATGACATTGCCCAGCCATCAGAACATCGACTAATGGACTTTTCGGTTACGTCAGGCAACGGTCCCGAGTTCTCTACATACGAGGCGGTAATTGAGTTTGGAGTCCGAAGTGATATTCGCCTAATTAGTCGCCGAGTCTTTCAAATCAGATAGAGTGTCGCACTGTCAGCTCCGTATGTGATTGGCTGTTGGCGCGTATTTCTTTACATATATGTAATTTAGGTGTGAGTGAGTGAGTGATTAAGTGAGTGAGTGAGTGAGTGAGCGAGCGAGCGAGTGAGTGAGTGAGTGAGTGAGTGAGTGAGTGAGTGAGTGAGTGAGTGAGTGAGTGAGTGAGTGAGTGAGTGAGTGAGTGAGTGAGTGAGTGAGTGAGTGAGTGAGGTAAGGATAATTGTGAACCTTGCATGTAGCATCCGATAATTCATGGGTGAGAAAGCTACGACTATTCAAGCTGAATACGGCGTGTTTTAATGCACGTGTGTATGCCTACAGACTTGGACATGCTACTTTCGTTTGTTGTAATGTCTCTTCATATGTCAGTGATCGTAAATGGAGCCCGTGAAAGTCCATACGCGTATTTATTTCGAAGTTAAGGAATGTTATCATACGGCTTGTCAGAAATGAGAATGGTATGTCACGTGCACGCACACACATACGTAAACACACATCCTAAAAGGTTGCGACCATGGCTAACCTGGTAGCTGAGTTCAAATCCAGGCGTGACTAATATCCGAAGGGTGTTTCATCTTTCACTTCGCCTCATTTTCTTTGGGTGTCGCATTGCATGCTACGTGGGTAGAACTAGCTATAAAAGACCCGGATTTCACATTTTTACATACATACATTCATGCTGGTGCTATCGCGGTTGTCATCTCTATCTCCCTGTGCGCATGCGCGTGTCACGTGACTGTCATTCGGATTACTCCAGCTGAGTCCCGTTGTTGCCCGTCGTCAGCCGAAGTAAGACGATCCTGATTTCGGATAGCAATGCGCAAAGATGGCGACACAGATACTCGTAATAGGACAGACGTCCCTCGTGGCTGTCCCTAGATCCTTACATCAGCCGGGAGACAATCTGGACATCAGTAGCGAGGCTTAGTCACGCCAGCCAGCCAAATCACTCTGATCCGGAGAAGCTACATGATACGGGAAGGTCAGATCAACCTCTACGTCTGAAGCTGGGCGCCCAAGTTTGGAACCGGATACAACAAAGCCTCGATCATACACGCGGAGCAGGCACGGCCTTAATGAAAAACAGCGGGTCTTGACGCAGTTATGCCGACGGTGACGACCATGACGACAACGACAATAACAACATTAACAACAACACCCACAACTACAATAACAACAACAGCGACAACGACGACAACAACCGGAATGTTTATTGCCAAATAAAGAGCTTTAGGAAGAAGTACGACGCGGTTACGGCGAGGATTGGGTAAATCCCGTAGAAGCGAAACAGGATTTTAGTCCCGCGTCGCATGATTAAAACAATATGGCGTATATCAATGAAATGACTTGCTGCGATATGACACCAGTTTCTGTACGAGGCCTCGCACTCGCCTTTGGCCACGTCATATCTAATAACATAAATGCGAAATTCCAGCCCCACGGGAGTAGAGGGTTACAAATCGGTGTAAACAAGTCCATGGAAATCAATCAGGTCACAGTCCATATATACATCGCTACTGGTACATTCTGGCCGGTTTCCTAATTGTATGCAGATTGTATGCAAGTAATTAATATATTGATTAGAAATTAGACCAAACATCTCTAACTGCTAACTGATAGGGCTTGTTTTGGTATAATAACGACTTTGCAAAAGATTACTGGAAATTACTTTTTGCTCGAAGGCCATTTAATGAGTGTATGTGTATCTGTTTCGTTTTAGTTGTGGTAGCAGTAGTAGTTGAGGTAGAAGTAGCAGCAACAGTAATAATAATAATAACATTAATAATAATAATAATAATAATAATAATAATAGTCGTAACAGCAGTAACAGTAGTAGTAACATTAGTAGTAGTATCAACAGCAACAGCAGTAGTTATAGTAGTAGTAGTGGTGGTGGTGGTGCTGGTGGTGGTGGTGGTTGTGGTAGTGGTTGTAGTAGTAGTATCAGCAGCAGCAGCAGCAGCAGTAGTAGTAGTAGTAGTTGTTGTTGTAGTAATAGTGGTGGTGATGGTGCTACTGGTAGTGTAGTAGTAGTAATAGTAGTAGTGGAAGCAGCAGAACAGAGGCTTTAGTAGTAATATTAGAAGTACTCCCTGTTATATGTCATATCTGATTATCAATCGCCTTCAGAGAATTCAGAATAGTGACAAATACTCGAAAATATGACCATATCAGCCATATTTCTTCAAAAGCTACATTGGCTACCTGTTAGACAAGATGTTATTTCAAGGTGTTATAAATATATCAATGATATGGCACCAGAATACCTGTATACACTGGTGTCTATTAGAAAGTCATCCCGAAAATTCAGGTCATCCAGTCAGATACTATTGCAGGTGCTTGTATCTAGGCGCAAGTCAAACGGCGATTGTCCATTTAGTGCTGCAGCCCCAACTTAGTGGAATAGGTTGTCGGGAGATATTACAAAAGCGATGCTTTCACAGATAAATAATAATTATCTTTTAAACACTTACAGGGTTTTTACAGTCATATTATTTGGGGTATTATTATATTCCATATTATTTGTACAGCGCCTGTGAATGGCACTTTATTAAATACACATTATTATTATTATTTGTATTGTTATTGTTAGTCATAATAGGAATATCATCATCATCATCATCATCTTCATCATCATAATCATCATTGTTGTTGTGGTTTGTATGTCATATGACAATCATTCCCACATTTATCACCAATGTTACTTCTTGTAACCGACCTCGAACCACCATCAATAATCCTCCTAATTCTACCAAATCCTACTAGTTAGCAGCAATACCACTCTTTCGACCCACGAACGATATCCTAAGCCAGTATCAAAAGAGTCAGTCTCGACAATCTCAGTAGCCTCAGTAGACTGGCGGTGCTTAAGGTTCCCCCCTTTTGATTACCTACTCACTGCGGGTAAAATGATCGCAGATGAAATAAAATAGACAAATGGTCACCGAGTCATCTGTGCCTCCTTATTGGCATATCGCATGACGTGATTTTCTCGTTTCGATTGCTCATTCCTTATAACACAATATTTGTCGCCGACGTTTGAAGAAAAATACCGCCACATTAGAGGAAATGAATAGCATTTGGTTGATTGCGGTGTGGTGAATGTGTGTTTGTGTGCGTATATGTATGTATGTGTCTTTGTGTGTGTATGTGCGTGTGCGTGTGTGTGTGTGTGGTTTTGTGTGTGCGTTGTATTTGTGCGTGCGTTTACGATACATCATTCATCTGTCCATTCGAGTGTTTCCGTGTATGACTTTCTTCGTCCTTCCTTTGATCCAACCTATCTTCTCAAATTCAACAATCTTTAATTCAGTTGTCTTCGGTATTTACCGGACACCATCAACGAGTGGTATCACGTCTACCGTAATTCCGTTCCCATTCATGATGACTCGTAAAGGTAACCCCATTACCAAATCGATCACAATCAAAAGCATTTAAACGCGGCCGGTTAGCCGGGCTAAGCCTGTCATTAAATTACGCCAATTTTTGCCATCCATCCCCTGAAGCCGTTGTGGCTCGCCGGCAGTAAAAGACCATTTACAAAGACATCCCGTAATGCCCGTTTACCCGAAGCAGGCTGGACATCACAATGCGTGGCCGAGCAAAAAGCCGGTCGAGTCTTTTTATGTCCTCGTTTTCTCCGACGCGTCTTAAAATGATTGAACGCCAACATTCACAGCGCTTAGTGTCACAGGCTTCAGCCGAGGAGTTGTTGAGACGAGCCTGTAAAACCAATCCGTCATCCGAAAAATGGGATAGGAACCGGGTAGCGGAAAGGACAAGGGATCAAAACGAAACATTATCCAAACAGAAGGAAGATGTAAGCAGAGAAGAGACGAGTTTCCATCCATTTTGTTGTCTTCTGCTCAGTTCCGGATAGAACAAAGTTGCTATTTTAGTCCTATTCGTATGATATACACCCGTTCTCCTAATCATGCAAGAACAAGAATGACACGTAACATTAAAATAATAGCCAAAGTCTGGTGTCTTGAACACAATTGTTAGACACGTAATCGAGTGTTGTGTGCTAACTCAATGGATCCGGATGGAACTTGTGGTTAATGGCAGCGTGGAGGAGACTAATGGGTTCATAACCTGAAGTCGACTATGCTGGATTTATTAGTCCTACAATTTATAAATAATATTATTATATATATATATATATAATATTATTATATATAGAATAATGGTTATAAGTGTGTGTGTGTGTGTGTTTATTAGTGTATTTTAATATATATATATATATATATATATATATATATATATATATATATATATATATATATATATATATATATATATATATATAAGATGCGGCGTAAGCCAGATGGTAGAGTACTGAATGCAAGTTCAGCATCCACCTGCATCCAGCGTAAGCCTACGCGTTCAGTTATCTGACAGTTATGACGTGACGGTTTGAATGGATAAAGTCTTGCTGGTACATTTACATAATAGGGAATGTGGTTTCCAGACTCGCCAATCTCAATAAAGATATCACGTAACCGATGTTGATTCAAATATATGTGCCGAGCTCAGGCAGTAAACCCCAACTCCATAATAGTCGATCTTAAGATAATAGACAAATCATTATTCATATCGGTTTGAAGATTACTATATTTAGAGAGCATTTCTCGTAATTCCCAATACGACTAGGGGCGCCTGCGTGGTCTAGCGGTAGCGTGTTGGACCACATATAACTACCACCCGTATTCGAATCTCGGCGTGGGCATATCTGAAGGTTGTTTCATGCTTGACTTCGCTTCATTACCTTTGGAGTTGGCTCGGCCCATTTAGCCTATCATGTAGACAAAGGGGGCCTTAAAACACCAATCATCATCATCATCATTATCCCAATACGACAAGCTTTTAGAAATTTCTTCTTTCCTTAGGGGCAGGCTTTCCCTGTCGCATAACATGAAATATTAAAGTCACTATCCAAACACTTAATAGCCGTGGCTTAACTGGTTATTTCCTGTGAGCGAGGTCTGGTGGCCTAACGGTTAAACACCCGGCACTTGGTGCCAAGCGTCACAGGTTCGATGCCAGCAAGAGATCGAAACTTTTCCAGAGATTAATTTCTCGGCTCACAACATTGTGGGTGGCTGACCACGTTTAATGGCGCTGCCGTCTCCAATGAATTATTAAAAATAAAGGGGGACGTTAAAGACCCCCCCCCTCCGGAGGACGTAAAACACTCTGGCAGTGACCACCCTTAGGGTAGTTCGGCTCCATATTTCCGTACTGCTCCCCTGTGAGTGGTGGGGGAGGGCTGTTTCTCAACCACTCCAACATAGAGGCTGTGCTGAATAAGCGACAGCCTGGGGATTCCCCCCAAAAAACAATACCAAGCAAGCATTTTCTCTGAGGTACGATCCAGCTACGGCTGTGGTACTAATTTGCCAACTTTAGGGCAATACCCTCATTTGACGTAATTTCCGCCTACGTCGAATTATCTACGCCGAATGACTGTATCAGGATATTAATAATTTACAATCAATTTGTGTCATATCTTCTAAAAATACCTTTATCAATATTTCAAACCGATTTTAGCTTTTAATCAAGCATTTAGCTATTGCTGGTTCGCAACAAAGTGTATAGTTTTAAAACACGTTTAGGCGCTACTAGCAGTTTGCTAGTACAATGTATTGTTTCTAGTTTGTTTTATTGTCATTCTAGCTCGTGCGTTAGATGGACGAAAATACTTAATTTCTAATTTGTTTATAATGTATTATGCATATTATATACTTCGCTGTATGATAATTCACATGTATATGGAATGTTATATTCCGAAATAAATTGATTAAATTGAATTGAATTGAATCAATATGTTTATTATGTTATTTAAGTAAATGTGTGATAGTTTGTTGTATTAAAATGTTATATCTAAACCGATATCAAATCGTATTCAACAAAAGACGACCAGAACGTCTTAATGCCAAGTATACCATTGACCAATTCCTATTTCATAATGATCATCTAAAGGCCGTCAGGTTAATGTTCAGGAACCTCGCAGCTATAAATATGACTGGAATAGGTCCACTGGCATGCTGATGAGTGGACAATCGATAACTCGTTGGCGATGATCGTGGTACATTGCAGTTAGCAGATAATTACTCTTATTAGCCAAACGTAGACATTCCGCCGAGAACTGCCCCGAGAGCTGCCCTCGGGCACCGCGCTGCGCCGCGTAAGATAACTCTATCCGGCAGCATTCCGACTCGTCATTCTTTCATACGGCTTCGATACGTAAACAAGACATGTACCTCTGGCGATTTCATTAGATCAGGCTGTTCAACGTGGAATCGGCCTCGGGTGATCTTTGATCGTAATGAATTCTGACGACCAGCAATCACACTTAACGCGTGGCATGTGAGCCGTGAATGAATGCTGCTAGAACAAAGCCGAAGTTCAATTCGCCTACCTGACCCCCCTTCCCGAAACCGTAGTTCGATCTCATTGTTCATAAATCACCTTTTGTTCGTGGTGTGGTCGGCGTCTTTTTAGACTGTCCAGTGGTTCGTTAATTTGTCTAGTGTAGTTTACCGTTTAGATGTAGAGCTACATTGTTCTCTGAATCCTGTCTTCTAACTGGTAGCGCGTTAGATCACAGATCACTACCACATGAGTTCGAACCTCAGCGTGTGCATATCTGAAGTGTGTTTCATCTTTCACTTCGCTTCGTTAGCTTTAGAGGTCGCTCGGCCCATTTAGCCTATCATCTGCACAAAGGTGGCCAGTAAAACATCAATCATTACAATTTTAGTCCGATTTCACATGGTGCGTTTAACCTGAAATGTATTGAAGACTGGATTAATGGAAAGGCGCATATATTTTGACCTAGTTAATTTTCATCAATTTCATCATATATATATATCTGGAAAGTATAATTGATTCGGGAACCCATTTTCAACTGCCTAAGAGCATTGGCTGTCTTTTCTGTGAAACCAGATCCGCTTTCTAATGTTTCGGAAGCCTGGCGTTCAGACAACATTATGTTCTAATAAATCCATGTATAGACGCTCTATTCAAATGACCATGGTGTGATGGCTACAGGATGGATAGAAGACCGCAGATAAACAGTTGACTAATTCGCCAGGTGACTTGCTCTGAGCCTATATGATAATCTTGTGAAGCTAAGCCAGGCCATTTAAACGTATGTTAGTACATTATAGGTAACTATTTGGACCGAAACACTTTAATGTTAGCAATAAATATTAAATAACATTAATGTGGTATTCCAAGAACTACTCTACCAAACAGCTGATATGGGTTCAAATCCCAGTTTTACCTACATCTGAGAAATGCTTCTGTAACGAGCCAATCCCTGGGAAATGTGCTAACACTAAGCAAAGTACACACTATTCTCACTTTTCCCTCATCAATAGCAGTAGTGATTTGAAATACTTAGACAGAAAGCCAATTCCCTAAAGCTGATATACATATCACTGTCAATATCGGATAAAACAATCGGACTTAAAAATATGACGGAGCATCGAACTGTCGGAATATTGTCTGTTGGAACAAAGAGTTGTCGGATTATAGAACATGCTGCGTTTGGCAAACAAAAAGGCAAAACAAATTGATAGCTCATTATGGCATGCATCACATTAATTCCAACACACCTTTTCCCCATGAAAGTATTTAAGAGAGTGATAGTGGTGTACTAAAAATATATGTATACAAGTTTTATGTATATATGGCAAGTAAACTGTTATACTATTAACACCCCCCCCCCACTCGCTCACTCAGTCACTCATGGGCCCATCCTCCCAACTAACCACTCACCCACTCATCATATCCTGATTTGGGAGTGTTTAGCCTCGAACCCATTCCTTTCCCATTTGTTTGTATACATCGGCTTCGCTCGGGCCTCTGAGCACGTCATCGAAATTCCGGTCTCCCTCATCCTCATTTAAAGCAATGACCTCAAACCAAGGTTACCAACGTGCTACGGGCGGACACATTCTTCGCGCCATCTGACGGGCGATGGCGATTTCAGGCAGGCGGCGTCTCGTGTAACTCTTACATGGCAACGGCGTTCTCATCCCGAACAAAGCGACCAGAGCGGCCTTTACGTCGCTGACAGGTGAAGGAACGCCCGCTGATTCTGCCGCTTGTCGGCCTCTTCGAACGTTCGGTCGCGATTCGGGAAGAGGCTAATCACGTCGCCAGCCCGACTGCTCCGTGCTCGATAATACACCGCGGTGAAGATGGACTATCTGGATCTATCTCATGTTTTTCCCCTTTACATTTTGGCAATTAGTCTCGGCGTGAAGACGGTCTCAGCTGCGCCGAGCAAGCGAAATTTATCACCCTTCCGCTGAAATTTTATAAGCCGCGATGTTCCTCTCGGGACGTCGTACGTCAGCGATGGCGAATCAAGAAGATGGCCGTCGGTGTTTCCGGTGTGTGACCTGTACGGTCGGTACGGACGGAGGTGTCCTAGATGGTCGTCCATAAGTCTGATTGGTTGAAGGAAATATGTCGTCGTACAGTGTACATCGCGTAGTGACATTTAGCTCGCTTCAATTGGCGAGCATTTGTCAGCGTACTGTCAATTGCCCAATGGCCGTTGATCTGGTGGTCATAGAGAAAGACAGCCGATCAGTATGTGAGTCAGTCAGCCAGTCAGCCCGTCAACCAGTCAGTAAATAAATAAACCGCATTATATATACTTCTATTCTCACTCTAATTAAGGAACCGAAATGCACACGTGCACTTATGAATAGCCGAATAAGTCTTGGACAGCCTTTGATGTTGATGGTTGCTGTTTTACGGCCACTTTTGTGGACATGGTAGGCTGAATGGGCCGAGCGACCTCCAAAGGTAATGAGTCGAAGTCAAGGACGACAAAACATTCAGGTATGCCCACTCCGAGATTCGAATCCGGATGGTAGTGATCTGTGGTCCAACACGCTACCGCTAGATCACGGAGGCGCCATTTGGCAGCCTTTGAAATAACCCACATATTAGTTGAACGTTTATGCCGACATCATTCCATACAATTTTAGGGGCGTTAGTCTTATCCAAATGACCATATACCGGTCACCTTTACTGAATTGCCTTATTTTCGATCACATCATAATAAAAAGAATCATCTTGTAATAGAAAAAGACACCATACACCTCCGATTTAAGCTTAGAATAGTATTTGTTTTTTGGTTTATATGAATGACGTTATCGTCACATGGTTGTCATCCGTCATCACTTGTCATCTGATCTCTGGTTGGGGGTGAGTGCTTTCTCGAAAAAGAATCTAGTCGATCTAGATCGTCTTGAGGAATTTCTATTCGATATACTTCTCGATGACATCGTTCTGGATGGTGATTTATTTATTCGATGTATTATCCCCTTACCTGTGTGCTCTTCGGGTGGGCAAGCTTACACATACACAAAAACATATAGACACAAACAAACACACATACACTCACACTCAAACAGTAATAATAATAAACATAGCAGGATAATAGCATTGTTAAATGATCCATCTATATTAAATTAATTAAAATCAAGTTATCAATTTCCCATTTTTGGTACATTTTTACTCCGACTGGACGCTGAACTAATTACATCTTTAGTTACCTTACAATTGTTAAAAGTAAATATAGCATGTCATGCCATTAAACACAAATGTTAACTGTTTGTATATGCAGCAAGATTATTGCTGATTTTTCTTTCCCCATATATATATATATATATATATATATATATATATATATATATATATATATATATATATATATATATATATATATAATAACTTGATCTTAATTAATGTATTTATTATAAATAGATCATAACTATTCTCCTGTGATATTTATTGTTATTGTATCTTCTATTCCCGTACGATTTGGTTTGTTATTTTATTTCTGCGTCATCGGCGACCTTACAACGCCCTCACCAAATTAGAATTAATTTGTCTGAGTATGTGATGACATTTCGATTCTTCCGTTGGTCTATGGGAAATAGAGAACCCGTTTTGTTGTGGCTGTATGGTCAGTGTATCATATTTAGCGGCTTCAGCCCCGCTCGGGCTGACTTTATGGTGTAACAATTAAATATGGGAGGAAGATTTGCCCGTAATTAAGACATATCACGTAGTTGGAAGTCGGTTGCACTGCAGGTAATTGTCATTTCTTCTGGCTTAGGGACGCCTCGGTCGTCTATTTGGTAGCGCGTTGTACCACAGATCACTACCACCTGAGCTCGAATTTCGGGGTGGGCATATCTCAAGGGTGTTTCGTCTTTGATTTCACTTCATTACCTTCGGAGGTCGCTCGGCCCATTTAGCCTACCATGTGCACAAAGTGGCCGTGAAACATCAATCATCATCATATTCTGGCCTACACATGGGATAGCCACAGCCAACTTTTGCAATTGGTCACGAATTTATAATAAGTTTATACTGAAACAAACATGCGCTTATCAGTATACGTATCCATTATGTACATAAGTATTTAACTTTTAGTGCGATGTCACCGATATATTTTAATAAATTGGTTTTGTAAAATAGCAATTTGTTATAAGACAAATATTGATAAACTCGTGGCAATCTGTCATAGCGTGGATTAACACTGTCGATGGCCAAATGAAGATGGCATTTTACAATACCAGTTGGTATAGAGCCCGTGGAGGTGGTACAATTACGTCCGAAGCATGGCTGTAGTATCTCGAGAGGGCAATATTCCTGTTAGTATTAGTAATTGTCGAGTGCTATGTATCGACGGTATGCTAAAAATACGACGTGCACCGACGGCCGATGTGATATCATCGGAGTCATATTTTCATATCTACCATAGGCAATGATTGCCGAATGCCAGTGTAACTCGCCATAGTCGAGGGCAGCGGACAGGCCGATCCAGGCCAGTCCAGGCCAGGCTAGTCCAAGCCAGGCCAGGCCAGAAAATTAATATCGGCTAAAATAGGATATTTCGGCATCTCATCTATCACCAGTTTTCTATGACAACTTCGACGTCGTGTTATGTGTGGCCTTTCACATATTAGCTGTCTCATTCTGGCCCATTCATCTCCATTTCTTAACAATGACTGATTTGATTGCGTCATAGATAGGTGTAGGCGGGTGGTGCAGTCACCCACAAAATGTCGACTCGTCGTAATTAAATGTCATCTCAAAGTTGTTGTTTTTTTGCAAAATTAAAGGTTTTTAACCAGATTACTATTCCTGCCGGTTATTCAAACCCCAGGTCTTATTTTTGGACAATTGATAAAAGATAACAGAATGTTGTAGTCAAATCTTGTATCCCACCGGTCCGATATCTTATTACGGCTGTATGTCTAAAACAGGACGAGAGTAGTGGATCAAGCGTTACGCGGGATATATTCACTGAGTGGGTTCGAATCCGGCTCAAATCCGTGTTCCCCGGTAGGTCTGCTGTCGGTCAAAGGTGTAATCAGTGACGAGGCTGAAGAAGATACTCAGTCACTCATTTACTCATTTCATATGAGGAATTTCGATCATGAAATAACTATCACTACGATTACCCACAGATTGACGCAGACTGGTACAATCCTGCGCGCGTACGCACATATGCGCACGAACGCACGCACGGATTAGAACAGAAGCATTCTTATAATAAAGACAACCTTTCACCGAATTGCCAATACTAATGGCAGCTGGTAAAATACAGTTTCGTATTTCGTCTTTCAGCTGGTAACAACTAGGATTAGTGTTAAGCTAGAAAGAAACTGAAATCAACATCTGTGGGGTCGACGTTGTGAATATTTGTAGATTTCAACCATCTGAAATAGGTGTTTGTTGTAGCTTTTGAAGTAAAATTAGATATCTTGCGGATTTAAATGCAGCTAAATGCATCCAGGTTAAGCTTCTCGATGGATTGGCGTATTATCCAATTATGAAAGCTGCTGTAGTATATATATATAGGGCGCATCCGTGTTCTAGTTGGTAGGGCGTTGGTCCAATAGAGCACTCCCACCTGAGTTCTAACCTCGGCGTGGGCATATCTGGAGCGTATTTCATCTTTGACTTCGCTGTATTACCCTTGGAGGTCGCTCGGCCCATTTAATCTACCATGTGCACAAACGTGGCCGTAAACATCAATCATCATCCTTATAAGTCAATATTAAATATTCTTGATATACCAGCCTGTGTGTTATTGTTTCTTTCTAAAAAGCGGTCGAATGTTGTATTCTAATCCGATGTTGTACATGATAACTATGCTGGCTTTACGTTTGTAATTGAATATACCTATTTCGTGGACAATGCAGCATTGTCCATCCAGTTCAACGTTGGTTCTACTGGGTGGCTGTGTCTCCGAAATACAAACGGTATGCTTAGTGATAGACATTATAAAAACAGAAAGTCCATTGTATACACCTTTTATTTTTCCATTTATCGCCTTAATAATTAACTGCCTGAAAGATGGCGTGTCGTATTTATTTCAATTGTCGATTAATAGAAGGCTTTCTATTTTCTAATATGTTATGACATTTGGTTGATGGTCGTTATAAATTAAATTCATATTCTACATAATTCTGCTCATATAATTGAAAAACACAATCATCGATAAAACCAACCTCCATTAAATAATTTCTTCAAACTACAATACTGAGGTATCCGGTGTCGTTGT
The DNA here is from genome assembly GCA_025642065.1 of Paralvinella palmiformis. Taxonomy (NCBI): domain Eukaryota; kingdom Metazoa; phylum Annelida; class Polychaeta; order Terebellida; family Alvinellidae; genus Paralvinella; species Paralvinella palmiformis. The sequence continues at coordinate 75,956 of JAODUP010001014.1, read as the reverse complement.
GCTGTTCGTTTATTATAATCAAATCTATTTTCTTCTGGATTACTTACTGGGGTGTTAGATTTATTTCAGATTTATTTATCAACGTCGGGGACTGGCTATAAATAAACTTGGCTATATATATATATATATATATATATATATATATATATATATATATATAATATATATATATGCAATTATTAGAACTACAATGTGCAATTTTAGACAAATGTTATTATCTTTCTTTCTTTCTGGCAGTGTGTTTGTGTGTGGGCGCTGGTGTCGTTGTGTGTGAGTGTGTTTGTTTGTGTGTGAGTGTGTGTGTGGGGGCGGTGGGCGCGTGAGAGTTGGGGAGTATCAGAAAACACACAGACATAAATACGTTCAGCAATATACACATTCTAGCAGTAGTAATGGCACTACTAATACTGTTATAATTAGTAGTAGTAGTAGTTATAACTAGTAGTACAAGTAGTAGTAGTAGTAGAAGTAGTAATAGTAGTAGTAGTAGTAAAAGTGCTAGTTCTAGTAGTAATAGCAGTCTTTATAGTAGTAGTAATAGTAGTAGTAGTAGTATTAGTAGTAGTAGTTATATTAATAGTAGTAGTAATGGTAGTAGTAGTAATAGTAGCTATAATGGCAAATAGTAATAGTAACACTAGTAGTACTAGTAGTAGTAATAGTAGTAGTAGTAGTAGTAGTAATAATAGTAATAGTAATAGTTATAATAATAAACGTAGTAGTATTAGTAGAAGTACTAATAACAGAAGTAGTAGCAGCAGTAGTGACTCTATCCATTAATTAACCTGACTTTCATCTGTTCTTATACAATCTTGTAAAAGTGTTACGTATTATAATATCAAATGTTTACAGAAGGAGAAGTTGTTGTCCAATATATAGTCCATCAGCTACCTATCAATAGCTGCCTCCCACGTGTTAGTAAAGTTAGTCTGTTCCTGATTTACTGTGTTAGTGATACGTCTATAACATTAACATTAACATATATCGATGGTCGTCTGTACCCTTGAGGGTACATCTTCCACGTGTGTGATGGCCCGTGATAATGATCTGAACTGATGTTTATCTATTACATGGAAATGTTAAGGTGATGTATTGTACGTAAAGCAATGTTCTAAAGGGTAATTGCCTGTCTGGTTATATAAATTTAGCAACAACAACAGCATCCACAGAGGCTGCGCCAAACCAGCGACAGCCTGGGGATACTCCCCGAACTACAAGCAAGCAAGCATCCACAGCAACACCAACAACAAAATAATAACACTAGTATTAATGTTACCGCTACTGCTACTACTATTACTACTGCTACCTATAATAACAATGATAATAATAATAATAATAATAATAATAATAATAATAATAATAATAATAATAATAACAACAATTAGAGAGGTTTCACAAATAAAACGATATAAAGGGAAGATACTTTGCTATCTGTCATTATTATAAGTTATAAAATCTTTCACTAAAATAAATTTTATACCCTAGTATTTCCCGAAGAAGCTCCCGTCTATCCGTTCCCTCATTTCCCATCCATACAGTAGCCGCCTTTTAAACTGTCTCCGAATCCCGGGTGCCCAACACCTATATCTACACCTGTTACTCTTCTTTCCAATTAGTACATACCACGCCACGGGCTATGGCCACTTGCTCGCCACCAAGTATTCTTCTTTCGACGAATCCATGAATGAAGAATTTCGGAGCGCAGCTAATTGGCCCTAAAAGAGGAGCCATCTTCCTGACTGGAGCCCACTGGTAGGGAACGCGTCTGAGCCGGATTCCGTGTAGTAGAATGGGGGACGATTTTGATCCGGAGATCGGGGATATCTCTTTTTCTGGATCGAGCCCCTCGGCGTACTTGATGGACTTTGTAGTGTTACTCGAGACGTCATCTAAATGGGGAAAATAAGTACCAATATAGACGGGATGGGAAATGGGAAGGTGAACTAACAGGTTGGGAGAACTAAAAGCTAGGATGAGGGAGTTAGCATTGGTAAATCACTGGTATCATGTGTGCCTGTTTTCTGATATATATATATATATATATATATATATATATTTTTAATATATATATATATATATATATATAGAGAGAGAGAGAGAGAGAGAGAGAGAGAGAGAGAGAGAGAGAGAAAGTAGTCTGAGCAAGCACTGGATTTTATGTTTGTTTCTTTGTGCTTGGATTGAAACATTAATGCGCGTGTATGGGTATGTGTGTGTGTGCGTGTGCTTGCATGTGGGTGTCTGTGCGTTTCTGTGAAATAGAATTTGGTGCATGTGCGTATATTTACGACCCACTTTTCAACTTCGATCTCTATGCAGCGTATGGAGTACCTAATCCGATGTTATTTCGTAACACACAGCCTGCCCACGGCCCTCATCGTACAACCAATGAATGTGACCATCCACTAGAATGATCTGGTCGAAGCCATCCCGGCCATTGGCAGCAATAACCTACTCTACCGATCGTCGACGATACTCAGTAACCCGAAAATAACCCCATCTAAGCCGCACGAACACCAACCCGGCCAAGTCATTGGTACCCAGTTGACCGAATGAAGCCTTGCCAACGGCAGTGTCGTGAAAAGAAAGGCATTTTCAACGTAAATGAGACCGTGATCTCCTATAGCGTGGCAGTGAGTAATTTGTTATGTGTACTGACTTTGATATTGAGCCATTACTTTAAGAAGCAATATTTGTGATTATAGCACCACATTGTAGAGATCTGTGTGATGGCTTCCTTTTGCTTTATTCCCAGCAAATTTTCAGCCGAACTAATCTACTGCAGCTACTGCCGCTAGCTAACAAATCTATCGGAGATTGGACAAACAGAACTAGCTACTAAGTTATTAGCTCGAAGTGCTGAAGTGCTTCGGGCTCCTTTAAGCGGACCATGTGGAAAAACCGTGTGCCAGCGAAAGAATTAGACGAGGCAGATGGGAAAATGCGAATAATTATGACCCCATCGTTTCGTTATGTATTGGTTTGTTCGATTCACATCTCGATACCATTCGATATCCGATAACGTGGACGTGTTTCGGTCCAAGATGTGTCTAAGACGCGATTGCTTCTAACTTGATCCGGAATCGCAATAAGAGTTTGACGTCATCGATTTAGCCAATTCCAAACTCGGATAGTGATCTACCTCTACGTCGAAGAATTTATTCGACGACGATGACGTGACAAACATCATCTAATCCAGATATCGTTCTTGTTTCGCCGTCCGGATCACCGCTTCACAATGGACGGATCCTGGACGAATGGATCATCGCCGACTCCGGATTTCTGTCACGACGAGACGTACTACGAAGGGAAATGCGAGCGAGCGACGAACGGGACGCTGTTCGAGCTGATCCAGATACCTGGATACTGCTTGCCGGCGAATTCTGGCACCTATCACGCCGACTTGGATGGCCTCCAGCTGAAGCTCGTCTGCCACGGCGATATCTGGACACCGGACGTCATCCAGCGTATCGTGACGCTTATCGCGATCATGACGCTGACGCTGATCGGCAACGTTATTATCATCATCGTGCTGACGTGCAGTAGGTACCGGAAGCTGAACAGCCGCGTCAACATCTTCATCATCAATCTGGCAATCGGCGACCTGACCGTGTGCTGCTTCACGATGACCACGGAGGCGTTCTTCGTCGTCTTCGAGGGAGCCTGGGTGCTGGGAGCGGTCGCATGCAAGGTACTGCTCTACGTCCAGACGATCACCCTGGCCAGCACCACCTTCATCCTGGTGGCGATGAGCTGCGACCGATTTCTGGCCATCTGTCGCCCTCTCAGCCTGCCCGGATCGCGGGCCAGGAAGAGCATCGTCTTCGCCTGGCTCATGTCCCTGGTGTTCGCCTCACCGCAGCTGTTCATCTTCAAGGAGGTACCCGACGGCGTTTATCCCGACGGCGTGGTGAAGTTCGCCTGCAAGAGCCGAGGCTACACCGCCTGGTGGCAGCGCAAGCTCTACATCACGTTAATGACGTCATACATACTGGTGATCCCGACAGTCGTCATCTCGTACTGCTACATCAACGTGGTACGCGTCGTCTGGCAGCAGGGCAAGGAATTCTCGGCCGGCAGCGGCGTCACCCTGCGGCGAACAGCCGGCCGCTCGATCCCGAAGGCCAAGGTGAAGACGGTCAAGATGACGCTGAGCATCATCCTCAGCTTCATCATGTGCTGGACACCCTATTTCGTCGTACACCTGATCCATGTCTGGTCGGAGTACACGTACAACATTCCGGCTCCGGTCTACGTGTTCGCCGAAACGATGGCGCTCCTCAACAGCGCCCTCAATCCGATCCTCTACGGCTGCTTCAACATCAAGATGAAACGAGGCCTGATGGAGATATTCTGTCCGAATCGGGTCCGGATCGAGATCAATAACAGCGTCTCTGGATACAAGACCGGCATGAAGGCCGCCGACTATCACTGCATGCACGTCGTGAAGAGTGCCGCGCGGTGCGCCGATGCGCCATCTACCGGCAGCAGCAGTTCGCACAAGGTCGACAAGGATCCCCCTAGCGGCGGCGGCCGGAGTAAGGAGACCGTAGTCGATACCGGTGACGGGAAGAATGGCTACAAGTTACGGGTTCGATTCTTCAAGGGCGCCGACGATAAATGCGACATTCCATGCTCTGGCCAGAACCGGGCACTGTTATCAGAGTACTGAGTGTTTACATTAGATAGATAATGATGGGGAAGTGTAGATAAATGAACCTGCAGACATACTCAGCGTGTCTATCACAATGATCATGATAATCATGATGATGATGATACAATGTTCATGAAGGATAAGAAGAAAGTGATGATGATGATGATGATGACGATGATGCTGATAATGGCCATGATGCTGCTGATGCTGATGATGATGATAATGATATTAACGATAATGTTGCTGATGTCGTTGAGATGAACCACGACAACCACCACAATACTAAAAAAACACGATGATCTTAACTGATGATGATTATGATCATTATTGTCACCACCATCATCATAATGATTAGTATTATGATAACGATGTAGAAAAACCTAGAGCTGATCAATTTCATTAGATATTGATCTTTGCCAGTCACTGTATCATCCTTGAATTCAGCGGATATTAGTATATGACGTGTTTTGACGTTATCATTTGTGATCATAAAAACCTCATCGTGTCTGAATAAAGTCGAAAAATATGATATTGGAGGTCTACTTCATTAACAGATCATTAACAGATCAGATACATTAACAGATCCGAATATATATATATATATATATATATATATATATATATATATATATATAATCATCTAATACAATTATCTGACAAATACATTATTGTGCACATGATTTAATTTATTAGTTTTGATAGCGATGCATTCCAGATTGTTCGTATTTTTCGTATACATTTAGATACTCGACAAATGATGGCATATTATTATTATTATTATTATTAGTATTATCATCATCATCATTATCAGGGTCATCATCTTCATTATAATCATCATCACCATGAAATTGACGCGCGAGTTTTTTTATAAAAGTTTGACACTTGCTGAAGTGTCTCCATAAATATAAATATTCATAATTTATTCTCACACAATAATGTCTTTTCAGTGTCTGTTGTTAACCATAAATCATTAAAAAGAAACATCTTCGACTGTACTGTCACATGCAAACGGCCCAAAGTAAGAACTTCAAATGTGACTACGGGTTAATAGCTTTGCTTATGACTACGGTTATGATGATGATGATGATGATGATGATGATGATGATGATGATGACGACGACGATGATATAATTATCTGTATGCGTAAATAGAGAAATTAATATTACATCATTCAACGCGGAAATAGTTCAAGCAAAGCTAAGGTTATCAAGAAACATAATTAATAAACGTTTTTATTGATCAAAAATCAATATGACCTATTAGGTTATGCCATGATTTTGTGTGGAAATTCGATATGCGAAACTGAATTCGTTGCCAAGGAGACTAAGTAGCATATACGACTAAATATCAGACATATACATTGCTGTGTGCTAGAAGTAACCTAAATAATTGACTCTTGATTCGTTTACAGTGGATGGCACTATTCGTTACATTTCGAATTACACCAATAGTTAATGCGTTGTACCAGGAGACAGAAAACCAAAATCATATCTATATTACTTTTCACGTACAAAAAGGGGTATTACCGCAGCATAAAGTGTACTACCAGTTGAGTAACTGATGGTTACTTAGAGGATTGCGATATCCAAACTTATATAAAACACTCTTTACGATATCCACGAATGCACAGGATGCGTCAACTATGATGTGCTGATTCAACTTTTGAAGCTTTCATACTCTTTCGGTGTCTATTTGTCCCATTAAACAGAGTACCATTATTGTGGCCGTGTTAAATAAACATACTTGCGCTTTCTCAAGTAATTCTACGCATTTAAACGAGTTAATAGCCAAATTAAGTCGTTTTTATTAAACCGTTATAGTCACAGCATAGAAAATTCAATAAGAACTGATACGTATTCTATTTAGCCCCAAACTATAGTTTTTAGACTATTCAAATTTAAGCGTTTTCTGCTTATTTTAAAATAACGACATATCATTGTTGTATTTGGTCTTTTAAGTAAATACATCAACATCTATAGAAACCATCGCCTGTATTATGTATCAATGCAAACGTAGGTATATATATATATATATATATATATATATATATATATCACTTATTGTTCGGGGCCATTTGGTAAATTAGCTTCAAAGGAGTCATTAGACCTGGCATATATTTGGCTTTTAGTGAGCAGATTGAAAAAATTACAATCGGGAAACATACCCTATGTATAAGGCTAGAGGGAAGAATGTGACATGTCAAAGTGAAATACCTAAACATGACGCAATATCAGTAAGCATGAACCGATATTCACCAACATCTGGGCATACGCAAAAGCCAAACAAATGTGACTGGGTAGCACAGCTGGAATAGAAATCTCGCTCCGAAAGACAAACACAGCACAGCCATCTGAGGTCCACGATCTTGACAAATATCAGAAACGACACTGCGACGAGTCTTCATTCATCACATTCAATGACGTGTATGATGTCATAAAATGCAAGTGTTCAGTCGAACATAATGAGACTGAGAACGGCACTTAAGCGATCCCATTCTTCATTTACACGTGCGTGAATCCCATAGAAACGCCCGATAATCGGTGATCGCTTTGACGTTGGTCGATCTACACAACAAAGGTATAAACGAAATCGCCTGTTTTATCTTTTCCTAAGCGCAATAAGGCATTCGAAAGAAATGTTCGAGACAGAAATTGGAAAATATTATCCAACCATGTCCCGAAAACACATGTCAACGCCATGTTTATGAGATCAACTCAAGTAAATAAAAATGGACTACTTATGAGAAGAACTGTTTGAGAAATAAAATCCCATTTAATTGAAAACGATGCTCTCAATGCGAGAATAACATTTGCCGACAAACTTAACAAAACGGCATTAACCCGTCTTATGTACTATATGGCTATGTCATCACTGTACAGAACTGATGGAGTTGTGGACGTTTTCGTTTCTTCGTCCTTCGACTGACATGAATCTTCGCATAAAGACGCGACGATGCAGAGAATTGCCATCAACCGGACGTCAGCCCACTACGAGAAGGACTCGATGGCTTTAGGAGCTGCTCCGCCATTCCGACGGAGATTCGAGCAACAATAACCAACCATAACCATCAGAAGCCTATCTATATATCAACATTTCATCGCGATATGGTTAAAGCGAAAGAAAACATCCGTTGGTTGTCCATCGGGAATTAAGGCCCGACTTGATAGTCTTAATCACGGCACCTAGCCGACGTACAGCGGGTATCCACAATGGCCCGTTGTTGTTATGCTCGTGACGGTAAAGCCGAAGCCGGGACTAACAAAGAATGATGTTCATCCGATGACGACTACTGACACTGTTACGTCATCGGTCATCCTTCCGGAATGAAAGGCGCCTTTAGAAGAAGTGGATGTAAAGCTAAAATAAATATACTATCAACATTTAGACTTACGGCGAAGTTTTGCTGTAAAGAATACTAATCGCGTTTATCATCGCTGCTGAAAAGTATGTTGCTGGTAATGGAATAAATTATATCTCGAAAAATATGATGTTCACATGTTTTTGGTGTTTACCAATAACAACTTTATCGATTTATTCATATCAGCCAGCTGTGACTATCTGACAGAATGGCCGATTACTGAAACTGTTTAATAACATGTGCATCAGTCCAATAGCAGGTGAAGACAATCTAGAAAGGGAAAACTTCCGACGCACTTGCTTCATTTGTTGAAGGATGGCTTGTCAATATTCGTTTGTTCCTGGTCATGTCGAGGCATGCCGTACTCACCATGAATAATTTCTACAGGTCAAAGAGATGACGTTGGTCGTGCCACTTGTCACATCCCATGGTGAATGATGATCATAGTTATTAAAACTTCTATCCCCGGTAATATCGAGGTGATTTCGGTGCCGTGTCTTTGTCCCTCTACCTTCATCGTTTGTCTTTATAGATGCCATTATTTTGGATGAATTGGCGCGATCCAGTGTTGATCCAATTATGAGGACGAACTGTAGATAGTCGCTGTTTCCGTGTCTAAAACCTTCAAACGAATACACGACGACTCTTCCGAGATTCAAAAAGATAATATATTTTAAAATAGATTTCATTTTTCATTACTATTAGCGAATCTCGGATATTTGATATCAGTTACCTGAACACTAATTAATGATGTAACCAGCTACCATGTGTCCATATTTGATAAATTCCTTTTGGGAAGGAATACCTGGCTGATTTGTCTAGACCATATTTATCAAGATATTCAAACGTCGTCTCTACAACTAAGCTTTATGCAGATGTACGTTGCTTCTCTCGCCCGCAAATAAAGGAATTAAAACTCACAATTACCAAAACGTGTTTTAGCACGATGATGGCGTCAGCTTACTAATAGCGGAAATTGGTAAAGGCAGATTCGTGCTGGACTTCTGTGCACTCTAACGGCCTGAATCGAAATGGTCCACTGTTCCTGCTCTTCTTACAATAGCTCACTATTCTAATAACTGGGTCTTATAACATCGGCCGACAAGACCAATAGTCCCACAGCCAACTATTCCAATATGGTATAATTTTACAATGTAATATATTAGCATGCAACATAATTGTAGTCCAAAGATCGAAATTTTTCGAAGTGTTATTTATATGGAATAATATCAAATCATTCAGAAATTTGCTAAATACTGCAGTATTACCGGTTCAAGTAACCCCAGCCCCCTATATGGAATTTAAGCCACAATCATTATCAGTTTTTGCAGGAGAAACATAACAATATTCGGAGAATAAATAGCAATTCGCAAAGTACAAACCCCAAGCTATAGACAGGCTATTCTAATGGATTCACCCTACCTATACGATAGTAACTACAACTCTAGATAAATAGATTATAATGACGATGAAAGTGTTACGGCCAATTGTTGTGCCCATCGTAAGCTACATGGGCCGAGCGACATCCAAAGGCGATGAGACGAAATCAAAAATGAAACAACGTTGAGGGTCGAACTCAGATGGTAGTGATCTGTGGTCCAATGCGCTACCAGTTAGTCAACAGGGGCGCCAGTATATATGCATGGAAAGATATCATTCGAGGTTTTCATGGGAAGGAGATCTGATGGCAATTTCTGTATCAGTATTAGCGTCAATTCTCGGCGACATGTCGGAGACGTACTCCTCACTGGAGGTCGTTTCGAAATGGGGGGGTGGGGTCTTGGAGGGGGTGGGGTTGAAGCAGCGGGATTAAACAAACCATCAGTTCAATGCTCTACAAAATCATTGCTCGGTCGGAATAACGGGGAGTCGGAATAACGAGGAAACGCCCGTCCCGTAATTGCTTATAGCATTGGCATTAACACTAGCTGTAAGCTAAATGGGCACCAACGGCGAACCATCAGCACATTAGCCGCGCTTAATGCTCCGACGAACAGGCTGTGGGCAATTCAGTAAACAAGATAATTATTGAAGGGATTTGATAAGCCATTAGTCGCCTATTTTATGGGACAACCCAGCTCGTAACGAATACTACGAAGTCAATTGAAATTAACTGCCCATCTCTGCCCGATAGCTGATGTGACAAGCAAAAATAACCCACCGACAATTAGTTTTCGTTATGGGAATAATTATGCGGTAAAAACGAGGGTTTTGGAGGCCCGTTTCCTGAGCACGTAACAGGCGCCTGAAAATGACAGCTCTCTTGTTGGCTGTACTCGTAATGGGCGTACACTCCGGAGCGAATTCCGTCTGATTACGAAGCTATCCTGGCCAAGGATTACTTCATTACTCAATCATAGATTATACATGGGTTGTCCTTCCACCAAAACAAACAATGCTGAACAAAGCTGGAACACATAAGTAGTAAACAGTGCTGTGTTGTGGCCGCTTTTGTGTACAGGGTCGAACCTACAAAGACAATGAGATGAAGTGAAGGATGAAACACCCTTCGGACCTAGCCGTGGAGTAGCTTCAAACCAGGTTCAATAGATCCGTGGCTAACCGCGCTACCATTTAGGCTATGGATGCGCATTCGAATAAACATGATTAACAATTCAAAGACGAACGAATACTAGCCATAAAGACCCAACTGGTGTAATGTTTTGACAGTTAGCACCAACACACATGTCTGTGGAAACGCACAATCCGTCGTTCGCACGTGTTGATCTCGAGGTGATGCGTTGCCATGGCAAAACTTACGATGGATGACCAAAAAGACGTCTACGTCCTTAGAACTAATTGACAGCCGCATGACGAAGTGTGGGGTCGTGCTGTCGACTAATCAGTATTCGGTCAACGGACGGTCACGTTTAGCTCTAAGGGATTCTACTGTGGAGAGAAGGTGTTAAATTAATGTCGAATTAGCTGGCACCCACAAGTCCGGCCGTCACCATTATGTGACGAGAAAGCAAACCGGAGGGAAACGGTCCTCTTGTGTGTATGTGTGGGAGGCGTGTGTGTGTGTATGCGTGTGTGTACGTGTTTGTGTATATATGTGTATGTATTTGTATTTGTTTGTGTATGTGATTGTATGTACCATTTAATAAAGACTTAGACACAGCTTTTCATGGTCCGAAAATATATATATATATATATATATATATATATATATATATATATATATATCAGTGTAATTATTTCAACCAATAATAGGTTTCTAGTCATCCAAAGTAGTAATACATTAAGACCTTAGCCGTGCACTTAGGGTTTATTTATGTTTGCTTGTTTGTTTGTTTGCTTGCTTGAATCAGATATAATATGTGATATATGACTAGATAACATCAAAATACCATTAAAAGAAGAAAAAAAACCCGGAAAATATAACAGTAAATAATCATTGAAGCAAACCCATCAGTTTTTGCACGGGTATTGCTCTGGTGCCATAGCATCAAAAGGCGAAAACGTCAAATAACAATCAGAATTAACAACAGCATATATGATTGCATTACTGCTGCATGATATTCACTGCATGATGGTGCAAGTAGATGTTCTGTACATCTCAGAATGATATATATGACTCTCAGTGACAAATATGCCACTGGTACTACATCTTTTATTTAATTTAAAATAATTCGAAACCCATTATTTTAAAGCTACTTTACTGGACGCAATGCTATTTTCGTGTGCGCTACCCACGGTACACACAAGTATATATTAGTACATAACAAAGAGAATAATTAATCTTTCACAATATTGGAACAAAAGTAAACTTTCTGGTTAACCTATTGCTGTGTCCATAAAGGCACCTTACTTCAGACTTAATATCTTCTTCACCATTACACTCATTATCAATTATGTTCAATTCCTGATAACTAATAACATATTCCAATGCAACGTCACTGGGTATGATTTCTCGGTAATGATCATATTGACGAATATCAAATAGTTGAGATTTAAGACAATTGTAAACAGTGCCATTATATTTACCAATTTTTGGTATACATTTAATAATTCATGAATATCTTTGACGTGTGCTGCTAAGATCACCAGCTCATCAGCATGCATTAATTGGTTATTACTGTTACTAGCACAACAACAAGACGGTGGGAATTTACTTAGAAATAAGCTCAAGTGATTGATATACAAACTGAGAAAAAGAGCTGAAGTAGGTCCATCTTGACTTACATCGTTAGTAACACCGTACTCACTCAATATAACAGCAATCCAGCTAATTGTGAATAACATCAGCAGGCTGATGTTTGTGGAGAAGAATATTATGATTAAGTCTATAAAAGACACACGTAAGTAAGCAATAAATATCAGAGAGTCATCAAATGTGTAATAATCTATCAGTTCTTTTATACCAATTCCAATATACATTAAGCACACGTGGTCAGATAAGCTTTAATTCGATTATAAATTAAGATTTCAGTAATTCTTTTACGAATATCGGCCAAACCTATTATTTGGTAATTATTTTGTTCAGTTATATATTTGTTATAATAGGCACAATTACATACATTATCAGAGAGTAAGCAATATGTCTGTGACGAATATTGAGGACAACAAGAACCATTATGAAATGGGAATGTTAAGACCAGCACACTTTAAGAGATCATTTGGTAAGCCAATCAATAAATAGTTCCTCGTTAGTAAACACGTCCTTAACAACTTATCCCAAATTTCACAAGCAGATACAATCATAAAACTGATAAACCGGACATACTCAAGTTATAATCTAGCATTCAAGTCTCTGCAGTTGTTGTTTACAACAGAGTTGGAAACATCATTTTAGTAATGATCAACTTGTTTTGGAATTTCTTTGCTTTTATGGACAACAACTACGATGTTACTAAATTTGATTGCTTTGCATCTTAGGTGATATCCAGTTTAGCTACGAGTCGGTATCAATATGGGCAGAGTTTATCCAAAGTCATGCCTGGACTTCGATTGTGAAAAGGACCTCAATAATAAACAAGCGGGAAAGGAATGGTTAGTGTGTATTCAACAGTTCAATGCAAACGCTAAAACACGACACAACAAAAGCATGTATAAAGAAAGACACAAAAACAATCGAAATAGGAATCTTTCTACAGTATGTTGCTAAGCAGGCATGTATGTCCAGATTTTTAACCATATACTGTAATATCCTATTCAGGCTGTAAAGTGACCACTATTAAATATACATATGTGCCATGCTAAACAAGTAGTATTCAGCTATTTCTTGTTAATTATTATGTAAAATATGTCTTTATTGGTAGTTTAATGCATTTAAATGGCTTTACACTGTTTCCAATAACTATTTATATCCTTTACACCCGCAACCTTTAAGGCCATCAGCCAATCATTAATGATGTCAACACATTCAGAATCTCTAAATTGTTAATATGTGCTTTAAACATTTCAATAGTGGCAATGCATGCATAATCTTTAAATTGTTAATGTGTGCGCTATACGTTTTATTAGTGTGAACACATTCGACATCCTTAATTTGTTAGTGCGTGTTTTATACCTTTTAATAGTGTCCGCACATTCAGCTCTGAGCGCGACTGCGGAGATGTTTCCAACCGTTGCGTTGCCCAAACATTGCTTATAAAATATAAATATCCCAGTCAGAAGTTGTCTTCTTGACTATCTTTTTGTTAAAATCCCGAGAGATCGAACAAGAAAGCGGGATTGTCGCTTTTACTATTACTCACAAGAAGCCGACTGTCGTAACCACATGACAGTTTCTATAAGAAACGAGTCATCTGGATAGCTTAATGGACTGCGCCATGCGTATATTGGCTTTAATACGACGTGTGGCTTACGGGACACCAAAGAAAGGATCGGATAAACGGTTTTGTTAATGAAAAGGCTCCGATTTAGCAAAAATAATACGCACTGAATTAACTGCTTCGAAGACGCTTAAGTTGTAAATATTAAATAAGGGGGACCGAATACAGCTGAATCGTCTATATTGTTGGCATAGCGGGGAGTCTCGTGAGTAGCAAATACACCGATTACAAGTACCAGTTTCCGGCCTCCTGAGAATGATCTAAGAGTTGTATATGAATTAACATTTGTCATCCTACCTCGGTTGAATGGCAGGAAGTACATTAGAAAGGATCTGTTGGCATAGAAATAGCGTTTGTGTTAGAATGGGTGGCGAGGGGAGGTGGATCAACGGCGGAGGGAGGAAAAACGAAATCGAACAGAAATATTAAACATGGAACACGTGGAAACACACACGCATACAAACGCAGACGCGCACGTACACGCACAGACACAATCACGCGTGCATGCACAAAGTACACACGCAAGCACGCACCCCCACAGGCACCCACAGACACGCATACAAGTACACACACGCACACACACACACGCAGATAGAGGGTGGAAGGTGGAAGAGAGAGAGAGAGAGAGAGAGAGAGAGAGAGAGAGAGGGAAAAGGTAAGACCTTCAGACAACCTAATACCAAGCCAGTTAATAGATCGGCGTCAAACGCTAACTAAAACGCCATTAATCGGTGTTCCGGCGATAAGATATCGTAGAGCCGGAGCTAGTAGAGCCAACAGATCGCTGATCGAAGACAAACCTCTCTCCACCAACCGGTCATCCCACATCGGCAATAACCAACATACGCCGCTCTATATATCTATGGGCACTACGTCTTGATCAAAGCCCCCGTCCTCTGACGACTCCGATCAGCAGTCAGATAGGCGGCCATCGTCCAAGGTCGAGGAACTGTCATCGCTTTTATACAGCATCGGTCTCGCTGATTCGGGGATCATTTTAGGGGGTCCTCTATCGGGATATTGCGAGCTATCGCTTCTTAGCCCGTAGCGACGGGATTTAATTATTATGGTGACGTATTGGTTGAGGGAGTGGCTCGTGGGGGATAAATGAGATTATGATTTAGTTTTTTTTAAAGCGAGTCGGTATATTTTGAGGACTATCTCTTTTCGTATTAAGTGATAACGATCAGTAATTTCGTGTCTGGTATCTTTCGTCTCTTCTCTCCATTTGTGGAGTCTTTATCAGTTGGTCTATGTCGACATGTATATAATCATCTATCAATCCAATTGATTATGTGTGTGCGTGCGTATGTGTGTGCGTGAGTGTGCGTGAGTGTGTGCGTTTGTGCGTGAGTGTGTGCGTTTGTGCGTGCGTATATGTGCGTGTATGCGTGTGTATATATGTATGTGTGTGTGCTCACGAGTGCGCGTATGCGTGGGTGGGCGTTGATAAGTGTGTATCGTTCAACTTGGATTTCCATAAAAAATAATTCGATTGCTACGATTGGTAGACTACGTCCAACTCGAACTTGTTCTAAACTGAATGCCATATTTAGTATCGTGGTGTCATAAACCAAATATATGCTTCGACTTACTCCGATAACCAACAATTTGCATTCCGCGGCTTCCCAAAATAAACGTTAATCATCCTGAACCCCGACCACACTGTGCAATTTCCCGTGTGAGCTTGACAAGAGGTACCCTCGGGTCAGTTTCTTAGCCATTGGTCTCAAAATGGCTAGGCCATCAGTCCGAATCCCACCGTTGCCGGTAAATGGAGGATGTTTCATCCAGTACTCGCTTAGAGTGGCCGATCGACCAACGACACAGCCCCCTTCGTCGTAGATTCCGGATATATCAGGCGCCAACACTAAACAACGCCCTGACTCATGGCTCCGGAAGAGTGGTCGAAATGGAAAACATCGTTTCGTAATATCGGGAGTTTATCGACATCTGGGCGGGGTAGAAGGTTATGATCCATGACTCCCTACGACGTATTTTACCCGGAAGCGACATATTCCTCGGCGCTGGCGTTCCGCGCAGAAATGAGCTATACGTCATTCGATTCATATGGGATGTGGTTGTTATTCAGCGTAAGTCCGCCACATTGGATGTTTTACAGTTGATGGTATTCCAAGGAGAATGTAGAGCGTACGGAAAACGACGTCGAGAATTAGTAACGTCGGCTGTAAAGAATTCCATATTACGGATTAGGGCGGTGGCCAAAATCCATCAAACTCAGCGGAAATCCCGATTTAAATGGAACGACGATAAAATAATTCCCACTTCGGAAGAAAACAAGTCGTCGACAAGGTCATTCGTGTCACACTTCGTCATGATTTTTATAATGTGTATCGCGCAATTTTGTCCAATTCAGTATCGCACTGAATATCATCGCAGTGAGCTATAATGGTTAGCCCGTCGACGGCTGTGGCATGTCACGATTTTGCTGTGATACGTGCAAACAGATGATAATGATCTAGGGGAAACATCGTTCAGATAGAGGAAAAGGCGCTGAGAATGTGTTGCTTATAACGAGTTCCGATTCAAGTAAAGGAAAGCGCTTAACTAATTCGTGAGACATGCGACTCGGAGAAAAACGATCATCACGAACGAGGCCATTCCAGTAATATACTGCATATTGTTAAAACAATATATATATATATATATATATATATATATATATATATATATATATATATATATATCATATTGCTAAATCTACGTCTTGCACTAAATGTCGTATTGTGGACGGTTGCTGGAACAATCCATAAGAGAATGCGATACGGAGAGCCAAATACGGGCTCGTTCAGTAAGTCCTGGCACAAAGTGAGCCACTTACTATCTTCGTCTACAAATGTCAAGTAGCTGAATATATCTCCCACCTAAATGTCACTACGTCGGACATTATCCCACGTCCAGTGACATGGGATTAGGGCTAGTCGGGGACGGTCCCGATACAGTGACATCGGCCCGGCGTAACGCTTCGTCAAACATTTCTCCATTTATGTATTCGTTTCTTTCGTCGCCGGCCAGGTTAATGCCGGACTACTCCCGGTGCGTCCATTCCGCGGTATATTTGTAGGAGACAGATTCTAAATGCGGCTACTGATAACGGTCGGTCATCGTAGGGCTGGAAACAGTTAACAGAATGATAGCCGTTAGATGACGCGAGTTGTGCCATCTGCTTTTCGGTTGTCTCCCTCAGCAACACCAAGGCCTAGATCGATATATATATATATATATATATATATATATATATATATATATATATATATATAATGTGGCAAAGTGAAAGATGAAACACCCTTCTGATATAGCTCAGCCGGAGCTTGAACCCAGGTGCTATAGATCGGTGGCCAACCGCCCTGCCAGTTAGGTCAGGAGGCGCCCCCCACATATATATATATATATATATATATATATATATATATATATATATATATATGATGTTTTATCTCATTTGTTTAATCAAATCTCCTCACCCATTAATATTGAAAGCCTCCAGTTGTATTTATAATCCTATTGGCTATTTAGTAACTATCTTTACTAGAAAGTAACATTTTAAGTTCATCCGCTATAATTCTAATATATGCCCGTATTAACAAAACATCCCCGGCAACGTGCTTTAAGTGTGCCACCCGTTTGTGAGTGTATTAACTGTTGTATGTATGTAGAAATAAAGATGAGACAAGTCATAACGTCATCAGTAGCTAATTCATTATTTTCACTAGCCACATCCTCTCAAAACGGTAATGGGTACGTTATCGTGTGGCCCTGTTAACAAGTATTTCACGTCCATTCCTTTGAGTGAGTAGAGTGTTGGATACTCATTGGCTTATTCAACCGCGAACGAGTACTTATTGGGACGAATGAGCTTCCTGGTTGCCATGGGGCTATGAATATAGGCCCAAAGAATAATTTATTTCAATGAAACAGCGAGGTTCAGTTTTTAAAACCCAAAGTTTGGTGAAGTGGTGACGGTACCACCTTTACAGACATATTTGGAGTATCACCGTACGGGGCCTTTGAGTGGCTTAGGGAACGCTTTATTAAATATACATTAGTATTAGTAGTAGTATTTTCATCCATAGACAATGGATGTGGTACTTAGATTGGCGTAACTAGATAATAGCATAAATAAACGCTACGTAGCCGTCACATAATTAACCAATTTCACATAACCAACTGGTCTGTCGTTGCACAATGGCAGATAGCGAAACTACTGGAGCGTGGCCATGACGCTTGGATGAGTGAATGCGATGAGATAAAAGGAGAATGATCGCGTTATTGATAAATATAAGCAAGTAAGGAACAATTTCCAATCAGATGTAGCAACATATTGGATGTTCAGTATTGTAAATCAGCACTCAAACAATGGTGAGTCTAATTGGGTGGATTTGTCTAAACGATCATGATACATACTATATGGGTGTATTATTTTCACAAATACTAATACAAAATTAGAATTAAAAAAAAACATCCCAACGAACAAAAACAAATAAAGGTATGCTGCAGATAGGCGGATCATAAGATTGTAAATGAACGTGAAGCTATTATAAAATTACACACACAAACATATATATATATATATATATATATATATATATATATATATATATATATATATATATATATATATATATATATATATATATATATATATATATATATATACTCCCACGTACAGTGAAACAGAATGTGGCGATATAGTGAGTGATAATTGTGTTTAATCTGGGCTCATGTCACACCTGGTGCATATAGTTAAGGCACATCCCCTAGATAGAGAACATGCCTTAAACACAAGTATGACTATCATTCTAACAATAACCTGAATAATTACATCGTACTGTTGTAGACACACCATATCATTGTAGATAAGGCCGAAAGAATTATACGAAATACATATACAAAATATGAATTTGTGTGTGTGTTTGTTTGTGTGTGTGTGTGCGTGTGCGTGTGCGTGAAAAGAAACCAGCCTAACAGGGAGCATTAACAATGGACGTAAAAGTAAAACGTTACATTTCTGCGAAGAAAGTTTCTAAATTCAAAGAGTTTAACGTTGACATTAACCCATAAATGCGGAGAGTATCTAAAATTGGAAAAGACGAGTGTTTTAGAAATTAAATCCGGACCAATACATTCTTGCAATTCTTCGCTGGTCTTATCAACAAAATAGCATGCTCATGTGAGATGGTATCGATAAAACAAATTCCGGATGTCGATCCGTCACCAAGATCGTCTGGAATGATACATGGGTCGTTTTCTCCGCTACGGATATGAGGACCGAGTGAGGGATGAGTTTGCGATGGAGCAGCATTTCTTCGCGAAGCCGTTCCCGACAGACTTACATTTAACACCTGAAACGAGGTCAGAAAAGGGTGTCATTTATTTTCTCATCGTGACTTGGCAGCGGATAAGAAATCTCGACAAGATGAAATACCGTTACCCGTCTTAGTATTTAGCGCAGCTTTGGTTGCCTTATTGACGGGTTCATTGCCTCGAATACCAACATGGCTCGCTACCCTAGAGAATACTAATTATATGTTGGGAAGCTCTAAACATATTGACGACTCTTTTGGGGTTTTAAGAGAAGGCAAGGGTGAGATATATCTGAATACAAAAAAAATTTAAACGAAATCTAGACTAATGGTGGACACAAACAATATCCTAGTTCATCCATAATATGGGAATCCGAGATTAAAAGAAATAAAAAAACGAAATTTTATGCTAAAGGTAAAGTAGCGGTATATTTATCGTATATCTTATATGGTACGTCAGGGATGGGTCAAGTACATGGCCAGTGTACTTATGTACAATACAAGTACTTCCAATCTGATTATGTCCAAATCCAAATACTTACCTAACCAAGATAGGAAAGTACAAGCGGAAGTTTAAAGTACTTTTGATATTATGTGAAGATATGAAAGTAATATTTTCACTCATTCGGTATTTATGTTCTAATGGGATAATAAAATTTAAATAATATGCATCATTATGTTGAATATTATAAAAGATAATACATACACATGACATTGGTATTCGCTTCTTAAGAGACATCACTTTGCATTAAGACATCAATGATATTATAAGGATTTCAGTGTTTACCCAAAACACAGATCATACTTGGAACACTTGATTGGGACATTACTCTATCCTGACAAATATTGTCGGACTGAAGTCCTTTACTGAAGGATGAACATCCGCAACACAGATAATGCAACTATTGTATCTTGTGATCCAGAAGGTTACAATGCAATGTGCCAATAATTTTACACGGATTCATATGGCAAAATATTAATTCTTATTTCTGGATACACTAAGCAGATATATTTCCTTTTTTTCAATGTGGAAATGAAACTGGTTATCTTTTGATGTGACTCTAGGATATACAAAATTCACTCATTTCTGAATCAACATGTTTATGTCAAATTAAAGCATTGCAGTATTTATTGCAAAGAATCAGCACTTGTCCCTTTCAGCATCTATCCTTGAGAGTACTACAGATTATATATATATATATATATATATATATATATATATATATATATATATATATAGGCGCCTCCGTGGTCTAGCGGTAGCGTGCTGGACCACAGATCACTACCACCCGTGTTCGAATCCCGGCGTGGGCATAGCTGAAGGTTGTTTCGTCTTTGACTTCGCCTCATTACCTTTGGAGGTCACTCGGCCCATTTAGCCTACCTTGTGCACAAAAGTGGCCTTAAAACATCAATCATCATGATCATCATATATATATATATATATATATATATATAATAAGTTTTCCTACTTATTTTATCAACTATAATTCAGTATGCGTAAGTTACGAGTGTCCATGTTACCAACGTTGAAATATTTTAAGCAAATAAAATAATAAAATACTTGGCAAAATACTGGATGAGTCCAAGTACTTTCAATGCGAAATACAATCGTCTAAGTGAAATACCTACTTTAGAAACCCAAGTACAAGCACAGTGTTTGGTGTACTTAAGTACACAACTACAACAATAACTTTGTTCATAGATCTACCCCAGCTGTAGATAAGTGAATCAAAAACCGATTCCAATATATGGTGACTCAATTATACCTCGTCGTTTGGTCCAGACATGGGGCTAGATTTCCAAAAGAGTTGTGATGCCCAAAGTTCAACCTCACTATTCAATATTGATTTAAATGACAAGCTGCTTAATTAACAGTTATTTATAGTCAGAAGCCCATGTACCCTTCATAATAGCGGCTAACATGTTTCATTCCTAAGCAGATGAATTCCATGATCGCCTGGTTGACATAAACACAAATCAGGAAATATATATATATATATATATATATATATATATATATATATATATATATATATATATATTCATTCAGTATATGTGTAAGACCTAGAGTATAGATCCCTTTAACTAGGCTTTGTTTGGTCGAGTACACGTGCATATGTTGATATTATTCAGTAAGGTGACGTCATTTATGATTCAACACATTTTGATTTCACGGGTACTGCCTTATTGTGGTGATAGTTACATCATAATTTGTGCTATTGATTTATTGCTGTGTCTCGTTTTAATCAATCAATTCAAAAGCACACCTGACATTTCGTGATCACCACCTTAGATACAACGTCGTCTAGAGTATCACCATCCCTAGACATCGCGTCGTCTACAGTGTCACCACCCTTAGATTCAGTGTCGTATACAGTGTCACCAACCTTGAATACAACGTGGTCTACAGTGTCACCAACCCTAGATAAATTTCCGAAAGCAGCCGTAGACGCAGCTTCATCTACAGTGTTACCAGCCCTAGATATGATGTCCACTTTCCTTTCAGCACTCCTTGGCATATAATCATCTGGAGTGACACCAGCCCTAGATGTTGTACCATTTGTTGTGTTCTTCTTAATGGAAATGAAGCTGTAAATTAGATAGTTGTTATCTCTTTTATTACAGTGTTCTAATTTTATTGCAGAACAATAATCCCCAAATTTAGTTTACTATAACCTTTAAAGGGAGAATAGTTGGGCTAGTGGGATCGTAATTTTATAAAAGGGAAGACTAGAGGGTTGAATACCTTCGTGTAAACTAGACACAAATACTTTTCTGTGTTAATTTTGATTTTTCCACTCAGACTTTTCTTAACATTTAAAACAGATTTTCGAAAACCTTTATTTAATATTCAGATAAATAAGGAAACTTCGATAAGAGTGAATTAACATTTATGATAAATGCTCAATTGTGAACGAAACGGAACTAGTTTAAGAATGTCACCAGGCCTAGAATGTAACTAGCCTAAACTGAGCGTAATCAACATTGTCACCAGCCTAAAGTATTTATTAATCGTCTTATTCCAAGTAAGCTGTTCCGGGGTCTAGATATTGATACTAATAACAATAATATTGATTATTAAGTATTATAGAAATACATAATCAGATATTCACAGATGACTACTAATAAGGGAATATAAATAAATAGATTGGTATATGGCATTTGAATGTTGCGAGTCTTCACTATTGCAGCTTGGTGGATTAAAGTCTGATCTCATGTCGTCTTGGGGCTAGTTTTGGAGGAATACCAGAGGATCCTTTCATGGATTGTTAACACAAATATCGGATATACGAGGGTACAGCTACATTCAGTGCTTTGAACTTAAGGAAGTTGAACTTAATATGCTGTACCGCAGGTAACCAGTGCAGATCATTTAACATCGGAATTGTGTGGCCAGGTATTTTGGTCTCCGTGATTACTCTGGCTGACATATTTTGTCCTCTTTGGGGTTTAGGTAAAATAGTTCCTTGGATATACTAGAGAACAACAACTTGCAGTAGTCCAGTCTGTAGAACACTAAAGCTTGGACCAAAGATACAAACGAATCACGGTTTAACGCTTTTATAATGGACTTATTGTAATAAGCAGTAGAATTGACGTTTAAGACCAGATATTCCCTAGTAAAACGACAATAAAAACAACTCCCAGATTCAAGACAGACAAGACAGGGCTTATAGCAGCAGTTCCCAGCAGAATTTGTTCTACTTTAATTTATTGATGATTGAGGGCAATGCGAGTATGATTAATCCTAATTTATCATCGTTCAATTTTTTTGTAATAGTCCAAGCCTGAATTTCATTCCATTGATTTTCTTTCCGATGTAGCAGAACGTTTGATAAGGGAGGGGTCCAGTGGTAAAGTACCCCAAAAGGAAGCTGGACTGTAGTTACAAGCGTATCAATGATCATCAATTTCAGGGTGCGATCTTCTAAGATCGTGTCAAACCTGTTCCTTCTATACTCCATCTAGCCTGGAGACGTTGTGATCTACGGTGTCACATCCTAGTGACATATCAAGCAGCACTAAGAATGAAAAGTTTCCTGTCCACAACACTAAGAAGATCATTTCGGACACTGCATAGTTACACTTATACTATGGATCTACAGGTGCTCATCTATACGTACTGCAATGACAATCGGAATCCTATTTGAAACAACAAAGGAGTGATTAGAAATCAGACAATAATTATTCAAGTACTCAAGATCTAAACCGGGGGGGGGGGGGAGAAATCACGAGATTATCAAATTAATGGATTTATTCACATACTAGTTTACATATGTTCATTGGGCATTACTAAATGACAGTATTTTGTTTACTTTTTGTTTGTTTACTGCGATATATCTTATACATCCATATATCTAATTACATCGTAGTTATGCAAGTAGTAAACCCTTTTTCTTCTTGGAGATTGTGAATAAGCATGCACTGAAAAATCTCCATGGAGTCTAAGCAGCTCGTGTGCATAGAAATTACCTTCGTCCTAACACACATCTCGCCAATGTCTTCTGGTTCAAACATGACCTGACCTATACCTAAACAGATAAAATTGTGTATACATTTATACACCCAAATACCACAGGTGGCCAATCTCAGCTATAATGACCCTATATAAATATACTTTGGGGATTCAGATTCGTTCTGTATCACTTCGATTTCCGTTCCCTGCAAATAAGCTTTTCAATTGAGAAAATACACATTAAATGAAAGTTTTTTTTTTCTTAAGTGAATATACGGACTGAAACCTTTCAATATGCATGCCATAATGTTGAATAATACGTCACCTCTCTAAGTACACAAACTACTGAACATTTCCCGTGTATTAACCAGGTGCTAAATCTTATCTCGGTTTAGTCAGGGGGTGGGGGTGGATGAAATATAGCACAAAGGTCTGATCTTTCTGTCACGTATTGTAGGCGTAAACACAGGTATTTTAAAAGAGTTCTAAGATTTAAATGGCCCAGATTATTAATATAATAAATCCCAGTTTAATTATGTTTCAGGAACAATTTCTTAATTACAAAAATTGTATCTGCTCCTTAAGATTTACAGATTATCGCACAGAATGCTTGAAGGCCAGTTTATTCCAGAATTCTCTTTTCTAATACTCCATGGGCGCGGTATGATTAATTGGACGTTGTAAACACGTTATGAAATGATTTTGTTTACAACTTCTGGAATGTAGTCATACATCCGGCATTCTATAGGACCATGACTTACAGGGAAAAGGTTACATATAAATCATTTCATCGTAAAGTGTAAAAATGTGCTCTGAATATATTCTGCTGTCAACGTACTGGAGATTATACCAGCTAAGTTTAAAGGTCATAGTCATATATAGTATGTGATTACAATTCTGGATAATATCCCGGATGTTGGTTGACGACGCAAAACGGATCTGTGTGTGTGTGGGGGTGTGTGTGACTGCGTGCGTGTGCGTATGTGCGTGTCAAAAATTGCTAATACTGCATATGTTTAATGTGTGATGTTCTGGTTTCCCTTGCTTTCAGTCTATACATTATAAAACATACTCTGGTTATCCCGAATCAAGGAAAATGGCCAACAACCTTAAGGCTATTTATAGCTGGAAAACATGGCGTGTTCAGATACATAGAATTCAGTGAGCCGTTATAAAATACTAGAAAAAAATCAAGGCCAAGCTTTTTATACATTAGTTTATTTTATATCAACGTGTTTAGGTATCATACTCCCCCCTTCTAATAAATTATTGACATTACAGAAAATACAAAACAACGTTTACAATTTAAAAGTCTAAACTACATTGAAACCGTTTACAATGAACTGTGTACAGATTAATCTAATGTAGATACAAGTTCTAATCATTAGTCTGTAATATAGTCATTTAGCCAGATTGGAACTCTTCTTGGTCGAATTCTACGATAAAGAACTGACATTTCAACAATTAATTTTCGACATCATCATTCTCACTAATGCAACATTCATTTAGATGACTCGCTGTACTTAACTAACTTACTTATATTCCACGTTTTGCTCGTTTGCAAATCTTTTGTACAGGAACTTAATCTATGTATAATTTAAAATCAGAATAATATCTGTGACCCTTTGTTACAAACCCAGGTTTTTCTGCTCTCACCCAATCTCCTATCCTGAACTCAACATTGGTTACATTCCATTTCTTATTAGCATGAAAGTTGTACTTCGACTGTTGTACCTGAACCTTCTTCTTTACATTGTGCACATCTACCTTTACACCAGGTGGCTGAGACCCAATAATAATTAGCTTTGTTCGCGTGTAAATAGTCAGTTGTTACGTGTGGTATTGCCCTGTACATCATTAGAAATACAACGACATGGGATTTATATTATTTGACGTTATTAATCAGGTCTTCCAATGAGTTTTCAAAATGGAATTACATCTTTCAATAACACCATTTGCTTGTGAGTAATAAATAGCAGAGAGGACATGCCTTATTCCTCTCTCACTTAGAAACGATACAAATTCATGGGACATGAATTGTACACCGTGACCAGTGATTAACCCGTCTGGAAAAGCTTCACAACTGAATACTTATTTCAGAAATTCGATACATTTCCAGCTTGTTAGAGTAGAGGCAAAACAAACTTCAGCCCATTTACTATGATAATCTCTCAAAGTTATTCCAAATCGACACTCAGTTGGACCAAGATGAAAATGAAACGGTTCGGAGAAAGCTTGTAAATAATTTTGATGTGTTTGATCTCAAAAACCTGCAGCTGCAGTGCTAGGAGAATGTTGGAGAGGACCCATGGTCAATTCATTATGTTTTTAGATGTATGAAAAATTGGATCCGTTTAGTGACCTGTCATAACGTATATACACATTGATGTTTTAATTTGCTCAATAATATTAGCGAGGCAGGCAGGCTTACTGGGTATCAAATGTTAAAGATCTCTTGTTTAGATATGACTTTCGACATGTATAAACCAAACGTTTGGTATAAAATATTACTTTTAGAGATCTTAAGGGTACGGTTACGAGATTGCCTCCCGCAAAATTGGTCTGCTGAAGTTAAATCAAATATCGAAAATTATCTACATATTGCCAATTCAAATGTTCGCTAGAACTACACTAATCTTTCACTAGTCTTATAACACGGCAAATCTGCAAAGAAATATGAAATTGCTTTGGCTAAATTTCGATGAACAAATCATAAATTATCTATTGAGAGATTTAGAGGTTCATTGCCAAGAAGCGAAAGAATATACATGTTTTGTGTAAATAACGCCATTTGTGTAATAGAGGATAAATATCATCTGATTTCTATTTGTCCTCTGTACCAACACCTCAGATCAACTTTCTTGCCTGACATCGTTCGTGATGACTCCTAAGTGCATTTTGTTATGTAATATCATGCAATAACAACTATATATATATCAATCTGTCTAAATATCTTTACCACACTAAAGACGCTAATCACATATTCAACAAGTTACAAATTGGATCTTGTATGTTCATGCACATATTATTTGACATGCAAACAATCATTCAAGTACCTTGTAGGCCTCTTAGGTACACAAAAAAAGCTCATAACAAATATGGTCCGACAATATCCATGGATTATTTTTACCAAGCACTTGACGAATATTGTACAGGGTTAAGTGGAGCAAATCCAGATTTAACTTTTTATCATTGTAGTTACATTTGACAAAATGTGTCATCAAATATTATACCTCTTTGCCCGTTTTGGGCCACCAGCACAATTCTTGTACCCTTTGTCTATTCAGAGTCATGTCCTGTTGCCACTCATGAGTGGCACGTATTACGTATTTCGAAGTTTATCTGGAACTACAATTATGTCACCCCTCATACAAATAGTATCATAAACATACAACGTATCTTTCACATTTTTATAAAATCGCATTTAATCAGATTTCTCCACTGCTCAGGAACGTCATATTTCAATTAATTGAATACTTCATTGTTTGATTTTGTTTGTAACTCCCTAAGTGTAACAACTGAACTCTAATGAAATATCACACATTACTTCATCATAATTATCAATGTCACTCAGATTTGCCTCAATTGGCAATTTTGACAATGCAGGTGCTAGTGTATTTTCTTCTGACTTCTTAAGCATAAATTTCATTATTATACCATAGAAGTCTACATAACCATCTAGCAATTCTCATAGATGCACAGTCACCTTTAAACAATAACGTAACAAGAGCTTTGTGATATGTGCATAATTTGAATTTCCTACCACACATGTAAGTGTGTCACTTTTCACAGGCCCAGCCATATGCTAGTGCCTCTTTTTAACCTACAAATCAAACATAAATAATGTAATATTTGTACGATCCAGTTCACGTAAATTCTCAAAACTTCGTTTTGCAGATTTTGACCAGTCAAAGTCAGCTTCTTTGTGTAACATACATCGAAGTGGTTCTACTACATGTGCAAATGATGGTATATGTATAGCAAAATACCCAGCTGAACCTAAAAAGTATCTTAAAAATTGTCATATTTCGGTACCGACATACTTGTAATAGACTTGAACTTGCCTTCATCTGTTTGAATGCCACCACTCGAAATTCTAGCACCAAGAAAGTTCAGATTGTCATTAGCATACTGACATTTCTCATTTAACTTAATGCCAAATCTGTCCAACCTCTTGATCACTTTTAGAAGAATTTCGTCGTGATCATTTGTGGCAAAACGAAGTCTGAACACCTTGTATGACACTTAGATTAGAAGAGAGGATTTTGTTTGTAACTCCCGGAAGGAACCCTGAATTAAAAATATCAACACTTTATTTCCTTTATAATTGTCTAGAGCCTTTAAATTGGGTTTTGAAAGTAGGTTGGGATTTCTTCTGTTTTTAAGCAAAACATTCTTTAAATTTACCTAAAATTTACATAACAGGAAAAAGATCAAGTGCCCTTTAAAAAATTTAAAAAGAGCTTCCTGAATGTCATAAAATTTCCTCCACACATTAAGTGGTTATTTTCAAAAAGGAGCCATTTTGCTGGGCCTTTTTTAGGTAAAAACAAACTAAAGTTTTTCCCACCTAAATTTATCCATAATTCGTTTCAATTTGGTGAAACAGTTTTTTGTTCAATAATAACCAAAAATGTTTTTAAACATTTTCATATTTCTAGCAACTTCATCACGAGAGAATTGTCTTCATTTTTGTTTGAATCCCACCAGGCGGGAATTTCCCCAAGAATTTGATTCAAAAAAGCATCAATTTTCTCTTTTAACTTAGGGGCCAAAATTTGTCCAATTCTTTCATTTTTGAAGAACGTCATCCTTTGGGGAAAATTCAACTCCTTTCATTATCGATAGTCTTGAACATATGAAAATATCACTGTACAACATCAAGGCAACTCAATAGTTGATATTGTATTGACAACATCATAAGTCCATTATTAGAAACAGAGTTAAAAGTTATAGACATTTAGCTCCAACATTCCGTTTAAATATCCACCCAAAATATTTGTAATATTATGGTGCAACATTTTCATTTGTGGTACAAATATTATTTCAATACATAGCACTAGTCTCCAAACAGGTTAGTACATCGATATCATGATCTGTATTAGATAATAATCTGTCACCTTTAGATACACCATCCAGAGCCTCACCAAGGAAGTATTTGTTGTACGTCTTCCTAGAGATAAAGTATAATGGTAGTACCCGATATCAGCCATCATACGAATTGGAACATGGTTTACTCGTATTATGTAGTACACGTTCTTGTGCGAACTGGATGTAGCAAGGACCTGAATTTCTTTTCCACCATCCGGCTCGTTTTGCTCATGAATGTGCCTCTGGTACTCACTGAACACATTAACAAGATGTGCACAATTTCCAGTCCTGAAATCAAAAGTAGCACTCTCACTAAGCTCCATAACTAAATTTACCATACTCTTTTGTTCTGTACTCTGGCAACTTTGGTAGAAATTGCCAATTTATTTACATTTTGATCATCTGCTCTTGATAGCTTTACACTACAGATCATTTGCCAAAAGTTGGAACCGATAACACGCCCGTTCTTAAGCTTACGGATTAGAAAGAAACTTTACACAATTCACACATGCAGTAACTGAATTTTCTAGCACTTTCGATTCACGAACAACACTTTCAGTACACCTAGCAACCTTTAAGGTTTTCCTCAAAGTTAAATCGGTCTCCATCAGTAAACGTTCTCGAATCTTTGGCTTTGTCGTTATCTCCACAATCAGATCCCGAATCATTTGCTTATCAGTGAATGTTTCAAAATTGTATCTTTTAGAAAGTTCGCGAAGAGACGTGACATAAGCTGTCAAATGACTCACCATGATTTTGTTTCCCCTGTCGAAATTTATAGCACTCACAAATCACATTGATTCTAGGTTCCAACTGTCTGATTCGTGTTGTCAAAGCCTTTTTCATTACGCATTTTGCTCACCTGCAATATCTGGTAATGTGCTAAATATACGTTGGCTCTCTGGTCAATGTAGAAGTGCCCTTTTTCCTTTCAGTAACAAATAATGATTCACTTCACACGCCCATTAAATAATTACAAAAAGCTTGTTCCCATTGACTCCATGGCACAGCAGATTCTCCAAGTTCTGAAAGAAATGCACGTGCTTATGAAAGAGCCATCGTCGTCGCCAATGTACACATTTGTAAGAGCCGTACATGATAACACATGCTCTGATGATCACGTATCGATGAATAAAGGGCAACGTGCTTTACTCAAGGTTATTTATAGCTGACAAACAGGGCGTGGTCAGGTATGGAGAACTCAGTGAGCCGTTACAAAATACTGGATGAAATCAGGCCAAGATATTTATACATTGGTTTATATCGACACGTTTAGATATCACATAATGTTTCACATTTAACATTTCGAGTCTAAAGTCGTTCATTGTTTATCACTAGATATAGTATTTGAATGTTGAACTGTGATTTGAAAAAAATCACATCAGCGTATTAAATATAAGTTTGCTGAGCACTCTTGGATTCGAACCCAGATCAAAGCAGTGCCGTAATCAATACGTCTCGGAATCCCTTATAATTATGTTGAAAGTGTATTTCTCCAATATAGACAAACTTTTTGTTTAACCATTCATATACCTTGATAAAGATAGGCGTGCTTTATGTAAGTATTACTCTTTAACTAAAATATATAAAGATGGGTCTAAACACGTCTAATAATCCGAGAGCTTCTAGAGCTAATCTGAACATTCACCACTTTAACTTTTCATCTTGGATTCGAACTCTCATCTGGACGTTTTCAGAGTAGCCATTTAACCACGTGCTAAGAGAATGGCCGCGTTTATTAATGAGTGTTGTTATTCTTGATAATGCTATCTGTTCAATGATGGCCCATTTTAAACGTTACCTATAACAATTACTAACTCGTAGTGTCTTGGTGTTTCAAAGTTGGACCAGAAACCACCAATATACGACAAACCAAGTTAATGGTAGATGCCACCTAAAACGCTGTGTTTCTGTTCCGAGATAACATGCCATCAATAACACGAACATTAGTGCCAGTGTTTTATATCTTTCTTTTAACGGCATAATAAGCGTAATATCAGTATTTGATAGCAATTCGCAATTTATTAGACTAGATAATGTTATATGACGGGATATTAGAGCATTAGACCTGTCGGGTATTATTTAGGGTTATCATAAGGTCAATGACAAATGAAAGTCAACGTGACTTATTAATGAAGATAATGTGCTCAAAATAATTATATATTTTTCTACCCGTAATCAGATATATTAATTGAGAAAAACAGATTTAACAAAGTGTCATACACACACACACACACACACACACACACACAATATAAAGAGAGAGAGAGAGAGAGAGAGAGAGAGATAATGTGCCAGAAGAGACGTGTTAAAACACTTTGGAACCTGCTTACAAGTATCCAGTTAGAATGTTTTTTAACTAGTTAACCTTATTAAATAGGTTCATAATATTTGGAAGAATTTAGAGATGCATCACTTCTTTAACGTTATATAGCATAGAAAGCGTTTCCATGATATTATTGTCAACGTACTATTTTGAGTACCAGGGATAATTATTTTGATTATATTAAGTTATATCGTGTCAAAATCCCGTTAATATACAGCTAGTAATAGGCTAACTCAATCTACTACCGTCATTTTCTGTCTGTGATTTTTTTATAATGCAAACCTTTACATAACTGGTTATAGAAGAACTTCGACGCCAGACTAGTCGGACGTGTATTGGTACATGGTTCATATAGGTAGGATTTATCCAGTTATTCGAACCCAGAATAAAGCTGAGGTCAGCATCTGAGGTGTCACCATTGAACCACACGCACGTGTTGTTTGTTGCGAGCTGTGGCGTCAAATGGTATGTTTTTACGTGCTTCCGCTTTTTGTACGTAGCTTGCATGTAGCCGCTTTCCTGTGGGCGTGACAGATTTGTCGCGTACAAACGAATTGGCTGGTTCCCACAGGCTGATGAGTAGACCAGACACATGCTTAGGTATACACACACATCTATCAATATGTGGAGGTAAATTGGACATTTAATTTTTATATTGATGTATGTATAGTTGTATTTGGATTTGGATTGATGGAGGTAGGCCTCGAAGGATGTTTAGATATGTTGATTCTCTGTGCCTGTTGCCTCTTTATATGTACCCTAAAACACACACACACACAGAGAGAGAGAGAGAGAGGGGTGGGAGAGAGAGAGATAATGTGCCAGTAGAGACGTGTTAAAACACATTGGAACCGGGTTACAAAATATGACGTGAACGTGAACCAAGTGCGCGACATTTGTATTCAAAACATATAACAATAGACCATCTAAGAATCACTTAGGGTTTTTAAAGTCCATTAAGGATCTCCAGATCATAATTTTGCATTTAATAGAAATAAACTAAGTAACGTTCAGCGCGATTTTTGTGGCTGTCATGGTTCGGCCTGTTTAGTTGAAACTTCCTTTCTAAAATTTTTTTTTGTTTAGAACTTTTGCCATCCAACATACCGATGTGACTGGATAAGATCAATAATCGCATAGATTATAATTCGACGAGTGATTCCTATTACTGTAACATTGATATTTATGCATGATATCTGGTATTGAAAAGTGAACTGTTTTATTTTCTAAATCAGCCATTCGCACAAGCTTTACTACATGTAAATGTCAAGGCTGTTAATACTTTAATGTAATAACATAGTTTATTTAATAATATCCAGGTTTCAAATTTGCAAATTGCCCTTTATGTCTACATTAATTATTTAAAAATCTTCATCAAAATCAATTTGCATTCAGCTAAAAGTTTAATTTTAAATTTATTTATTTAATCCATTGAAACCCATGCTTAAACAGCCTTACAAGTCAACATGAATAACGAAATCTTAGCTGTATCATTAATCTGGAAAGATCGGTCCGGTCAACCATTGGGTTATATACTAATAAATATTGCCTTAAATCCTTTGGAATGACACAATAGCTCAGCTGAAGTACCAGTCTCAGTCTCCGTGTAATATGAAATAATTTGCTGAAACATTTCCGGTACTTATTTTTAGTGAAAATTTGCCATTTCCTGATCAACTGTGGACGCCACGCCTGTTTCTAACCAAAGACCGCAGTTGCTAACAGATGCAACACATTTGTTTGGATCGGTCTATTGTATTTAATTTAGTAGATGTTATAATATAATAATGTTAATGATTTTAGTATAATTTATTTTGCTGCATGTTCTAATATTAGCTTACCCTTTTAATATAAAAATAAAACATGAAGTTACGATATATTATCTGGGGTTATTGTAGGATGTTTGTTTTCATTACCTTTATTTTATTAAACTATAAGAACGTTGTTTTCATATACTCCGCTTATCAAACTGCCCGAAATATAAGTCAGACAGTAACGGGTCATCAAAGTTAAAGCTCGGCAGCTTTGATCTTTCATGTAATCTCATTATATGCTGTCGTAGTTCGGGCTTATTTAACTTAGAATATGCACATATGTGACCGTAATAATGTGTATTTTTTAATTACACTCTATTTGTTTTAATTACGGCTTTTTTGAATGAGTCTTTATCTCACAATATTCTAGACCTTAGCTGAAAACCATGGAATACACGATACATATCACTAATATTACTAGATTGCTACATTAATACTAACATTTTGAGTATGTATGCTTGCAGAATTTGCTTTTATTCGATAAACATTCACTATCACGGGTTCGTCTTAATGATATGGGGAAAATGATATTGTCCTGATGTTCCATTTCTATTATGTGGGATACGTCGAAGTATCTCTCAGTGACAGTGTTCAGTGGAATATTAATTGTTATCAATAGTTTCAACGACAAAATATTCTATGGGCGAAGCCAT
>JAODUP010001014.1:0-37500 GCA_025642065.1 Paralvinella palmiformis | reverse complement strand
CAAATTTAATCGAGGATTTCCTCTGGGAGAGATGTTCTTTCTCTGCAACCATCATTCGGAGAATGACAAATCAAGGTTATTTACTAACCTTATAAAACAAACATATCACAAGGCGATGTCATGTCTAGTATTCTGTCATTTATCGCATATCAGTATTGGAGACTCCGGGTACACAACGGTTAGAGCACTGGGCTGCACAGCTACAACTCACAGTTCGAATCTGAATCACATCTGAAAAAGGTGAAATGTTCTTTTAATGTCCACTGTCTGCAGATTGCATAGGCAAGTGAGACCGAGGGGCACCCGGAAGAAATGAAATGACGGATGAAAACGCCTTTGAGATTTGGCTGTGCAGGGAGTGGCAATCGAAACCGGGAGCTATTGATCTCTGGTCCAGCGCGCTACCACTGGGCCACGAGTGCCCCCGACTCGTATCTGTGCTTCTAGAATGTATCTTAGCATTAATCACTAAATTGCTCAGCTGGAACGAACGCTAAGAGTAAACAAATCACTCGCTAACTCATATATGTGTTACATATTATTGAGTTATAGATATATTTCACATGAAATTGGATTCCTAAAATACAGCAAGATACCGTGAATTATATGATCACTTTATATACGGTAAGACGCGAACAGTTGTTAATTGGTTTGTCGCCGATTTCGTTCTCACTTTAAGTGATTTCATGAAAAAAATGTACTCCCTGACCTACCCTTATCCAGCGTGAACGATGGTACTAGAAACAACAATATTGATCCAGGTGGATTTAGGTTCTTGGCGGTGCGTTGGCATTTTATATGACCTCAGGTAAAATCTACCCATTCGCCGGCCCACTATCCAATACGAAAGACCGCACAAAAAACTGAATATTCATTTAGGTTGTTACCAGTATGTTGTACCCAGACTCAGCACTTTCTGGAACCAACTATTAATAATTATGCGATAAAGTATTTACCATGATGAAACTTTATCTCATCTTCGGGTATAATGTTAAAAGAAACAACCGACACTATAGTATCAATAACCGGCACAGAAGTAAATTTCGAGTGTTTGAGTGTGTGTGTGTCCGTGTGTGTGTGTGTCCGTGTATGTGTGTGTGTGTATGTGTGTGTGTGTGTGTGTGTGTGTGTGTTTTAGCTGTGTATAATAAGGCACAGGCACAGATAATCTCGAACCGTGAATTCAAACTCTGGACGTTTCTTCAGGGGACTGAATCAAGAGTGGCCACTTTTCTTGCTGAGACATGTGTAATGTCTCACCAGGCACTAAAATCAAAATGCGAATCACCTACAGCCGTGGAGTTTGGGAGTTGAACTCCCAAGTCAGATCATGGCAGTAGTGAGAATGTTTAGATTAGTTATCTAGGCAGCCCTATTTATAGCTATTTTTCAATTGCTGTATCGTTCTTCAAAGCAATACTATATAAACTATATAACCCAATTGTCAATGTCTTCAAAGATCAGTTTTTACAACGGGCAGGCGTCACGAAGCGACTACTATTGCAACTTCTTATATAAAACACACCAATCGTGCGAGTTGTGTCCAATGTCACCGCTCCAGATGCGATGCAGTGTTTCTATTCCTGAGTCAGGAGTACATGCTTTAAGAGCGTACTGTGTCTGCTACAGTCATTTAAATGCTGGATAACCAGGCCAAACACCTAAACGACCTCCCTCCAAAGACGCACACAGTACGTGGAATATACAGGTCTAGATCAACGCACAGCAAACGGAACTTTCCCAGCCGCAGCATAATATGCCTTGTGATAATATGCCTCAACACATTTTCCAATTTTTTATTACATTGTGGTTTGCAACAGGTAAGGCCATATCGGTTACATCTGAACAGAATCGCTCGACCTAACTACAAATACAACATAGCTTAATACACTCTTAGACGTCGTTGGTAAATTAGTTGAAAAATATGCAAAAGTAACCGCTAGATGACGATGATTGGTGTTTAACGGCCACTTTTGCGCCAAATGGGCCAGCAACGTCCAAAGGTGATGTAGCGAAGACAAAGATGAATCACCCTCCAGACATGCCCAAGCTGAGATTCGAACCCGTGTGGTAATGATATGTTGTCCAACTCGCTGCCGCTAGACCACGGAGGCACCCTAGTGAACCGTTAAAGGTTAGCAGTAGTAATGGTATGCCTAGATACCGTACTCATGCGAATAAGGGGCTCTGCTCGAACAGTGGCCGGGGGTAAATATGATTTGAAATAAATAACTGCCCCTGTTTGATTTAGCGCCCCCCTCGAAGAAAACAAACGAAGATACACATGTACGAATACTCTAGTATAGATTCATTTATCATCGCCCACATTCTTTCCACAAGTCAGCAGCATGCTTGCCATTGATGTTCATGTCAATTAATTTAATCATGCACAAAACTAATTCCATCGCATAAATTGTCAGTTGCTGATCAGTTACAAGTAAAATTACTATAAATGTTGTGCATATTCTATGACATGTCTTATTGTTATTATCTTTTAATAAAAACACAAATTTCGTACAATACGTTGACATATTTGTGGATGGATGAACAATATTTTCAGTACGATAATCGTTTATATCAGACACCAACATGTCTTAAAAACAATAAGAGCCTCTGCTTGAATAAGGGCGTGTTTGAATAGCGGCCGGGGGAAAAAGATAATTTAGTCAAACCAAATCTATTTTGTGATCCTGATTTGAACATTGGAGAACGTCCACGAATAACATCGTCAGGATCTTGGCCTGCTATCGGTTAGACAATTCGTTGAATTATGTGATTGAATGATTTGTTCAATTAACCATAGCTAACCTGAAATGTTTGGAGTGGGAACTACTTCTCAGATAAACCTTTTATCAACCCAAGAACCTTCATACGACCCGAAACATGACTCTAAGATATGCATTAATATACTACACTATTTATATGTCAATTTAAGTGATGTATTCCTTTATGTAAATCAAATGCAAAGACTTCTAACATTGTTGACTTGAAATTAAATGTTCTAATAGCGAGAGCATAAAGTAACACAAAATAAATTCATTGGCCATTCTTCGTTGAATTAGTTTTTCTTAATGTCTTTAATATGCAATTTCAATTTAATCTCGTTGGTGCTGTTAAGTTGAATTATTTGGATTAGACCAGTCAATGTCTTCTAGTGCTAGATTTGGGGAATAAGGTTTATTGCAGATGTTATCATGTTACGACGGAGTTTCCTAAAATTGGATTTTAAACCTGTGTATGTGTGTGTGCTTGTGCATGTGTGTGTGCATTTGTGTATGTTGTAATATATATATATATATTTGCGTTAACACTTCCATTTCAGTGAATTCATATTGCATATGACGGGTTATATTATTCTAAATTTATTCTTATTGTTTATACTATTATTACTGTCGTCGTTGATGATGTTTTAAAACATATATTTTTTTAACATAATAATCATGACTATTGTTTATTGTTTATGAATACAAAATATTTTCCACATCTTCGAGTACTCAATCACTCATATTCACTAAATACTAAAATAAAGCATGGCATGTATATCTAAGTGACCATGGAACCGGATGAATGCATAAGAACGGTATTAGAAACTGTTTACAGAGTTCTGATAGAATGGTAAATGCTACATTTTCTCGACTTCGTTTACCATATATAACGCATAGAAAGGAACAGTTACACACGACTTGTGAGTAGTTAAGTACAACCATATAGTCACGTTCACTTGGGTATACATCAATAGAGCTACTTATAGCCAGATAAT
The DNA here is from genome assembly GCA_025642065.1 of Paralvinella palmiformis. Taxonomy (NCBI): domain Eukaryota; kingdom Metazoa; phylum Annelida; class Polychaeta; order Terebellida; family Alvinellidae; genus Paralvinella; species Paralvinella palmiformis. Next base: position 33,740 of record JAODUP010001014.1, on the reverse strand, counting down.
GATGCCCAAGTTGCTGACAGTTAAAGGTGTTTCGGGTAATTATTGGTTGTGCCTGGCTTTCTTCCATATTGTTGCTCTCAGAATAGATAATGCTTCCGTTGAGGGTTTCTTGTTCTGAAGACCAGGAATATCATTTATTTAATATTGTAGTAGTTACTTTGTTCATTCTCTACCGAACAAGTAACGGTCCCCGCCTGGCATGTATACACTGATAATTCCGGTTTCTTTCTGCTTGCAATTACTGAAAAGTGTTTCCTAGACAACTCTGAATCGCTTACATCAACACACTCACACGTACACACACACATACATACATACACAAACCCATATATATATATATATATATATATATATATATTATTGGTCACTTAATATAGTAGTAAATTTTAAAATAGGAAATATGACAGACAGAAAACATAAAGACCTAAATTACATTGTGACATTTATGCACTCTCTCTCTCTCTCTCTCTCTCTCTCTCTATATATATATATATATATATATATATATATATATATATATGCATGTATGCGTGTTTGGATGCGTGTGTAGGTGTGTGTAATATAACCATCAAACAAATGGTGTACCTTTAATAAATGCATGTATATTGGATATGATTGTCAAACGGACAGGAAGGATCCCATAAGCGTTTAGTACGGATTTGGATAGGAATTAGTTAGAGGTTATGACAGCTTTGAGGCTGACCTTTAAGGGCAGTATATTAATAGGTATAACAAACTTTTTAGGATTAATAATAGTTGGTTGTCAGTTGTGGGGGTGATGGATACACGGTATCTGTTTCGTGGTATTGCAGAGGATCTAACATTGTTTACATTAATAATGCTAACTACTATTGAACATGCCAAATGATAAGGCAATACTACCAGTAGAGCATAATATGGATCTCAATCTCTTACTTGCCAAGGACTATAAAACTGAACATCCCGAAGAAAGTCGATTACATTTATTTCGTTTAACTTCTCCATACTCAGATATGGATAATATATGCTCTATCATTGTCCAGCCTACCCGTGATATGGGTAAACATTACACTTACACAGCCCTTCATCTTAATATTCGCACTCTCTCTGCCATAATATAAAACTGAAGATTCTAAGGCTACACAAGAACAGCATATTTAATTCACTTCATAATGGCGTGTGAACCGTAATTAACTGAAGATAATACAGATCAATTCAACATTCCAGGATATAATTGTGTTTATTACAAATCGACCGAACTGGAACAGAGATGGAATGGCAATCTATATAAACGATACAAATGTAGTCAAAATAAGAGACGATCTAGCAACTAATGTAGCAGGCATTTTTTAATCAAATTGATGAATAGTCCGAGCATCTTAAAGTAGTAGTAGTAGTTGAAATATATCGTGTCCCGAATACTATCGAAATCAATTCAATTAATATGTATGAAAGTATAATTAACAGATTATATCATTTCAAAAAGGACCTAATAATCGGCACTGATCAGACTTTTTACTACATATAAAAGTGACCAAAATAAAAATATTTAATATCTATTTGATACATTTGGAACTAATGGGTTCGTTCTAATAATTAACATTTCGGACCATCTGCCGATAATTACAAGTGTTGGCTGCGAAACATACAAAATTAATAGCAAACCAAAAATAATTAATTCGAGAAAAATAACCGACTCCGGTAAAATAAAACTATCGAATACAATAAAAAAGTACAGTTTGGAATTACTTTGAACAAATGAATACAAATAAGGCTGATGATGCATTTACCAAAACACTTAGTGGCATCATGCATTCTGAAAGGCAAGAGAAAACCATTGTAATGCCAGCCTCACGCATATTGAGAGATCCTTGGATGACAAAACAAATCTAATAACATCGTCCTATGAACTTAACAAACGCCATAAGACACAACTTGGTAAAAACCAACCACATGGGCATTATGTAAAGTGCCGTCAATATAGTTGTGTATACAATAAATTTAAATGGAAATCTAAGGATATATCTTATCGTGAATTTTTCACCAAATACAAACATGATATACACAAACCATGGGAAAAATAAATTCACGTATATGTAGAACAAAGGATGATGATGATTGATGTTTTATGGCCACTTTTGTGGACATGGTAGGCTAAATGGGCCGAGCGACCTCCAAAGGGAATGAAGTGAAGTTAAAGATGAAACAACCTTCAGATATGCCCACGCCGATATTCGAACACGGGTGGTAGTGATCTGTGGTCCAACACGCTATCGCTAGACCACGGAAGGGCCCCTGTAGAACAATGGAAGTTTTATAAACCACCTATTTGGCCCAGTGGGTAAGAGCCTGGAATTTTCGTACTCATGGTCATGCGGTGCGGGAGATCGGAGGTTCGAATCCCGGCGTGGCACTACAGCAGGAGGAGTTTTTCATCCAACCAGACAACTGGCAAAGTTTTCTCCACCGAATATGTCATATATTGTAAATTTATTTAGAATTAGTCACAGACCATAAGCATTTCCCTTTGTGTGTGTGTGTGTGTGTGTGTGTTTTGTGTGATGTGTGTGTGTGTGTGTATGTGTGTGTGGGGGGGGGTGTCTGGGGGAGGGTGAGTATGAGTGTTCGTGTTCCTGTGTGTTGTAACAAAAGAAAGACAATTACAATAACCGAGTATCTGGAACAATGTTACATAAACCCCTATTGTTGTCAACGTCAGCGTCTATTTCTTCTTTAAATACAACGTTTACACGACCTGCATCAGAAACCACACATCGACGTAACTTGACACATCAGAAGAGAAATATATTTGTTCTAATCTTACTAAAAGTCACTTCTATAAAAGGTTACAATATCTTTGGGGAAGGCTTCACTTGCTACGTTATTCCAGTATACATATAGCCGCCTTTTTACGTGGTAGAAATTCCATAAAGAGGTCGTTATTTTCAAGAACAGGTAAACTTCCCAACCTTTGTAAGTGTGCGTGTCTCATCAAAAGACAAACAAGATAAATCTGTTTTATAACAGCTGCTCCTTGTATTACAAACATCACGAAAGGATAACGACTTCTTCAATCGCTATTTACGTATATCGTTAAAAACGGGATATTGTGAAGGCTAGGACCACAGATAAAATGTTTTCGTTCGGGAAGAACCTCAGTTTTCAATATTAGTGTTTTGTATATCTCAGGTATCTCATTTCCTCGAGATAATGGCGTATCGGGTGTTGCCAATGCCTAAACTAAACAAATTGCTGACAATGGGAACAATGCCGATAAAATAACAAACTTATACAATGTACATCGTGATGTTGAAGGATCGTTCACATGTCAATTAGATCCGATGCAAATACATACATTTAGTTTATTAATCAAGTTAGAAGTAACCTAAATAGATGATGTACAATCAACGCCATGTACAATAGTCACCTATCTATAAGTCACGATTTATACATAATACACACAACAATTGGTTTTTTACATGAAAAACATTAAGAAAACATCAGATTTATAACTGGCTACTGGCGACCGTCATCCATCATTAAACTAATATAAATTAAAAAGTGAATTACAATAGTCAAATAATTTCAGTTACTTTATAAATATGAAAACATTTAACATTCATAGACGAGTTACCTAGACATTATAATTGTTTATCTATTTACAACCCGCTTTGAATTATAGTATTTATACACGTATTATCAATAGAGGAGTTAGGGATGTTGTTTTGCTTGTAGTTAATCCATACCATTTTAATGACTTACTTGTCAACATATTCCCTATTTGGCTAAAGGTTTGATGACCTGCCAGTTGTTTTATTCGTGGATTTAAATAGTAATGATGATGATAAAGGTGATGATGATAGTGATAATGATGATGATGATGACGATAATGTTGATGTTGATGCTGCTGCTGATGATGATGATGATAATAATAATAACAATAATAATAATAATAATAGATAGGGGAGGAGTTTCCAGACATAAACCACTGAATTATGTTTTTGTTATATGTACTTTTCCAGATACAAGTTTCCTATGCTTTAGTATACTAAAAGTTTAGTCGAATGTTTATTGATAGACTCCTATGGATTAAGAATAGTATTGGTCGGCGTATTCATTAATTAGACTATTCACCTTCAATGATTTAAGATGTGTTTTATTGTTCAAAATGCTCTTAATTATTTACTTCCGGTTAAACATTTTAATCCCAGATCTTTTTTAAACATCTATGCACAGATTTTGTATTTCGATTATTAATATTCCATGGTTCACAGTTCAGAATACTTGGCTAAAATTTATGAATATAGGCGTGACTTGCCACTAAGAAATTCTTGACAAATCTCGTTCGGAATTTTTACTGAGCTTATATGATTGACTAAACCTTATGGAGATAGTATGTTTTAAGAGAGTATTTATTGGGCATCTTTCGGGTACAGATCTATTAAAACAAAATACAAATTTAAAATTAACAAAGTTGGACTGCTATATCATGCATCGATCATTTGATCAGTTTAGAAAATGTGTAGCTCTCTCTTCAACCATCAGGTTATACAAGGATGCAAAATAGGTATTATCCCATTCCATATCATCCTAACATAAGCGAGCATACACTTCCTAATTAATGTGTACCAAATCTAGTTTTCATTTTATTTTAGGTTTATAAATACATAAAAACTAATAATGATAATAATAATGTATATTTAATAAAGCGCCCTTACCGTGTTACATAACCTTTTACCAAGTTTCTTTCAGCTCCAACTAATTATCCGTCAGACGCATCGATAAGTTTCTTTACTGTTCCTACATCCAAGGAAATACTATTTTCCAGGATATTTCGAGCACAAAATTACCATTTTCCAGGACAAATTATTTAAGATTTAAAAGTAATATATCAAGATATGTGCAAAACGCATATCGTATTTATTCAATATATAATCGATTATTGGCATTTTTATGGTACAGGCGCCTCCTCGTCCCTTCCAGCTGTCTGATCTACCCGCTTTTATTTAAATTTTAACCTACATCGTATATCAAAACTGTATCGGTATTCTTTTTACAAGTTTTCTTCTACAAGCATAATATTTATTCAAAGGGAATATTTTTTCCAGAACATTCAGTTCCATGAAGAAACGTCCAGAGTTTGAATTCACTGTTCGATATTCTCTGTGCCTGTGCCTTATTATACACAGCTAAAACACACACACACACAGACATACCCCCCATATATATATATATATATATATATATATATATATATATGGAAACACAAGGCTCTCAGTGCCGAGGGCGCATCCGTGGTCCAACGGTAGTGTGTTGGACGAGAGATAACTACCACCCGTGTTCGAATCTCGGCGTGGGCAGATCTGAAGATTGTTTCGTCTTTGACTTCGCCTCATTATCTTTGGAGATCGGTCGGTCGGCCCATTTAGCCTACCTTATGCACAAAAGTGGCCGTAAAACATCAATCACCAATCTCAGCGCAGCCGTCAAGTATGTGCAGATGTTCAAAGCGCCAGAGATACAAGCTAACATTTAAAATTGTGTTCCCCGTCAGACATTTAGACGCTACTTGAAGAAACTACACAATAGCGCAGTAGTTAGTAAATCTCATATGGGGGCGCTACGGTGGTTTTCAGACCTAATCAAAAGGAGGAACTAGGAGAACGTATCATGGATATGGAAAATAGAATGTATAGTCTAAACTTGGTTATTATATACGCCAGCTTGTATTTCTATATTGTGAATTGAACAACAACAAAAACCCATTCAACAAGCTAACAAAGATGACAAGTGTGGATTGGATGAAGGCCTTCCTCGATAGAAACCATGGTATTGCTCTGCGAACTCCCGAAACAGCGTCAATACAATGTACAAATGGTTCCAACAGAGTGAAGGTGGCTGGCCTTTATGACTTCGTGTCCAGCACAGTTTTTAGTAAAAACACGAGGCTTATTCCCCCATCACAAATTTATAATGTCAATTAATCTGGCTACACTATATGTCACAAACTTACTAAAGTGTTAGCAAGGCATGCTGAGAAAGGTGTTTCTGCCCTTACCAATGCTGAACGGGGCAACAATGTGACAGGAGTTGTTTGTACATCAGCCACTGGTGAATTCATACCATAGATGTAAATATTCCCTACGGTTCGCTTTCTGCCAGAGCTGATTATAATTTGCCAACAGGTAAAATAGGAAGAGCCACAAAATAAGGATGGATCAACTCAGAAATATCCAAAACGTGATTCGATCACTTTGTGCGACAATTTCAACCAACTCATCGTGTACAACCAGTTTTGCAAATTCTGGATGGTCACAGCGCAGTCACACAAAGAAATTGGAACTCATCCGCAAAACAAGATAGATGAATGTAATAATTGTTTCCCTACCTTCTCATTGTACCGACAAATTGCAGCCTTTGGACTTACCTCTGTTTAAAAGTCTGAATAACTACTATAGCGTTGAGGTGAAGGTATGGCTCCGAAATCACACTGGTCCGTCAGTTTCCGAGAGAATTGTGGCAGAGATCTTTGTGATTGCATATTACAAAGCTGCGACAGTCAAGAATACAATCAGTGGATTCATAAAGAGTGGGATATATCCTTTTAATCCACATATCCGTACACACAAAGACTTGATATAGAAATGATATGCAAATTAGATCAAATGTTTAATTATAAAAGTTACCGGATATTATAATAAACACGACTTATAAATGTACACATAATATTCATTTGAGCCTGTGATTGTGACTCATAGCTGCATAATGACAACGATGACTTATAATTCCAATTCAGATGCGTCTCTGTGATGTTGGTGTGTATGTGACTAAATTTGGTGACATATTATCCGTATTCGAAGATATTAGGAGACAAAACAAATGGATGTTAATCAGTATTGTGTTTCTACATATTAATATTGCCACACTGAGTTACGCTTTTGTGATTAACAATGGGCATTCACAACAATTTATGTTCTAATCTAGCAATTATCATATTAAACTGATGTCATGCTCATCTTTCCAGGTCCCAATGCAATATGAGCGAATTCGTGATGGATTTGTTTTCTGAAATCGTGAGATTATTTCAAGCCATACATATATCAACAATTGGTCAATTAGTGGAGGTTGATGGGTATTTTCACATACACTTTACACATTATCAATATCTGGCGCTATAAATTCATAGTAACACATTTAACAAAAGTGGCTTATATTACCAAACCTGGCCGTAATTCTTAGCCGTAATTACTATTATTATCCAGATAAGTAATCCTTATTAGATTGCGATATGGTGATGAACATGATGTGAACAGAAGGTTTGGGTGCTACTGATGATATGCTTTAACCAAAGGAAATATGAAACAAAGAGCGGCAAAATTATCACAGGAAGAGAAGGACCCTTGTTTTTTTAATTCGAATGATGCGACTCGATTTACCAGAATCTCGCATATTAGTTTTCTCCCAAACAAATGCGATAATATAATTCCCTTCCGATGAAAGCCATGCCACTTGTCAGGCTGCACGTTTTAATGGCATCATTCCAGTATGTGTATGTCTGTCCGAATGCATTAATTTTGTTCATTCATTCGTTTGTTTGTTTGTTTGTTTGTGTGTGTGTGTGTGTGTGTGTGTTTGTTTGTTTGCTTGCTTGCTTGCTTGCTTGCTTGCTTGCTTGCTTGCTTGCTTGCTTGTTCCATGTGTAAATTTGGAACCCGTTTTGACTTAGATTTAAAACATGTCTGTGTTTGATTAAAATTGTTCAGGTGATTTCGAAAGAAATATTTTATTTTTAATTTCCTTCCGAAATGTCTAGTTGCTTCCAAAATGGTTGTTTTAGAAATATTTCGGGTTTGAACGAATGCAAGTCCCTTACTTAGTAGGTTAGTTTCTAATGGCGTCAAAACATGACTTGAACTTTAAAATGTTATTCTGTTTTAACAGGGGCAAGTCTGAATACCTTAGTTTCTTTTTAAATCTAACCAGTGATGGACAATGAAATTAGCCTTGTCTTCTCTCTACATAATTCCCATTACATTATTTGAATCAAGTTTATATTTCTGAGTATCCACTTTGGGTATGACTCATAGATCGATTGATTGAATATATATTGGTTCTTTCCGCTTTCGGTTATAATTTTGAATAATTTATCTTCATTTAGCTATTTCATGAATTATGATTGTGTTTTATTATATAGCTGGTCGAGGTTTTAAGTCTGTACCCTCCTGCGTTTATAATGCTATGCTAAAAATTCAACTATTCATCTTGCTTCGCTTAAGGAAAGAAGGAAATATTTCTGCGCCATTTAACCTGGCTATGACATCCTCTATCCAGCTTTAATATTACCGAAGAGAAGATTGCTAAGAAAGGAAGGTCCGTATATCTAGACATTGTTAGAGCACTAGCTGCCCGCTAATAAAGAATTGTACTAAGCCACACTGGTCATTTGCGTTTGAATGAGTATATTTTATGTGAAATATAGTAGTTCAATTTAGAATAGAAAATAAGATTCACAGAAAATACCCACAAGACGTGACCTTAAGAATAACAATAATATATATATATATATATATATATATATATATATATATATATATATATATATATATATATATATATATATCAATAACGTAATTTAAACTTTTCATCAAATACCCCCAACGTATACAATACAAATATATGATCAGGTTAGTTTGACAGATCATATAACAGACATAAGCAAATCACAAGGTAAATTAATTCGGTATACATCATGCAAATGTACGGAATAAACGCTGTAGTACACCATATAACAATTATGGGACCTCAAATATGAAGACACACTCTCTCCAAATGTTGTTTCATACCTGAATGAAATATCTCAAGCGCTTCAGGTGATATGTTAAAGATGATTATGATGATGATTGGTGGTTAACGGCCACTTTTGTGCACTTGGTAGGCTAAATGGGCTGAGTGACCTCCAACGGTAATGAAGCGAAGTCAAATATGAAACAACCTTCAGATATGCCCACATCGAGATTCGAACTCGGGTGGTAGTGATATGTGATCCAACACGCTACCACCGAAGTCTATGAACAGCAAAAGCAACACGTATTTCACAAATAAGTAGATATATGAAGGACTGTTTATGTACAATACTAAATGTAAGGTTTTTTGTGTGTATTTTGATCATTCTATACATATAGCAGCAGATACATGTACCGTACCTGTGAAAATTTATGCTATCGATTGTAACGAATTGATTTAAAATCTTATAAAAATCGCGAAACGAAATCTTCATAACATGATCAGAATATTTCGTTATTTTGACTGATTGGGTTAAAATTATCATTATGTCAACAAATAAAAACTGATTTATGGTGTAACAGGGTGTTGCTCTCAGTGTTCGCATTGATGATCTAATATTTGACAATGCGACGCCACCCCCGAGTATATTGTAATTTAATCGCTCATCTGAAAATTCGATTATCTGAAAATTACTAAGACATTTAGTGTCCTTCAGACGTTACGGTTGACCGGATTTGACCTGTATTGATTGTATGTTAATGTGTAATCAGTTTTGATGTATCCAATATTAAATTTCGTGGTCGACTAAAGATTATTACTTGCACTGGTTACACACGCGCGCTCACACGCAAAGTTCATATATGTGTAGGGATGATGTATAAGTATTTATCAATATACTTTTCATTATAGAGAGTTTTGCGATGGTGCAGCAATCAGAACACTGCTGCAAAGTTCTAGGTTTTTGGTTAGAACCTGAGTGATGCATATTTAAATACCTTAAATAAGCTAAATAGCGCTTTAGCCATTAGAGAAATGATGCTTACTCGTGGCTGGGATCTGATTTAGTAAAGGGTTTTCATCTTATTCATCTTAATTTATACTTTTATTTATAATCCGGTTTTTTTCCTGACCCGTCTCTCGATCTTTGGACAATCTGGATCATCGGCTATCTTCGTAGCCAGCTAATATATTGTTAGGAATTCTATGTTGCTCCATTTTATATAAAATAACACAGCCCTTTGAGAAAACTAAATGTTAAAGTCAAGTGTCAATGTGATCAGAGACTAGTGTATAAATCATACTTCGTCTCATCTTAATTGTCATCACACCCTGCTCAGCCCAGTTTATCATAACACTAAGCTCTTAATGCATTGTTTTATCTGGAAATAATTAGCGACATCGTATGTTTAGACACAGTCACATTGCTTTGTATGTATTTAAATAATAGACACGGATCTCCTTTTCTAATTTTCACGTGGTTTCCATTTCGTGATACCGGCTATTCGGTTTATTCCATAGTTAAGAAAACAAATGTAGGGACAATAAAGAGGTGAATCTTGTTCTGTGACGAGCACAATTTGAGAGATTATATTTTCTTGTGTGTGGCTTCTCCGGTGAGACAAAATAATAAAGACGTCTAAATAACTTCGGCAATATTCCATGCTTATGTTGGAACATCAATATGTAGACACCGAGTTTATATCCATCACTAATTGGAAGTATTTGACAACTTTTTTAAGAGAGGTTCAGCGTGAGAGTTATATATTCACTATTATTCGCATGGATTTCCTTGTGACGCTAAAGATTTTCCAATCAATGTGCTACCGAGTAAGAAGACTAAGTATTTGATACCATAATGATGATGATGGTCATGATGATGATGATGATGATGATGATAATAATAATAATAATAATAATAATAGTTGATAGCGTGAAAATAGATCGGTTGATAAGAACAAGTTTATATATAGTGAGAAGCTGAATTAGATTTTAAATAGTACACGATATATACAGCTCTAGATCAACTTTTCTTAGAATGTAGGGGACAAGGAAATACAGTCTCCACGCACAGGAAACGGAATATCTCAACCGCAGCATAATATGCCTTATGATATTTGCTGAAGGTTCGAATACCTCATAAACATACAAATCCAATACATACTATGACCTACTCGTCACTAACCCTTTATGGCACAGGCACAGGCACAGAAAATCTCGAACCGTGAATTCAAACTCTGGACGTTTCTTCATGTATATGTGATAGACAGATATAATCTTTATTAATTCTTATAACGTGACGTTTGCACGACATCCATCAGGGATAACGTATTGATGTTAATTGACATTTCTGAGGAAGAAATTATTTCTGTACTGATAATCACTACTTGAAAGATTGTATTTTACATATCAACGCATTTTAATGGTAGAAATGTTATGAAAATCGTACTATTTTCATGAACTAGAACATTTCCACATTGATCTGATGAATGTTTCTCAGAACAAAGATAACATGAGAAAACTGTCTTGTAAGAGCGGCTTCTTATGATAAAAATATCAGGAAAGGATAGTAGCTTCAGCAATCACCACTTACCTCGACGGTCAAAAGCAGCATACTTTCTTATCGCAGATCAGGCTCGGATTATAGCTTAAAGAATACATTTTTAATGATGCTGGCTAGGGATGTGACGATTAATCGCGGTTCTCGGTATTCGCGGTTTTAGCCCTTCGATTCGATTCACGGTTTTTCAATTTGTAAACCGCGGTTTGTTTTGATTGTTTTTTATATTGCACCATTGACCTGAAAGAAAATTAGACCGAATACGACCTTCGATTCGATGCAAATAGGTCCCCACTACCGGGCGGGGCACAAGGGAAAGCAGACTGCAAAATCAGGTTTATAAACAAGGTGAATTAGTGTTGTGTCGATGGTTGCATAAGCCGTGGGCGTGAAAGTAACACAAAAGGAATATCATTTCATTGGTAAGTATTAGGAACACATTTAAAATAGTTGTTAAAGCGTTGATTTTTTTGGAGGCGGGAAATTAAGCTTAAATATTAGTATATTTACCTATTCGACGATCCGTGTCTGAGGTTTGATCCCAACTAGACTAGATCTACGGACTTGCATAGAATTAAATTTAAAGATTTCATGGCATATAGTAGGACAGGGGTAATACAGACCCTCTGCACACACAATATCACAATAAATGTCCGTATTCATAGTTTCAAAACTCGAACCGTAATCGGTTCAAAATAGCTTTTTTGCCCCGAACGGAAGTCAGCGCTGTTTGTTCATGGCGGCCTATTCAAACACCACTGAGTGTGCGGTCTAGTTATTTTTTGAGGTCAATGAATGGCACGTTACTCTTCCGTAGTATACACTCAAACAATGATTCGCAAATATCCCGGATTTCCAATGACGTTTTCTTTCCCGTCAGTGTGGATTACCGATGACCTATGGTTTTAGCCAATCATAGTTCTTGAATCCGCAGCATGTGATATTTGCATGGGCTATTTCAGCTCAAACCCTGTCAGCATGGAATACAAAGGAACGTTTCTCGACAATGTGTCTAATCCTCCAAAATCCAATAAATCAGTTGTATGGAAATATTTCGGCCACCCGTTGACAGAAACACCTAGAAGTGGAAGAGAAATTAAAAAAGAACTACCTGTCTGCAGGATTTGTAGGATCTTAATTACGTGTAAGTCTGGAAATACAACGAACATGATCCAGCAATTAAACAGACATCACCCGGATTATTCGCCGACTTCGTCCTCAGTTTTATCTACACGTCTATCTGACCCAGATACCAAGCCACTTTCCCATCCCGTGGCAAAACAACAGACTCTGAAAGAAACATTACATGCTAAACAAAAGATGCTGTTCAACTCTCCACGATCGACTGCCATCACAAATTCATAGTGACGTATCTGAGAGCCTACAGAGTGGTGGAGAGGCGACGATTTAAAGAATGCCTACATGTTCTAGAGCCAAATTATGAGGTACGCAATATAGGACCTACTAACCTATTTTGATTTAGCATTTTAACACTTTCAATAATTTAGTAGCATATATAGATACTGACCCCATGCTTAGCACGTCTATACTTATTAAAGTGTACTACATGTACAATTTAAAACTATAGATTAAAACTATTATTTCACTCGTCTCCTTCAAGGAAGTATTTCTCTGACAAACTTATTCGAAATATATACCAGGAAACTAGAATACAGTTGCCAGAAGAATTGGACAAACATATACTAATTGCAATAACAACAAACACCTAGAAATCTAGAGCTGTAGAGAGTCATAGTGCTGTCACAGCTAACTACACCACTAATGATTGGATTATGAAAAGTAAAATCCTTGAACCAAAAGTAACCTATGACTCACATACTAGTGACAGCCTATGTGAACATTTCAAGAAATCTGTGGCTGACCGGAGAATACAGCGGCCTGGAATGATATTGCCCATTGTGACAGACAATGCTTGCAACATAGAAGTGGGCGTAAGAGCAAGTGGCTATGGTCCAAATATCAAGTGCTTGTCCATACATTGAACGTGGCAACTAAGAAGGCACTGGTTGCACCAACCATGAATACCCTTTTATTCAGAATCAGAAAAATGTTGATTGCTGTTGATACTAAATGGAATAGTTCGTTTGACGTGGTGAGACCATATCTAGACCAACATCTTGCAATAGCACTTACCTTAGTCAGTCCAGCAACCAGGAAGGATCATAAGGACATTGACACATTGACTTATAATGACATCTACAATGCTGAGTGTGTGATGTTGTCATTTTTATCATAAATGCATTTACAATTATTCTACAAGTAGTTTAGTTATTACCAAAAAGGTGTTTCTGTTTTCTAGTCATATCATTTGTTTTTATCGTAAATACATTTACAATTGTTTTGGAAATGTTTATTACAAATAAAGTTGCTGCTTTAAGCTTTTAAAAATTGGTTTGTTGAAAAGTATGTGTGATCACCGGCATGCTTAGGTAACGTATCGTGTATATATCGAACCGTGGACTAAACATTGAAAATCGAAAATAACAATATCGAATCGTCCTATCCCTATTACTGTCTTTGATTTTTCAATACTAGTATTGTTAATATCTGAAGGATGTTTTCCCCCCATGCGGGTCCGGGGTTTAGAATAGGTCCGCTGTTTCCACCGCATGTCGTAAAAGGCGACTAAAAGGGGCAACCTGTTTGCCGTGGGTTGCGACCCGTAGGAGGGGAAGAGGGGATCCTGGTAGTTGAGTGGTGGAAACACAGTAACATACTACTTAGGCCCTAATTTCCTTCTAAGACGGGAGGTCAGAAATGCCCGATCTGACCAATCAGCTAGTCACGTTTAGCCCTGGAGGTGGTTGTTTTCGGACTACCTTGGAGGATGGTGTTACTTTGGGTAATCGGGTGGATGACACTCGGCCACTCGATTCTCCCTTGTAATAATATCCGCTGGGGGTATAACACAATTGCATTCCTGATGCACAAGTGTTGGTTAACAACACGTTTGTGCATCCCCTTGTTGGACTCCAAGGCGGATGGGGAGCATTTGTACCGAAACCAAATAAATTCAAATATGGACACCTAACAACCCCCCCACCCCCAAAAAGAAATAAAACTGGACACCACAGGATGGCCTGTAAGCAAGAGCTGACATGCGCCAAATGTGGTACAACAGGTCACGAGGATAAGGAGTGTAAACAGAAACCTCACTCCGTTAACTGTGATGGAGACCATGGATCTTTCTCCCGCGACTGCCCCTTGTGGAAAAGGAGAAAGACATCCAGACCATCAAGGTAACGCAGGGAATCTCCTTCCCAGAGGCAAGGAAAGTCCTAGAGCAGAGAAGTAGCACTCCTACCACAGCGAGGTCATATTCTGATGTCGCTGGGGTTAAGAAAAGTAGTGTAGCCTGTCCGACCGACATGCCCTGCAGCCAAGCCAAATGCCAAGACAGAAACGCCCTGTATCTAAGGCTGTGTCTACCATGACTGTTGCTAACGCAGCACAGTCAGAGGTAACACCAGCCACAAAAACTAAGCCACAAACAAAAAAGGGGGATACCCCATCACCTTCTTCAGTGATGAAGCCCCTAACAACTCAGACAGTGTCTACAAAAAGAAGTGCAAACACATGTTGGATCTAAGCCAACAACCCCCCCCCCCCCCTTAAAGCAAAGAAAAATACACTGTCTGACAAAGAGAAAAAGGGCGATAAAAACCCCATTATCGCCCCAAACAAATACAATGTCTTGTAGGATATTCTGGATGGGTCCTCCATGAACTATGATGACATGGATAATCCAGGTCATGGCCCGTCGGGGACTCTTCCAGAATAAAATATTAACAAATAAAAATGTCCATAATAAATTGGAACTATAGAGGATTTAGAAAGAATATAGACGAAATCAAAATGCTAATGCAGGACTATGACCCCATTGCATTCTGCTGCCAAGAAAAATATATAAAAAGTACAAATATAATAAATCTTAGGAAATACTCCTCATACCATATATTTTCTGAAGCTATTGACACCAGAGCTTCCGGAGGAGTCACCATCATGATAACAAAATCCATCCCCCACAGACAAATTAGTTTAAATACCAATCTGCAGGCAGTTGCTGTGACGATGTCACTCCGCAAGACCATGACATTGTGTTCAATATATATTCCACCAAGCTATCCACTTGGTGGAAACGAACTGGATGATTTAATAAGCCAGTTTCCTTCCCCTTTCATTTTGATTGGCGATATGAATGCCCACAGCACTATATGGGGGAATGCACAAAATAATAATAAGGGCAACACATTAGAAAGGATCATTGAGCACAATAAGCTGTGCTTGTGAAATGATAACACACAGACATATATCCATCCAGCAACCGGGTCATCATCTACCAAATACCAAAATGGAGTTTTAAAACAACCGGCCTGTACAAGTTCAAATTTAAATGTAGCTAATAAATTAATAGAAATACCTTCAACACTATAAGAGAAAACCGCTGTGAACTTTTTACATCAGTGCTACATTTCATAGCGGAAATAACAATACAAAAATCCTCTACAGTCCCAAGAAAACTCCACAAGCCATGGTGTAATGGAAAATGCGAGGAAGCTCTGAAACAAAGAAAGAGAGCTTTAAACCAATTTAAAAGAAATCCCTCCCATGAAAGTTTGACAAATTACAAAATCGAATATGCCACGGCCCGTTGGGTCATTCGCAGACACATGCGAAATTCTTAGAGGAAATATGTCTCCCAATTAAATAATAGAACTCCTGTGAATACAATATGGAAAACAATTAAGAAAATCTCGGGGAAAGTCCAGAGCCCTCCAATAAAACAATTAGAAAACAATGGGAGCATAATTTCAAAGCTAAAAGAGATCTGGAATACGTTGGCAGATACTACTGCACACAATTCATCTGCAGAAAACTACACAGACAAATTCAGGACAAACAAAATGACACTTGAGCAGAATCCAATAAATTTCACATAAACAAATTATGAAATTTATAATAAAATATTCTCAATAAGAGAACTACTGGATTCTCTCAAGAAAGCTAATGATACTGCCATTGGACCTGATGATATTCACTACCAGATCTTAAAACAAATTCCTAAGTCCTATTCGACATATACAGTGAAATCTGGAGTGGTGGTGACTTCCCTTCCCAGTGGAGAGAAGCCACCATCATCCCAATCCCAAAAGCAGGAAATAATCTCTCAGACCCTGGTAATTACTGTCTGAGAGCACTCACAAGTCACAAAAACCTTTGAGCGGATGGTAAATACCAGGCTAGTCTGGTATCTCGAATATCATGCCATTATCACAGCCCATCAGAGTGGTTTTAGAAAACATAGATCCGAACTGGATGATTTAATAAGCCAGCTTCCTTCCCCTTTCATTTTGATTGGCGATATGAATGCCCACAGCACTATATGGGGAAATGCACAAAATAATAATAAGGGCAACACATTAGAAAGGATCATTGAGCACAATAAGCTGTGCTTGTGAAATGATAACACACAGACATATATCCATCCAGCAACCGGGTCATCATCTACCAAATAGCCACCATCATCCCAATCCCAAAAGCAGGAAATAATCTCTCAGACCTGGGTAATTACTGTCTGAGAGCACTCACAAGTCACAAAAACCTTTGAGCGGATGGTAAATACCAAAAACATAGAATATTCGATGTTGTCCTGTTGGGAAAGGCGTTGTGAGGAAATTGTACTCTGGCGTTTACGGATCGGGCATTCTTTCCTCATCCATAGATACCTCTTGGCTGGAAAAGATCCACCAGAGTGTATTTCCTGCCAAGAACGCCTGACAGTCGATCACATCCGCCTTCATTGTTCGGAATACCACCACATCAGAGTACACTAATACCATGCAGAGACTCGGAAAGAGCTGCTAGACAATATTGCCCCGGGCACAATTTTAAATTTCCTAGAAGAAGCTGGTATTTTCTTCTTAATATAATTTATTTAAAGTGAGAACATCTAGTCAATGTCATAACCTTACCTTTTATTTCCTCTATAGGAGCAGGTCTTCTTTTTTAACAAAAATCTATTTAATTACCTCTAGTCAAAACTAGTCATTATCTTCTATATTTCACATGTTATTTACCCTGTTGGACGATTAAGAATCTGATTTTATACACCTATACACCGATGTATATTTACCATTTATACTTAACAATTTACATCCTAGCTTATACAAACATTTTATCAATGCCAGTAATCCGGCTTTTTAACCTTTTATAAAGATTCGTTAAAACGGTTTTATTTCCAAACGTTCTAGGACACTGAATGGCCTAAATTGTGCCGATGGGTCGTTAAACAACATTCATTCGTTCATTCATTGAAGGATGTTTTAGTTGTTCTCAAGTATTTCATTTCCCAGGATAATGACGTCTCAAGTTTAACAAATGCCGAACATAAACAAATTATTGAGAATATGAATAATGCTGATAAAATAAACTGCCTAAACAATGTGCATCATGGTGTCATAAGTTGATTCAGATTTAAATGAGATGTAAAGCAAGTACATAAATTTAGTTATAAATTAAACTATTAGTAACCTAAAAAGACAATCAAAATAAACTACATCATTTATCCATGTATAAGTCAATTTGTATACAGGCTTGGTTGTATTACTTGACAAATTGCTTAATTCCATTACCTCTAATCCATATTTAATAAGAAGCTTTATTAGGAATTAATTTAATAATTTCAATTTTGATATTATAATTTTTGTTTCATTTATAGCCCAGTTTGCATTACAATAATTGTATCCGTATGATCCATGTGTATTTCACTGATGTTGTTTCACTTGTATTTAATCGAGACTATTTTGATGAATTACTTGTTAAACTATTCCCTATTTGCTTAATGGTTGGACTCCCATTGACAGTCACCCATAGCGAAACATACACAACATGTTTTATTAATAACCTTAATGGTCTTTAGGTACTTCCATATTGATTACTATCGGTTCATTCATTTACACGTTAATAAAAATAACAATAATAATAATAATAATAATAATAATGTTGTTGTTGATGATGATGATGATAATGATGGTCGTGATGATGATGATGATGATTGAATAGAATAATAATAGGATTGGTCAATTAAATCAGCGATACTTTTGACCTTTAAAATTTTATGATGCGTGTTTCAAGTTAGAAATTCGTTTAATTATTTACTTTCGGTTAAACAATTTTACTACCCGATTTTTTTTAAACACCCGTTCATAAATTTAGCATTTGCTTGATTAACATTCTTTAGCTAATAGTACTCAAAACTTTGCGAAGATCTAGGAATATTGATGTCACTTGAAATTAAAAAGTTCCTGACCAAATCTTGCTGACGATGATTGAGTGTATATGCAGAAACCTGTATAAAGAAAATCAGTTCTTTCAGCATATATGTATTCTTATTTGACTACAAATTGTTGATAAAATGAAATGCTATATCCAAGCAAAAGATGATTACAGGAAGCATACAATACATGCAAAATAATAAATATTTTACAGAAAAACAAAATCACTTTGGATTATGTACGTAACAAGCATATCTGTAGCTAAAAATGACAAAATAATTTGACAAAAAGTAAGTGTACCTGTACTTTTACCTTTGTACTTTTTATCGTATACTTATGATACATTAAAGGTTTATTTTTCGCTCATATCTTCAACCATCATTTAAAAGCATTCATAGAACACTTAGAATTTACAACCTTATTTTTCATGACGTGTAACACACAGAAATGAGCAGTCGATACATTAATCTACTTGAAGTCATACTTATCGGAACTAATTATTAGTAAAAATTTCATTTCTTAAATTTGTTTCATTAAACATTATGTAATTACAAAATTGCATAAACATAAATCAGCACAATGTTGAGAAAAGAAACAGTCAAAAGTCTTTTCAAATAATATTTTATTTTATGTTGAAATAAAGATTAGTTGCTTTGTATTTCATATGATGAAAATAACACACCCACCCATACACAAACAATCTACACACAACCCCCCCACAACACATACAATCACACACATACACACACATATATATATATATATATATATATATATATATATATATATATATATATATATATATATATATATATATATATCACACTCATGCACACAATGATACGAAGTACACAATGTGCGTACAATTCGGCGTGAAAACTTGAACTGCTAAAACTAATGCATCCTAATGCAATTTATTCCAGCTACAGATAGATAGATATATCTTACATATTATTTTACACACATACATAATACATTTATTTAGCTGGGTTACATATTCTAGATAAAGCATCTTGACCTTTTATGTTACATGATTCCTTCCATGTTACAGATGACCTACGGTTAGGACGAAGAGAATATTTCCAGAACAAAGAATACTGTAAATAGATGAACTTAAACTAACTTACGGCTCAATAATATCACGAAATAACAATCTACTGATATGCATGATATATGCTGTGGCTCAGAATACAATGATAAATATGGCTTAGTCATGGTAATATGTTTTATTAATTTGAATGTTTGATCGCACATGTGTGTGTGTGTGTGTGTGTGTGTGTTTTAGCTGTGTATAATAAGGCACAGGCACAGATAATCTCGAACCGTGAATTCAAACTCTGGACGTTTCTTCAGGGGACTGAATCCAGAGTGGCGACTTTTCTTGCTGAGACATGTGTAATGTCTCACCAGTCCCTAAGCCGCCAAGCAAAATCAAAATACGAATCACCTACAGCCGTGGAGTTTGGGTGTAAAACACCCAAGTCAGATCACGGCAGTAGTGAGAATGTTTAGCTTAATTATCTAAGCAGCCCTATTTATAGCTATTTTTCAATTGCTGTATCTTTCTTCAAAGCAATACTATATAAACCATATAACCCAATTGTCACTGTCTTCAAAGATCAGTTTTTACAACGGGCAGGCGTCACGAAGCGACTACTATTAAAACTATTTAGCTTAATTGCTATTAAAAGACTGACATCTGCGCTGAAGCAGACCGTATTAGCGCGTCATAGCTTCGATACTATTTGAACTATGTTATCATTTTCAAATCTGACCTAATTTATGCTATTCTAACTATTGTAGTTCTTAAATGTTATCTATGACAAGCGGATTAGAGCTAATCTTGAATGTTATAGTACAATCTGGACATAACTGGACCTAGGAAAGATAATTCTATTCCCAAATACAACCAAGGTGAATTATATATATATATATACAAGTAAACTTGTTATACAAAACACACCAACCGCGCGAACTGTGTCCAATGCCACCGCTCGAGATGCGATACAGTGTTTCTATTCCTGAGTCAGGAGTACTTATAATGCTTTAAGAGCGTTACATCGGCGCTTTAGCAGACCGTTATGGCGGAATTGCCGTTCTATATATTAACATTTTCAAATCAGACCTAAAGTCTACTATACAAACTATATTTTTATCAACAAGACAACTAAATTAATATTGTCTGCCACGTAGGAATTCATCCCAAAATGTGTAATAGAAAACAAACTATTTGACTGTCTCTGAATCGTTCAAATCATTTATGAGAAGGTCTTCCACTTATTTTATTCTTACTAGATAATTTATTCAATTTTCCCTTTACACGTACTCCTTTCAAAAATATAAATATAAAATGTGTTAATTGTCTAGTTATTTTTTTAATATTTCTCCCGAAATGATATTTAATTAGCTTAAATGCCTAAACCATAACTGAAGTCGGATGTCCTTAAATCAAGGTATAGTCTTATATATATATATATATATATATATATATATATATATATATATATATATATATATATATATATATATATTATATATATATATATATATATATATATACGTGTAGAATGATCTAAAACAACGACGAGGCAAAATGCACATAAACTTATGAACTTGTCTATTACAGGCGATTTACCATCGTTATTAATACATACGGGCATCAAACTTATTATTATTTATTGCCATACTTATAATCATTTCTATATTTTACTAACATAGAAGTTCAGTATCATACGTACATACAATGAACGATTGTCTTTCCGGCTCTGTTCGATCTGAACTGTCCTTGCCATTGTTCTGTCAGATCAATCAGCTTCAGGATATCTTCTTTGTTTGGAGGAACTTTTTCTGAGTTCGGCCACGTTAGCAGCTGGAAAAGTGTTAAGGTTCTTCCTTCTGTCTTCTCATAAATAAAATAAATATAATAGAAAATATTAATGATTTTGTCTGGAAAAATTATCTTGTAAAACATTATTCCTCAATATATCATTACGTTGAAATTTTTTTTTCAGTTTTTCCGAAGCCAAGGTATTCCTTTTATTTTCTGGTCAAAATTCTTTGAAGAACAGCTATATAAAGTTTATAACAATAATTCACTATATCTTTCTATCTGGGGATCTCCTGTGTTCTACATGATCTTACAGTTGCTACCAATTCGATCATGAATTTCATAACAACATAAATAATTCAGTTATTCAAGGAATGTGTAAAAACGACTCATTAGTAAGTAACCTAGCATTACCTATATATTGAAACATCATTAAAATATTAAAATTCACATTATCCACTCTTTATACCTTTGAGTTTCTGGCTTTTATCACGAAATCTCTAGTACACAAACAGTCGATAGTGTTACCGTTGTTGGTCTTAATGAGGGTTACTTCGATTGGCCCATATATCTGCTTTGGTTGATCTTTGCTTGGCCAATATGGCTTTGAAGTCTGTATATAAACAAGGTGTAAATTTCGTACCAGGATACAAAATAAATACTCAAGAATCCTAATTAATAAATAAATCACATGCTTAATATAGAAGATGCCCGTTGTCACATTATAAATGTTTCTATCATTGTATCTATAAAACAAAGTATGCTAAATTCGACATATGTCAGTAAAATAGTTTGGCTGCAACATGACTAATAGGAAGATTATGAGTAATAGATTATGCTAATTTATTTAATTATAATATATATCATAGACATATTCTAACTGGATCTGTGTTATCAAACTGATTTAACATGATGATGGAACGAGTTTTCAATTTGTAGACCAATCTCCAGAAGTCTACGACAGTTTGAGGTAATGGCATTTGAGTAGCTACGTAGAAGTCGTGAACCTTGAAGCTCTGAAATAGAAACAAGAACAAACATGCAGATATATCAACCTACTTCTGTGCTACCTCAATACTATTAGTTTTGGACTTGGTTTTGTCAAAGTTTTAAACGATTCAATTAAAGCTTTATAATATGTTATAATTTTGTAGGTTACAACTACTAAATATGTGTGCGTTTCTGTGCGCTAAATCATACCTTGATAACAAAATAATCTTTAAAGAGACCTCAACAACTAGCTTCCTTTATACTAAATTAAATACAGGAATACAATTAAATACAGAAATATAATATAATACAATAAAATGACTAAGGGCTGACATAAAATAACAAAAATAGGAACAAACCGCAAATAGAAGTAGCCACAAAACTCCGTGTACTCCACGTGCTACTCTTTTTGTTACTAATATTTCAACTACAGAACGATTCTTTTTAATCAGACTAAGTTTGAACCAACAACCTGAGAATCCGGCCAAACTACCTCTATGACAGTAACTTAACATATCATTTCTTCTGCTTAATCCGATCGTTAAGTTTCCATCATCATCAAGGCATATAGATGATATTTAATACTTCAACCCTATCTATTATGGATAACGTGAGTCATCATACATTACATTAACTACGTGTTGAAGTAGAGGTATTCCCAAATCAACAATATATCTATTTTTCCTGTCTCTCCACTGATCAGAAAAAAAGGTGCCATCGTGACAGACATATCACCAGCAGCTTCATTAAATAATTATATAACATTATTATTACATTATATGTTATTTGTATATAATGTAGTTATAATACACATTTCCCGGATAGTTCTCGGATAGTTCAGATATTAGATAAGTTACACCAGTGTATGTTGCATATTATGTAATAAATATTTAATTTATATTAGTATAAATTGATTATATTTAGTTATTTTGTTTTTCTTGTATTTTATTTTTAACTGTCTGCCATGTAAAGTACTTGAATGGTTTCGATCCTATCTGAAACAACGCTCCCAGAGAGTTTCTGTTCGTGGTATCTTATCTGACGTTCAGGTTTTGTTATCTGGTGTAATACATGGTTCGGTTATTGGTCCTCTGGTTTTCACAATGTACATCGTCCCCTTGGAATCATTGCGCAGCGATATAGGGTTAAATATCACTGGCATAATGATGTCACATAATTGTTTATATCACTGCATCCTGACAATAAGTTAAATTTCTCCTCTTCCTTTAGAATATTGTATTGCTGCTATTCGGCTATGGATGAATGAAAACCTTCTAAAAATAAATGATAATAAAACAAATATTTTATATTTGACATCACCAAAATTGTGTTAAATCCCTAAAGACACCAGCATTACAGATGGGTACATCTTCGATTATCCCTAATGGGTCAGTAAAAATTCTAGGGATTCTTGTTAACCAATGTTTCAACGTGTATGAACTTTTCAGTATGCCGAGTTGCCTACTACCATCTTAAGAACATCCACTATTTAAAAACATTCTTGACACAAGAAGCACTTGTAACTTTAGCCAATGCCTTTGTTACATCTCGTATAAACTATTGTAACTCCCTGTTATATGGTGTATCTGATTATAACATTAATCGCCTTCAGCGAATTCAGAATAATGGAGCCAGCATAGTGACAAATACTCGAAATTATGATCATATTACCCCAATTCTTTCTGGAATAGGTTGCCAGCAGATATTGGAAATGTGTCGTCTCTGTTCTAAAAACACACGCTGACAGAAGGCATTGTTGATCCAGGACCCGACCGATCCGGCATGTTGATGCTTCTCCATGTTGTTGTCATGGTGTATCAGAAGGATCTTGGTGGTACCTGTCTCGTCTCCAAGATGTGGTGTGATGGTTGGCTATTGGCTTAATGAGCTCCTCAGACCTTTGGTGGGTATTATTTGTTATTGTTTTCCACCAAGGTGATTAGTGACCCACCTCACCGACTGTCAATTTAATATCATTTTTGCAATATATGATTTATTTAAGAATAGTCTAGATACATATGGATCAGATACCTCAAAACTCATTAAAAATATTATCCCTCTTATCATATATGTATATTATTATTGTAATTATATATTATTTCAGGTAAAGAAATATTTCAGTTTATTTTATGAAATTAAATTTGTTTTAGCTTCATTCGAAATATTTTATACCTTGAACGACCATATTCCTTAACACCTACATTGAGAGCATAAAGTGCTGACATATTTTGGCTGACATTGAGTATCATTTTAAACCTCTGATTTTCGACCTCATGTCGAATGAAACAAAAACAACAACAACATACCGAATCAACCAAGTTCTCGGTTTTTATTAGGTGTTATCAGGTAAAGAAAGGTTTGTAATTAACTGAATTAACAATGGTAACATTAGATTTGGTAACCAGATAAACATGAACCTCTAATATAGTTGTTGATGTTATCACCACAACTATCATTATTTTATTATTGCTATTATTGTTATTGACAGTTTCTTGGAATGCCAAAGTTCGTGACATATTCTTATCTCATCTTTACCCCAAATAAGACTGACATCACTGAGCTAACATTCTCACCAGTTTGTTTATTATAATTATTGATATTGAAATATGTAACTTATTAAAAGGAAACATCGAAATATCTGACGTCATCCAAGTACAGCAACCATACCACGAGCCGCCGTTGACAAACAAACATTGTTTCAGAAGTGTTCTAATTATTTTATATTTCTACACGATCTATATCAGTAAATAACATCAAAATATATGATAGGTATAACAAATTGCTTAATTCCAGTACCTCAAACCCATATTTAATAGGAGGCTTTATCAGAAATTAATATGATAGTTTTAAATTTTGATATTATACTTTGTGTTTCATTTATAGGTCAATTTGCATTACAATAATTCAATCCATATGATCCCTGTGGATTTCACTGATGTTCTTTCACTAGTATTGAATCGAGACTACTTTAATGAATTAATTGTTAATTTATTCCCTATTTGCTTAATGGTGATAGTTCAATAGAATGATGCTACAAGACAGTCACCCATAGAGAGCCATACACAACATGTTTTCTTAATTTCCTTAATGGTCTATATGTACTTTCATATTGATTACTATCGGTTCTTTAATTTATACATTAATAATAATAATAATAATAACAATAATCGTTTTGCTGCTGATGATGATGTTGATCCTGGTGATGCTGCTACTGCTGTTGATGTTGATAATAATGATCAGGAGGATGATGTTGGTGGTCGTGGTCATGATGACTAATTATAATAGGATAATAACAGGATTGATCAACCAATTGATCCATGAGACTCTTTAGCTTTTTAATATTTTAAGATGGGTATTTCAAGTTAGAAATTCTTTTAATTAATTACCTTCGGTACACCCGTACATAAATTTAGCATTTCTTTTATTAACATTCCTTGGCTAATAATAATAATTAGCTACGATCTAGGAATATCGATGTGTCTTGGAATTAAGAATTTCTCGACCAATCTCGTTCCGAAGGAGATTTATTGCATGAGTAGAAATCTATATAAAGGACATAACATTTTTAATCATATACGTATTTTTGTGTGTATATATATATATGTGTGTATGTGTGTGTGTGTATGTATGTATGTATATATGTGTATGTGTGTGTGTGTGTATATATATATATATATATATATATATGTGTGTGTGGGTGTGGGTGTGTGTGTGTGTGTGTGTGTGTGTATGTGTGTGTGTGTGTGTGTGTGTGTTAGGGTACATAGAAAGAGGCAACAGGCACAGAGCATCAACATATCTAAACATCCTTCGAGACCTACCTCCATAAATCTAAATACAAATACAACTATACATACATTAATCTAAAAATAAAATGTTCCATACCTCCACATATTAATAGATGTGTGCGTATACCTAAGCATGTTTCTGGTCTACTCATCAGCCTGTGGGAACCAGCTAATTCGCTTTTCGTACGCGACAAATATGTCACGCCCACAGGAAAGCGGCTACATGCAGGCTACGTACAAAAAGCGGAAGCACGTAAAAACATACCATTTGATACCACAGCTCACAACAAACAACACGTGCGTGTGGTTCAATGGTGACATACATATCATAAACTATTTTGACACCACAGTTTACATTCAACAGTAATTTTCTGTGGTCCAAAAGAAACCTGTATATAAATCATTTCGACACCTCAGATGCTGACCTCAGCTTTATTCTGGGTTCGAATAACTGAATAAATCCTACCTATATGAACCATGTATCAATACACGTCCGACTGGTCTGTCGAAGTTCTTCTCTAACCTAAGTGAAACTTCAAGCCCTATATATAGCCTCAGCGTGTTAACAAACATTACAGTTTGTTCATAACAAAGAGAATGTACACTAACTCAGTATGGACTCACTGAAGCGATTTAACTAAAATATAAACAAAGTAGCAATACCGCACAATGGATTATTACTGGACTAGAACGAAATATCGTCTCAAACCTGAGTAAATACTATGATTTACTCGAACCTAACAGCTAACCCTCATACGTTTCAGTTCATCACTAAGGGAACGTTCATTCACGCTTAATTTAGCGTCCCTAAGTATATGCAGTTAGGTGTGGTGGGATCTAAATTAAAGCGCCTATCCACTTGATCTATTTGACCCATGGTCGAGAACAGCGGATTTCAGGCAGATCTCCGATACTGCGAATGACACGTCGGAATTATAATAGCTATATATTTAACAAATTTCCTATATCAGTAATCTAATTACTCATAATATGGGAAAAAACTCTGTCCGCAGCTTAATACCCATGGAGATGACTGCCGGAGTAACAAACGACTCCAGGAGTATAAATCCATCAAGCAGCATTGTATGAATTAATAGGTCGTTTCGACAGACCAAATAAGAGGACAACAATATAGATTCTACATTATACATAACAAAGCTAATAAACTCAAACATGTTGCAACAACGACATAACTTTCTTACATTGGTGTAATAAGGAATCTGGATGGAAATAGATAAGATGTCTGGCACGGGCAATGTGCGTTTTAGGGTACATAGTAAGAGGCAACAGACACAGAGCATCATCATATCTAAACATCCTTCGAAACCTACCTCCATAAATCTAAATACAACTATACATACATTAATCTAAAAATAAAATGTTCCATACCTCCACATATTGATAAATGTGTGCGTATACCTAAGCATGTGTCTGGTCTACTCATCAGCCTGTGGGAACCAGCTAATTCGCTTTTCGTACGCGACAAATATGTCACGCCCACAGGAAAGCGGCTACATGCAGGCTACGTACAAAAAGCGGAAGCACGTAAAAAAACATACCATTTGATATCACAGCTCGCAGCAAACAACACGTGCGTGTGGTTCAATGGTGACTTGCTACATACATATCATAAACTATTTTAACACCACAGTTTACATTCAACAGTAATTTTCTGTGGTCCAAAAGAAACCTGTATATAAAGCATTTCGACACCTCAGATGCTGACCTCAGCTTTATTCTGTGTTCGAATAACTGAATAAATCCTACCTATATGAACCACGTATTAATACACGTCCGACTGGTCTGTCGAAGTTCTTCTCTAACCTAAGTGAAACTTCAAGCCATATATATAGCCTCACCGTGTTAACAAACATTACAGTTTGTTCATAACAAAGAGAATGTACACTAACTCAGTATGGACTCACTGAAGCGATTTAACTAAAATATAAACAAAGTAGCAATACCTCACAATGGATTATTACTGGACTAGAACGAAATATCGTCTCAAACCTGAGTAAATACTATGATTTACTCGAACCTAACAGCTAACCCTCATACGTTTCCGTTCATCACTAAGGGAACGTTCATTCACGCTTAATTTAGCGTCCCTAAGTATATGCAGTTAGGTGTGGTGGGATCTAAATTAAAGCGCCTATCCACTTGATCTATTTGACCCATGGTCGAGAACAGCGGATTTCAGGCAGATCTCCGATACTGCGAATGACACGTCGGAATTATAATAGCTATATATTTAACAAATTTCCTATATCAGTAATCTAATTACTCATAATATGGGAAAAAAACTCTGTCCGCAGCTTAATACCCATGGAGATGCCTGCCGGAGTAACAAACGACTCCAGGAGTATAAATCCATCAAGCAGCATTGTATGAATTAATAGGTCGTTTCGACAGACCAAATAAGAGGACAACAATATAGATTCTACATTATACATAACAAAGCTAATAAACTCAAACATGTTGCAACAACGACATAACTTTCTTACATTGGTGTAATAAGGAATCTGGATGGAAATAGATAAGATGTCTGGCACGGGCAATGTGCGTTTTAGGGTACATAGTAAGAGGCAACAGGCACAGAGCATCATCATATCTAAACATCCTTCGAAACCTACCTCCATAAATCTAAATACAACTATACATACATTAATCTAAAAATAAAATGTTCCATACCTCCACATATTGATAAATGTGTGCGTATACCTAAGCATGTGTCTGGTCTACTCATCAGCCTGTGGGAACCAGCTAATTCGCTTTTCGTACGCGATAAATATGTCACGCCCACAGGAAAGCGGCTACATGCAGGCTACGTACAAAAAGCGGAAGCACGTAAAAAACATACCATTTGATACCACAGCTCGCAACAAACAACACGTGCGTGTGGTTCAATGGTGACTTGCTACATACATATCATAAACTATTTTGACACCACAGTTTACATTCAACAGTAATTTTCTGTGGTCCAAAAGAAACCTGTATATAAAGCATTTCGACACCTCAGATGCTGACCTCAGCTTTATTCTGTGTTCGAATAACTGAATAAATCCTACCTATATGAACCATGTATTAATACACGTCCGACTGGTCTGGCGTCGAAGTTCTTCTCTAACCTAAGTGAAAAGTCGGGCCTTTTATATACCCTCGGCGTGTTAAAAAACATTACAGTTTGTTCACCACAAAAGAATGTACACTAACTCAGTATGGACTCACTGAAGTGATTTAACTGAAATAAAAACAAAGTAGCAATGCCACTTAATTTAGCGTCCCTAAGTATATGCAGTTAGGTGTGGTGGGATCTAAATTAAAGCGCCTATCCACTTGATCTAATTGACCCATGGTCGAGAACAGCGGATTTCAGGCAGATCTCCGATACTGCGAATGACACGTCGGGATTATAATAGCTATACATTTAACAAATTTCTTATATCAGTGTAACCTAATTACTCATAATATGGGAAAAAACTCTGTCCGCAGCTTAATACCCATGGAGATGCCTGCCGGAGTAACAAACGACCCCAGGAGTATAAATCCATCAAGCAGCATTGTATGAATTAATAGGTCGTTTTGCCAGACCACATAAGAGGACAATATACATTCTATATGATACATAACAAAGCTAATAGACTGAAACATGTTGTAATAACGACATAACTCTCTTACATTGGTGTAATAAGGAATCTGGATGGAAATAGATAAAATGTCTGGCACTGGCAATGTGCATTTTATGGTAAAAAGTAAGAGGCAACAGGCACAGAGCACCAACATGTCTAAACATCCTTCGAAACCTACCTCCATAAATATAAATACAACTATACATACATTAATCTAAGAATACAATCTTCCATACCTCCACATATTGATAGATGTGTGCGTATACCTAAGCATGTGTCTGGTCTACTCATCAGCCTGTGGGAACCAGCTAATTCGCTTTTCGTATGCGACAAATATGTCACGCCCACAAGAAAGCGGCTACATGCAGGCTACGTACAAAAAGCAGAAGCACGTAAAACACATACCATTTGATACCACAGCTCAGAGCAAACAACACGTGCGTGTGGTTCAATTGGGACTTGCTACATACATATCATAAACTATTTTGACACCACAGTTTACATTCAACAGTAATTTTCTGTGGTCCAAAAGACACCTGCATATAAAACAGTTCGACACCTCAGATGCTGACCTCAGCTTTATTCTGGGTTCAAATAACTGAATAAATCCTACCTATATGAACCATGTATATCGGTACACGTCTGATTAGTCTGGCATCGAAGTTCTTCTCTAACCTAAGTGAAAAGTCGGGCCTTTTATATACCCTCGGCGTGTTAAAAAACATTACAGTTTGTTCACCACAAAAGAATGTACACTAACTCAGTATGGACTCACTGAAGTGATTTAACTGAAATAAAAACAAAGTAGCAATGCCACTTAATTTAGCGTCCCTAAGTATATGCAGTTAGGTGTGGTGGGATCTAAATTAAAGCGCCTATCCACTTGATCTAATTGACCCATGGTCGAGAACAGCGGATTTCAGGCAGATCTCCGATACTGCGAATGACACGTCGGGATTATAATAGCTATACATTTAACAAATTTCTTATATCAGTGTAACCTAATTACTCATAATATGGAAAAAAACTCTGTCCGCAGCTTAATACCCATTGAGATGCCTACCGGAGTAACAAACGACTCCAGGAGTATAAATTCATCAAGCAGCATTGTATGAATTAATAGGTGGTTTCGCCAGACCACATAAGAGGACAACAAAATATATTCTACATTATACATAACAAAGCTAATAAACTCAAACATTTTGTAATAACGGCATAACTTTCTTACATTGGTGTAATAAGGAATCTGGATGGAAATAGATAAGATGTCTGGCACTGGCAATGTGCGTTTTATGGTACATAGTAAGAGGCAACAGGCACAGAGCACCAACATATCTAAACATCCTTCGAGACCTACCTCCATAAATATAAATACAACTATACATACATTAATCTAAGAATACAATCTTCCAGTTTGTTCACCACAAAAGAATGTACACTAACTCAGTATGGACTCACTGAAGTGATTTAACTGAAATAAAAACAAAGTAGCAATGCCACTTAATTTAGCGTCCATAAGTATATGCAGTTAGGTGTGGTGGGATCTAAATTAAAGCGCCTATCCACTTGATCTAATTGACCCATGGTCGAGAACAGCGGATTTCAGGCAGATCTCCGATACTGCGAATGACACGTCGGGATTATAATAGCTATACATTTAACAAATTTCTTATATCAGTGTAACCTAATTACTCATAATATGGAAAAAACTCTGTCCGCAGCTTAATACCCATTGAGATGCCTGCCGGAGTAACAAACGACCCCAGGAGTATAAATCCATCAAGCAGCATTGTATGAATTAATAGGTCGTTTTGCCAGACCACATAAGAGGACAATATACATTCTATATGATACATAACAAAGCTAATAGACTGAAACATGTTGTAATAACGACATAACTCTCTTACATTGGTGTAATAAGGAATCTGGATGGAAATAGATAAAATGTCTGGCACTGGCAATGTGCATTTTATGGTAAAAAGTAAGAGGCAACAGGCACAGAGCACCAACATGTCTAAACATCCTTCGAAACCTACCTCCATAAATATAAATACAACTATACATACATTAATCTAAGAATACAATCTTCCATACCTCCACATATTGATAGATGTGTGCGTATACCTAAGCATGTGTCTGGTCTACTCATCAGCCTGTGGAAACCAGCTAATTCGCTTTTCGTATGCGACAAATATGTCACGCCCACAAGAAAGCGGCTACATGCAGGCTACGTACAAAAAGCAGAAGCACGTAAAACACATACCATTTGATACCACAGCTCAGAGCAAACAACACGTGCGTGTGGTTCAATTGGGACTTGCTACATACATATCATAAACTATTTTGACACCACAGTTTACATTCAACAGTAATTTTCTGTGGTCCAAAAGACACCTGCATATAAAACAGTTCGACACCTCAGATGCTGACCTCAGCTTTATTCTGGGTTCAAATAACTGAATAAATCCTACCTATATGAACCATGTATATCGGTACACGTCCGATTAGTCTGGCATCGAGGTTCTTCTCTAACCTAAGTGAAAAGTCGGGCCTTTTATATACCCTCGGCGTGTTAACAAACATTACAGTTTGTTCACCACAAAAGAATGTACACTAACACAGTATGGACTCACTGAAGTGATTTAACTGAAATAAAAACAAAGTAGCAAAGCCACTTAATTTAGCGTCCCTAAGTATATGCAGTTAGGTGAGGTGGGATCTAAATTAAAGCGCCTATCCACTTGATCTAATTGACCCATGGTCGAGAACAGCGGATTTCAGGCAGATCTCCGATACTGCGAATGACACGTCGGGATTATAATAGCTATACATTTAACAAATTTCTTATATCAGTGTAACCTAATTACTCATAATATGGAAAAAAACTCTGTCCGCAGCTTAATACCCATTGAGATGCCTACCGGAGTAACAAACGACTCCAGGAGTATAAATTCATCAAGCAGCATTGTATGAATTAATAGGTGGTTTCGCCAGACCACATAAGAGGACAACAAAATATATTCTACATTATACATAACAAAGCTAATAAACTCAAACATTTTGTAATAACGGCATAACTTTCTTACATTGGTGTAATAAGGAATCTGGATGGAAATAGATAAGATATCTGGCACTGGCAATGTGCGTTTTATGGTACATAGTAAGAGGCAACAGGCACAGAGCACCAACATATCTAAACATCCTTCGAAACCTACCTCCATAAATATAAATACAACTATACATACATTAATCTAAGAATACAATCTTCCATACCTCCACATATTGATAGATGTATGCGTATACCTAAGCATGTGTCTGGTCTACTCATCAGCCTGTGGGAACCAGCTAATTCGCTTTTCGTATGCGACAAACATGTCACGCCCACAGGAAAGCGGCTACATGCAGGCTATGTACAAAAAGCAGAAGCACGTAAAACACATACCATTTGATACCACAGCTCAGAGCAAACAACACGTGCGTGTGGTTCAATTGGGACTTGCTACATACATATCATAAACTATTTTGACACCACAGTTTACATTCAACAGTAATTTTCTGTGGTCCAAAAGACACCTGCATATACAATATTTCGACACCTCAGATGCTGACCTCAGCTTTATTCTGGGTTCGAATAACTGAATAAATCCTACCTATATGAATCATGTATATCGGTACACGTCCGATTAGTCTGGCATCGAAGTTCTTCTCTAACCTAAGTGAAAAGTCGGGCCTTTTATATACCCTCGGCGTGTTAACAAACATTACAGTTTGTTCACCACAAAAGAATGTACACTAACTCAGTATGGACTCACTGAAGTGATTTAACTGAAATAAAAACAAAGTAGCAAAACGCTTAATTTAGCGTTCCTAAGTATATGCAGTTAGGTGTGG
>JAODUP010001013.1:200000-236900 GCA_025642065.1 Paralvinella palmiformis | reverse complement strand
TAGGAGAGAGAGAGAGAGAGAGAGAGAGAGAGGAGAGAGAGAGAGAGAGAGAGAGAGAGAGAGAGAGAGAGAGAGAGAGAGAGAGAGAGAGAGAGAGAGAGAGAGAGAGAGAGAGAGTTTCAGAGCCAGAACACAGAGATTTACGACACAGAAAAATATTACAATAGGTAGAAACATACGACGAAATATCCAGACCTGATGATAATAATGCGAACAACGAATGACCACGTTATGATGAATGGCCACCGATACTAACTACGCAGAGTTTCATCGTTGGATAGACTGGTGTCGCCAACTTAGACCGAGCTAGTACTATGTGTGCAAACACGAAGGATATAAATTCAAATTCTGCGAATAGAAAACAAGTAACAATAGCTAACGAGAAGGGTTGCCCAAGAAGAGTTGGCCAATACAATCATCATCCGTGTACAGAATACCGAATGCATTCATTTAAGTGACTCACATCATCTTATTGGTTTCAAATGCTTTAACCTATTTAATAGTTTTGGATATATTTTATTCATAGAAATATCTGTGAATCTATAAAAAAACTTAAAACTGTTATATTCATAAGGGTTTTTCTCTCTCAAAAAGATAGGACCGGTAAGTTTCAGTGTCTACTTCTTTCTGCTGGTAGTGTGGGCTCTGTCCATAATTAAGGCAGATAACGGCACCCATTAGTCAATAAGCCAATCTGATTTTCAGTGTCGATTTATTTTCTGCTGGTAGTGTGGGCTCTGTTCAAAATCAAGGCTAATAACGAAACACAATAAACCATAAATCTCATTTTCTGAAGGCCACCCCGCAATAGAATTCGGAACGATGATTATCGAATTACTCTATATTTTCACATACAATGCGCTTATTGTTATACATCAGATAAATAATGAAAATGCTTAATTTGATCCTATTTTCATTATAGCGAACACCTTGACACTATTGGTAATACACTATTAACATGTTAATATCGTGGTACTATCACTCGATGTAGGCATGACGAGATAGAGAACTATGTAACTTTCTTATACAGCGTGTATTTCAATCTTTATTCTCAGGAATTATAATACATTTCGGAAAACACAATAGCTTATTGGTATCAAACATAGGCCTAATTCTGCTCCCATAACTGACTTGGGAATATTTTCGAGCACTCTATTGTATATTGTAGATGCTATGACCAAAGGGGCACAGATTATCTTGACAACATATTTCAAAGTGGCTTTCTATTAACAATTACTAAGCCTACACAGAATAACCAACACGTCTGAAACACTAATTAATTATATTTACACGAACAACATAGCAACAGTTGGTAAACAAGAAATACTAATAACAGATATCGCTGATTGTCAATATTTTTTAAAGAAGAAAACAACGAATATTTTCAAAACTCGACGAGTAAAATAAAACCCTCTTAAGGCGACATTATTGCTAAAATTAGAGTGTTTGTAGAAAATCGACTTCACATATATGTTATCTATGATATGCCTGAATAAAGCACATGGCCAATTTATCAGGCTGTATATACGCATTTGAAACTTATTTCTCTCGTTGTATATTTGTAATAAAGATTTAAGCCATAAAAAGAGAACATTAGGTCAGATGAGGTACTTTATTTTGGTCAATACGACGAGCAAAACTCTTAGCCATGCAGCAGGGCCGTATTTACCTATGGCCGCACCCGTAGGCTTTTAGGTACTTCTGGTCCCCTCGGGTATTTCAATCTTTCACCCTACTACAGCTGACAGCCTGATCCTGGCAGGGTAGGCAATAGGCCGCAGTACATAGTCGTATATCCATTTGCGGGTATCCTGGGCAATTAGGAAAATTCTTCAGCCAGTGATGCGATCTGACGCTGTTTCAGCAATTCATAATTAGCAAACAAAATTAAGCCGAGATTATAATGACACCTCCATATTTAAAGATCCAGAAAATGAAAATGTAGTACAAAAGTCTTCTTTAAACCAACAGACACGCATCAACTCTTGAATGAAGATTCCTTTCACCCTAAACATACATCTCACGGTTTTTTAGAATTTGTTAAAAATTACAAATTTTGATGAAGCGTGGCAGATATTGTCTCAGTCATTATGCAAAAGGAACTTTTCAAAAAGATGGCTGCGCCGTATTAAAAGTAAAACTGTCCGTGAACTACAAATACAACAATGTATTAATCCAACTAATCCTACAAATAGTCAGTGGGGCTTAAAACAATGTGGGATTAGCAGATATAGATCATGTGAAATATTGTGTTCTTGTCACAATATTACAAGTACATTTACCAATAAAACACATGGAATAATAGGCAATTTAAACTGTAGCTTATCTAACATAATATATGTATATGATTCTTACACTGCTCTTAACAGTATGTAGGCGAGAGTAATGGCGAACTTCGTGTTAGAATGAATGGCCACAGATATGAGATTAATTCAAAAGCGATGTCTTATTTTCTAGAACATACACAGATAAATAAAGACATGTCCGAACCATCTCTAGATTGTTATGATTTAATTCTGATTGAACATATACCTACTACAGGTTCATACACTCAAGACAAGATCAATAGATTAATTCGGGAAACATTTTGGATAGATACCCTAGGTATATAAGAACCGGGAGGTCTTAACAAGAAAAGATATAAAGGTGTTATAAAACCAATACAAAATGAGGAGGTAGTTCCATTTGTGGTACCATTTTCAAAAAAGGCTAACATAGCAGCAAGAATAATTAAACAAATATTCTAAAATTCTCCAACAAAAAGAAGTGCTGAATGATTATGAATATAGAATCATCACAGCTTATTCTAAACACAAAACTCTAGCTAGTTCCTTGGTTTCTAGGAAAATATAAGAAAACGTTATATTAAATAATGTCTGCTGGAGCTCTGAATAAGTTTTCTGTTAACACATCTTCAATAAAGCAAATTTAACCCAATTACAAAATTCTCGGCCTTAGTAATTAATTTGGCCCATTTAGCCTACGTTGTGCACAAAAGTGGCCGTAAAACATCAATCATCATCATGGTCATCATCATCAGTAATTAATTTAGTAAAACAAAGCAATATTTCTTGAAGTAGATCTCAACCGAAGCTGCAACAAACATTCATTACTGACAGCAGTCAGATCTCAGTGAACACACTTAATTGCTATTAATATGTGCGTTTTGGCATCTGTACAGCTATGAAAGAAAAATTGGAAAATTGCTTTATTTTCAATTGCTGTAATCAAAACCGTTGTTTTGATTACAGTAACAGCGCTTGGTTCTAGACAAAGACTACAAAGGCTAACAGTTTCTAGATTCTGGTTTGAACTAAAACGCTAGCTAGGGAATTCTTGTATAAATATTGTTGGCAAGGTAAATACTTCAGATGGCTGTGCCCAATAGACGTCAGCCAGGGGTCTCTATCCCAAACTTCAACAATACGAAATAGTTTGGCATTTTTACAAATACTGTGGCACTGTGCCCAATAGCCGACAGCTAGGGGTCTCCACCCCAAACTTCAACAAGAATACTTTAGACAGTATTATTACTGTGGCTATGTGGTTTAATAGTATAGCGTCACAGTCACTTATTTGTTGTTGCCCTGGTCTGGTGTTTTTGAGCCCCATGTTGTAGTATTGGCGTTGAAATAGCCTTTTATTAAGTAATGTTTATGTGTATTTATGTGTTGCTTGTTGTATATCATATAGATGATTAGGGGAGATGTATGTATTAATTAATTGGAACGGACCGCTTTTAAAGCCAGTTATTGCAAGTGTGATTGATTGCCAAGCACTGGAAGTGTTAATTAGAGGGGGGGGGGTATATTATTATGTATTGCAGTTATAAGACCTCTGGATATAGTATCTGAATTCTTTTTCTGAGGACTGTAGTAGATAGTGTATCCGGCAATTTGTATTGAATATTTAGTGTTTGTAAGGGTTTCTTGTAGTACTATGACTGGTTGTTTGTCTTCGATGGCTGCAATTATCAGACATACTGCACACAATATATCTAGCAAAAAGTGAACATGCAGACACAGATACCCCCTTCACACCACACGAACTAGAAACCAGTCAGCCCAAAAAAACTCCGCCCCTGGAGAAGACAAACTTACCTACATCGTTTACTCCAAATATACCCCCTCTTTCAAAACCAGACTTCTAAACTTCTATAACCAATCATGGAGAGAAGGACGAATTCTCAAAATCTCGAAAGTGGTCCCTATCCCTCAACCTAGTGGCAGAGGTCACAGACCTACGTCTCTCCTCCATGCAACACTAAAAATCATGGAGAGACTAATTCTCGTCAGAGTAATATTTACACTCCCTAGACCAAAATATCTCTTCGGCTTTACAAAAGGCAGATCAACTGTCGATACTGACTTTCTGGACTTAGACAAAGCCTTTGAAAGGGTTAACCACATCGCCATCTTAAACGCATTAATCTCCCTCGGGATCAAGGGAAGAATAATATAATGGGAAGAAGACTTCCTATACAATAGAGAAACTAAAGTTACATTTAAAGGGGTAAAATCTGACCCACACCCAGTCACTCACTACAGGCTCCCCACAGGGCTCCGCCCTCTCACCTTCACTATTTAACGCCGTAATTACAATACTAATCTCCATACCATTACCGCCTTGTGTCGACTTCCTGGCTTACGCCGACGACATAGCCATCAATTTCAACAAACACGCACTACAAATAAAACAAAAAATCTACTCTCGACTAAACATAATACAAATCATTTCTAATGTTAAAGTAGGAATAAACACAAACAAATCTGATTAATCTTTACAAAGCCCTAATTCAATCTATACTGCTTTATACAGCCCCAATATATCTACTTGCATCTAAAACAGAAATTAAACACACCAAAATAGGACAAGGAACCGCACTTAAATATGTTTTAGGACTCCTCCCTTCTGTCCCGTTCACTCTTATCAGTAGAGAAAAAACACAAACAAATAACACAAACTTCAGACAAACACATACTCGGCATTCGCAGCTGGGTGCACACACAAAGCTCTGTCGGCCCCAACAATAAAGCAATCTGTTTATATTGTAAGCAAAACACTATCTAATCAATTGTCCCGCTTTCCCAGCCTGCCGACAGCCTCTTAAGCAACTTCTAACGCCGGCACAACACAACCTAACCGACACAGAAAAAGCAGCCATCATAATACACGAAGTCACAGCCACACATAATAAGACCCATACATCTGGCAAAACAAACATCACATAGCAAATATTTTGTAAGCGTTCGGCACCGTTCCGTCCGTTACATTTTCCGACACAGAAGCTCTATGGAGAAGGACGCCACCATAGAGGCTGTGCCACACAAGCGACAGCCTGGGGATACTCACCGAATTACAAGTAAGCAATACTTCAGGCACATGCACTGAAAACATTACTATTTCTGCTAGTCGGATGTATTAGTAATACTCACTGACTCACTGACTCACTGACTCACTCACTGACTCACGATTCACTCACTCACTGACTCACTGACTCACTCACTCACTGACCCACTCACTCACTCACTCACTCACTCACTCACTCACTCACTCACTCACTCACTGACTCACTCACTCACTCACTCACTCACTCACTCACTCACTCACTGACTCACTCACTCACTCACTCACTCACTCACTCACTCACTCACACACTCACTCACTCACTCACTCACTCACTCACTCACTCACTCACTCACTCACTCACTCACTCACCCAGTCACCCATCCAGTCACCCTCTACTCACTCACCCATCAATCACCCATCAACTCACCCATCCACTCACCCTCCCTATGTGGGCATATCTGAAGGTTGTTTTGTCTTTGACTTCGCCTCATTACCTTTGGAGGTCGCTCGGCCCATTTAGCTTACCTTGTGCACAAAAGTGGCCATAAAACATCAATCATCATCATCATTAGCCCCCTTTGACACTGTAATACATCTATAATATACGGGCGAAAATAAATGACCACAGCCAAGTGTTTTAGACCCATTACACAGCTTCAACATCATCGAATTGTTCTGCTAGAATAATAATAATAATAATAATAATAATATTAATATATATTTAATAAAATTCCCTTACTAGCAAGAGCCATTCAAAGGCGCTGTACAAATAATATGTAATAATAATAATACCCTAAATAAAATGTCTGTAAAAACCCTGTAAGTGATTTAAAAGATATTAATTATTTATCTGTGAAAGCGATCTTGAACAGGTGTGTTTATAGAAGAGATTTAAAATTTTCAAGAGACGACGCATTTCTAATATCCCCCGGTAACCTATTCCACAAAGTGGGTGTTACAACATTAAACGCACAGTCACCATACGACTTGAGCCGAGACACTGTCACCTGCAATAATACCTGACTGGATAACCTGAGAATACACACGGCCCCTATTATGTTGGCACCACTCTAATTCAGTTAATATTAATAGTTAGTAAAGGGTAGGTGACAAACCTGGTACACTGTTCTTGGTCACTCCTTTATATACACTTAAGGTCATATGGGCTGCTGGCACATGTATAAAGAACCAAGTATGTCACTCCATGGTAGGCTCTTCGATAACAGAACGACTAGCATAGCTCGAAGGATTTTCACCTCAGAAATATGAACGTGACTAACTATCAAGTAAGAATATTCTGATTTTATTATGATATAGGTTTAGAAATAACTTTGTTTGCACTGCTGGGAATTTCTGATTATTTTACACTTTAGGACGAACACATTTTTAATACGAATTTGTTCAACTGTTCGGTGAAGGGTGAAAGGTTGTTGTGCTGAGCATTTAAAACAATTGTTGTAATTGTGTGACCAGTGATATCATCAAATTAAGGTAATAACTGTAACGTAAAACAACAAACACCAAAGTGTGTGAAACTAGACTTTTTATTTACAAAACTGCATTCTGCGCTTTGCGCATGTTTTTGATTTGGCTTATATTGGTTAGTCACTGTATTTGTAATTCTATTTCTGGAGAAGATGATAAGCTACTGGCCGAGATTTGGAAGGGTATCGTGAGCGATGGAAATATATTTTGTGATCCGAATTACTGGTTTACTTCTGTTGCATACAAACAGGTTTAATCCGTATACAAGTGTCCAAAAGTTCCATAAGGAAAAAGGATTATTTGTTCTTTGGCTTAAGATCAGGATTTTAATTCAAATCACAAAATAAGTTTCCACAGTGAAATAAATAAACTTTTTATATTGAACGACACATGTATTTATTAATTATAAAATAATTATATGCTTACTAATTTCCTATTGATGGCTATTTGACATTAACTGGTCAAATTGTACTCGACTCCATATCTGAGTGGTGCCAATGAGATAAGCTTCAATGGAAGACAAGTGGCTGATTGATGGGTCTTAAATCTACACTTCGCTGGTTTATCACGATCACTGTGCTATGGAATGTATTCAGTCCGATTGGCGAGTGATCTAAAAGATTGATGTTGCCCACAGCAAACGGGAATACTTCAACCTTACTCAACGTTGCATAGCACTTACTCAGTTGAGCTGAATGTGAGTTGCCGTATGTCTCAATAGATAGTTAGAAGGTCTAGCACTCTAGATCGTAATGGAAGCCTGTATGCTCTAACTCATATTATGCACATTTGGGTATAACCTTGTGTCATCCACAAAGACTAATGCCCGTTTTCCAACAATATCTGGCAGGTCACGTGTGTTCATTATGAATAGAGGGGCTAAATGTACTCTAACCATTAAATGTATAACTGTGAATTTTAAGTCTTTTTGCTTAACTGTCTGTTATCGATGTAAATAAATAGAAACATTCTAGATATCTCTAAAGAGGTTCAGTAGGAGTTACAGTTGATGGTGAATGGCATTGTCACATTGGAGTTCACCTTCGAGGTCATTTGAGGTCACTAAAGGACAAAATGGGGCACAGATTGGCCAACAGACAATGTGAGACGGAAGCCGCACGAGCCCAAATCTGTATTAAAGGTTCCGGAACGAACATTAAATAAACAGGCCCTGAACCAGCACTATATACGAACCCCAGAACTATCTCACGAAGAATCTACAAAGAATATAAATGTTCCGCTTGAAAGAATATATTCATGCACAATAACTATGACGTTTTCTGGGTCATTTTCTTTCAGCCAGTACTTTATCTCTCGGGCTTCGCCTGCAAGTGAAGACTATTTTTCTGCAACCCATTTCATATTTATATATAGACCCTTTTCACCGACACTCTGTGTTCAGTGAATTAGGCAAAATCACGTCAATATTTGATATGGAATAGCAGACTATTCCAATATTGTTCTTCTCTGTGAGCTGCACGAAAAAGGAAATATTTGCGATATATATTGAGCGTTTCTTCTTCAGTATTATTGGGTGTATCATATTTGAACCAGGAAAGTTTCAGTTTGGTCTGATGCTATCGACGCTTTCCAAAGCTGACATGTTAGAGTGGTTTGATTTATTAACAATACTCATTTAGTACAATTGATGTTTCCAGATCACTATTAAAAAGGTACCCGTTTCCTTTCTACTGATATATATGTATAATTAATTGTTTTAGCTTTCTAGGTTGTCATCTTTGAATATATTAACATGATCCGGTTAGTTTCGGTCTCATTTTGCGGATTCATCAGACAAAACAGGACTAGGCATTTATTTAGCATCAGAATAATTATTAACCTCACATATACAATCAACAACTTTGCAAGTTGGAAGTAAATAAATCTTCACAGTACACAGAAAAGCATACTTTGAACTTTTTAATAATATTTACTAGATTATATACTTGCTAAGATTAATATTATTTAATGATATTTCGTTTCAATCTCATGAGAACGTTGGCTGGATGTCAAGTAGTATACATGGCCGGTCAGGATCAATTAGTATGGCTCCTTGTAACATTTCATGCGACCAAATACAAGTAAAGTACCAAGCAGGAAACATACATATAATACTGGATTCAATACACATATAATGGTTTTGATTTTATTTATATTTATTTATATTTTATTTAGATGATACTATCACTTTCCAGTGGATTTGTTCTCTATCCTACTTTCGATGTAGCCGTCTTTATATTTTGGATACATATGTCTATGGATATAGATCTGGCAATATAATACATTTAAAAGTTTCGAAAACACGGTTCTCCTATGCAGAAAGAGTACAAACAGATTTTACAGTAGATCGCTACTAACATCACTAATTTTCAAACTCCAAACCAACAGCGCCTTCCTCACTCATCAGGGGGCGGGTGGTCATTAGTTGTGATCGGTCACAAAGGCACAATGGACTGAATCGGAATC
This sequence comes from Paralvinella palmiformis, assembly GCA_025642065.1. Classification (NCBI taxonomy): domain Eukaryota; kingdom Metazoa; phylum Annelida; class Polychaeta; order Terebellida; family Alvinellidae; genus Paralvinella; species Paralvinella palmiformis. Next base: position 227,600 of record JAODUP010001013.1, on the reverse strand, counting down.
ATGACATTCCTGAAGCTTTAGATAGGAAGTGTCATATCAGGCGGTACATCACATTGGATGCTTGCAAAACACTTGCACACGCCCTGATAACTTCTCGGCTAGATTACGGCAACGCTCTCCTGTATTGTCTTCCAAGCACACTGATGACACGGCTACAGAAAGTACAGAATTATTCTTCCAGGTTAGTCACTCACACTCATAAAAGAGAACATATAACACCAGTCTTGAACTCCCTACATTGGCTTCCGGTTATATATAGAGTCGCAGTACAAGATTTTGATGTACACTTTTAAGGCACTTCAAGGGACTGTCCCTCAGTACTTAGAGGAACTCGTCGTACCGTATCAGCCGACAAGGTCTCTACGGTCTGAGTCTGGACCATTCTTAGCCGTACCAACAACACGTGGAGTGACATACGGTAAGAGATGTTTCAGAAAGGCTGCTGCAACCCTATGGAATAATCTTCCAGTAGCCATCAGAAAGTGCAAGACCCTTAATACCTTCAAAAAGAAGATAAAAACTAATCTTTTTTGTTTCAGCTTTTCCTAGTTGAATATATTATGTATTTGGCTGGAAAGAATTATATATTTTTAAATATGTAAATCTGTTACATCCTTCTGTGAACCTGAAACTCTTCCTGTCATATCTAACTGATCGTGCCAAAAGACGGTGAAATAACAAACATACGTTCAGCAAAGTGTTTGCTGCAGAGCTTGCTGTGTCAAGTTGGCTTCCACTCCACTCTGTTCATGTTTAGCAGACTTGTTTTGGGGAACGAATGCATACTCCATCCACTGGGAGATCTATTTTCACAATTATAAATGGCACAAGAGACCATTTTACACGTTTAATAATGACAATTTCGAATTTGTAACTAGGCCACGGCGAGTGTTTGGCGCATGTTTATCAAAGATGATGTCATATTCCGAATATTCACGATTAGAGCTGTGGCATGTTTATTCATGTGAGATGCTAGCAAAGCAAACTTTAAAACAACTGTTTCTCGGAATAATTTAAATATATCTCTGACAGAAATTGATTTTAATAAATATCACTGACATTTTACTGTGACCGTTAAAGCAAGTATACATTGGCTGTATTGTCATTGTGTGCATAATAAAGTTAATTAATTAATGCTTAAATTAACATTTACCTACTTTACGAAAGATTATTGATGCGTTAACAGGATCTTTGCAGATCATAAGATCTGTTAATTTATTTATTTTAACAGGCACCTATATATACACTGATAGTTTTATTTCTATTCACACAAAAAGTACTTGATTGAGTTCGATCACCTTTAAGTGGGATACATTAATGGCCAACGCAAATAATTAGTTCCAGGTATAATTATAAATAAAATGATGTAGATTTAAAAACCGCTGAAATTATATTTATAATTGTAATTTTGGAAATAATGCGATTTTATCTGGAATTAGTTATTCAAGGTCAGGTTCTTCTCCCTTCGCACTTAATATTATCTTTACACAAATAGGATCTTCCGAACAAGGAGGAAGTAGAAGATAACACTGATAAATACAAAGATGAAGATGATGACTTGACGCATTTTCCCATAGCCATTGTGGGCATAGGTAAGTGATTTTCAACTTTGATTTGAAAAAGCAATATTCGCCCAGTATAGTGCTAATTATAAGATTGAACCATCGATGTTCTTAAATATTCAGCTCTGGAATCTACTACTGAATATCAACCGGCAGATTGAACATTTTTAGACTTCTATCCCTCATTGTAGGATGCGCATTTCCTGGAGCCTACAATTTGCAACAATACAGGAAAGTGTTATTAGAAGAGATTCGCAGTTACAGCCCAGTTCCTGATGAAAGATGGAGCCGTGAGAAATGGCATAGCGGCCCAGGCCCATACAAGAAAGGATATGCAAACAGCGATGTAATCGGTATTATACATTTTGTTTCTTGTATACGAACCATCCAAATATATCCACCTAACTCTCTCCGTTTGCCGGTTCTATTAATATTAATCTTGGTTCCAGGTACAATTGATTACCTTCATTCATTTGATAACAATTTCTTCAACATTTCGCCGAAGGAGATGGCTATTATGGATAAGCAACAGTTTCGCATAATGGAGGTGGGATTAGTATATAAGATATTGTACATGATTATATATATGTACACGAAATTTTCATAATATATTTAATTTAGTTGAATTTCTTCAAGATCCTATGTCGATAGCTCGTAGCAGTAAAGTGATATTAAGTTAAAACTATCAATGTCAGAACTGTGATGGTTCGATAGATCTATTTAATATATATTTTGCTACATTTCAGACAACGCAACTAGCTTTAGACGATGCTGGAATAGTCCAAGATACGTTTCCTCGTAACACGGCCGTTTTCATCTCGACCAGTATTGGACAAATGCCAATTCCTTTATGGGAAAACACGAACTTGTTCTCCCCGTATTCATTGACCGGAGGTTCACATTCGGTCGCTGCAAACCGAATAAATTATTTTTATAATGTCATCGGACCAAGTTTAGCTACCGATTCTGGAAGTTCCTCAGCTCTGTACAACATTCACATAGGTCTGCTTGCCCTATGGAATGGTGAGTGTAAGGCGGTTGTAGCCGGCGGTGTTAACTGCATGTGGATTCCGCATTTCCACATCAGCCGATGTGCAACTGGTTATTTCTCTCCGAACGGTGAAGCTAGGCCATTTGATAAGAATGCAGACGGTGCAATCAGATCAGAGGGCTGCGGCATTGTTGTAATGAAGCCCTTACATGATGCAATAAAGGACGGTGATCACGTGCATTGCATTATTCGTGGATCCGTGTTTGGCTATCACGGCGATAGCCCTAATATGGAGTTAAGCAATGCAGATCCAGTCTCAGAAATAACCATGAATCTCTACCAGAATATAGGCCTATCTCCGGACCAAGTAGATTATGTTGAAACTAGTGCTTCCGGAAACCCGAAAGACGACGTTATGGAAGCTGAGGTTATTTCAAGAGTGTTCAGTAGCAAAAAGAATCCTATAAAAATTGGTTCCTGCAAAGCTAATATTGGTCATTCGGAGCAAGCATCGGGAATGGCTTCGATCATGAAATGTGCACTGATGCTTAGCAACCGAGAATATTATCCTCAAGCAAATTTCAGTGAATTTAATTCAAGTATCCAGGCCCACAAATGGAATCTAGAAATCCAGAAAAAATACGAAAAATACGACTCTCCCAAGCCAATGTTGATTGGTATCAATTCCGTTTCTACTACAGGTCAAGTGGTTCACGTGATTCTTGAAGAATTTAAGAATAACGAGTCAGATATTAGTGCTGACGATCTTTCTGGTTGGCATTTTGGCGTCTCTGGTGAGAAAGGTAGAAAGGTTGTGGTAGTATTATCTGCAAAGAGCAAAGAGGCCTTGAAAGCCATGGCTACTCAATGGCTTCGATATAAAAATACAAAGGACGATGCACAGATAGTAGCATCCTGGCTAGCCTCCAAGAGGAATCACTATAAACACAGGTTGATCATAATAACAAACTCTGGGGATGATTTTAGAGAGAAGATACAGGACTTTCTTGAAGGTTGTCCTAATGATCAAGTTATTGAGGGTACTGCTCCTGTACAGTTTCAAAGTCCAAAAATATGTTTTGTTTTTCCTGGTCAAGGACAACAGTGGGAAGATATGGGTCGGTCACTTTATGCTAACGAACCCGTATATAAAGATGTCATTGATAAATGCGATGAAATTTGGAAAAATGAAGGTGGATATTCCTTTCTTGAAACGTTTAGAATTTTTATTCCTCGAGATACAAAAGACGGCAGTCATCCTAGTATTCATGAGATGCTAGTATGCCCACCTGCCATTGTAGCTCATCAGATGGCCTTGAGTACTCTACTACAGCATTGGGGTATTAAACCTGATATGGTTATCGGTCATAGTTTGGGAGAGGTTGCCGCTGCTTATGTGGCAGGAACAATTAATTTTGAAGAATGCATGATCAACATCTTTCATCGGGCGTCAAATCAGTGTAAGATGTCTGGAACAGGTGCAATGGCAGCAGCTCGATTGACTCCGGAAGAAGGGGAACGATTCTGCCTAGATTACGATAACGTGTATGTCGCTTGCTACAATTCCAGTGACAATGTGACTTTATCGGGAGGCAATGATATAATCAAGAGATTAGCGGAGGAAAACCCGAAGAAGATTAAAGTAATCCGTGTTAAAGCTCCTTGCCATACCATCGCCTTACGAGCGGTCAGGGATGATTTCTTTGACAGACTGAAAGGCAAATATGAACCGAAAATGAGTAACCATATAACGATATACTCAACCGTTACAAAGGACATATATCACGGTCCACACGGAACAGAATATTGGTGGAATAACATAGAGAAGCCAGTTTTCTTTTTTCAGGCAAACGAGGCAATATTTAGAGATCATGGCAACGACGTAATTTTTGTTGAGATAGCAGCAGCTCCAACTTTACTATCCTCTATCAGACAAACTGCTAAGAAACTCGGTATTAACCCTGCTGGATATGTATCGTTTAGTGGTAGAGGTGTCGATGACTGGGTAGCTGCCGTTAAGGGTATACTACAGCTCTATCTTATGGAATTTCCGATAAACTGGGAAAATATAACTCGAAATTGTGCTCGCTATGTGGATATCCCCCAATATCCATTTCAGAGGAATGACACGAATGTAGAAACGGAGGAATTCTATAATCACCGGCTTAATCTGGAAGAACAATCGTATAGCGGAAGGTACGGTGAGATTGATATCCAAATGCACCCATTTCTTGCTGATTGCAGATTTAAAAATAATGCTGTTATGCCTGCTTCAGGTTGGATTGAATACCTCATTGAATTGGTGGATAATACAAATCCATCTTTGACAGATGTTACAGTCCTGACTACGCCGAAGGTGTTTGAAATGAATGTTTTGGGTCAATATGAAAAGCTATATGTAGAAGCCAAAATCAAACACAACGATTTAGTTTTGCAGGCTAACGCACAGCCGTGGAATTTTAGCCCGGAACAACCGCGCGGCATTTATGCAATTGCCATTCGGTCGCCTTCAAGAATCCGTGAATTGGGTTCAAAACTTTGCATCAATTCAATTTTCAACCGATGCACTGTACGGGTAGGCAGAACCAGATTCTATGAAAAACTCTGGCATATGGGATGGCAATACGGTGATTCTTTTAGGGTGGTTCGAGAAATACGAATCCGTAAGCAAGAGGCAATAGGACTTCTGGATCCTGAAGTAAATAAACACGAAAAAATCAAGACAATCACGCTTGACGGAGCATTTCAAGTTGCTCAAGTTAGTTTTGCTAAAGAAGACTTACGATATGAAGTTGTCAGAATTGCGCGAGTGATGCTACATTGCAAAGCTTTACCTCTTAACGAGTCGTTTTACGCCTATTGCAAATTAATAGATGGATCATTGGAGGGCATTACTGTAAACATTTACATTACGGATATGTCTGGTAATGTCCTTGCTACATTGCTAGGATGTTACTTTGAAGGACATAATAATGAGTTTAGAGCATCACGAGTTCCAGACACTTATTATTTGTATCCCAAAGAAATTATCCATCATGATTCTATTAATCGGAAAGATGTGAAAATTACCCGAAATTGTATAGATAGCTTCTTGAAGTTGGGAGCTCTGAGACAACTTACTAACATTAACATTAAAGGATATCAGTATGACCTCACGGAACTATTATTTAAACATCCCAATAATATATTAAAGACTAATGAGGTAAAAGTGATTCCTAGAGTATTTGCCGAAGCAGGAAATATCATTCAGTGCTGCGGGATGGTTTGTCAGGTGGGCCCAGCCGTCTCGAAATGGAAGACGGGTGATCGTGTGTTGTCCATTCGTCCAACGACAAACAAACTTCAGCAGACGTTTTGTGAAGACGATTTGGTGTCAATCGATAATTTATCTTGGGAAGAAGGTAGTGGAGTTAGCTTGACTTATGGCATAGCATTCTATGTTGTAAATAACCTGGTGACAGTCAAAGCTACTGATATTGTGTACATAACCGATTGTACGTCAAGAATAGGCAGATCCTGTGCTTGGTTGGCTCACTTAAAAGGTGCTAGAGTAAAGTCTGGAAAAGGTGGAAATATTCCATTCGTCGAATCCCATGACCAAGGTGAATACATAGCTTCTAATGATGATGCAAACCTAGACGTTATAATATGTCTAAAGATCGAGGAACTACATCATATTTATTCTTGGCGTAGATTCGATCAATGTAGAATATGCACTATATGTTATAGTTCAAATGAGCCTGGTATCAGCTGTGAGGATGACCGAATTATTACCTGTTCTCTGAATGTCGTAGACGTATATACTCATTGCCTGGATATCCTTCAAAACAGCACGATAAAAATGATTAAACTAATACAGGAAGGATCAGTACCAAACCTAATGACATCTATCGAAGAGAAACCTCTGTCGGAGGACGTTCACATAATTCCACTTCAAGATGGGATTAATCAAGCCATGTCAAATCCGTTACAAATTAAAATAGATTCATCTGGTACCTATCTTGTCACCGGAGACGGAAATACTGTATCATTAGCACTAATCCAGTGGTTGACGCGACGTGGAGCTAAACACATATCGTTAGCAACGAGGCCCAAGACAAACAGCAAATATCTACCAGAGCAATTAGAGACATTTAAACGAAACGATGTCACCTTCTACAAGCTAGAAGTTGACTTGAATTATGAAGGACAATTCGAAAAACTACGGAATCAACTACGGGCCATCGGTGCTCCGGTTATTCGAGGGATATGGCACGTTGGAGAGGTTGGATTTAACTGCCCCTTTCAAAACACCGAAGGCTTATCCGACGTCATTCAATTTGATATAAGCTCCGCTCGTACATTGTTCCGAGAATGCAGCACATTAGATTTATATTATTTGGTTGTAATATGCTGCGCCGGTTTCATGGATGGAAAGCTAATATTAGACCAGGCTGCAGTAGCTAAAGAATATGCTATCCTGGCTGAAGAGCGTAGATTATTAAAATTACCAGCTCTATCAATTACCATCTACCCGCTAAAAGAGAACACGGTTACAGATCCACTTATTGAGCTCCAAAAAGACGAACGTTTACCAGTTCCTAAGTTTTTGGATGTAATGGAGGCTTTACTACTTGCTGATGATCCTCCGCCAGCAGTAGCTATAATTAATCAGGTAAACAACAACATCATCGAAATGATATTTTCTTTTTGTTTATATTTAGTTCAAATCTTGCTAATTTCGTATAACACGAATTCGGAGGATATTGTATTAATAGCTAGCCAACATTCTCCTCAACGATAGGAATGTCGTCTTTTATAAATATTGGATATACATCTGGATACTAATCTTATTTTAAACCGATATTCTGCTCTTATCGTCAACATTTATTATAAGCTGGAGTTACACATCAACCTTCTCCTAACAATTACACACATTTACTACTTTTAATATACGATATCATCTGTAGACGTAAATACCATCACACCGGAACATTTCGCTTAGTGACTGACTTTCACTGTTCAGAAATTCATGTTATTTTACAGTTAGCCTATAATGTCCACGGAGTCAACCTGGAGAAATATCTGTTTAAATATAATTAATATCATTTGCTTGTGAGATGTTATGGAAATATAATTATTGTTTAACATTAGCTCAGATTCGATTTGTGTCTGTAAGAAGGGAAATAAAATAATGTTTCCCTGTTATTACTTCATATACCTTTTAAAAGAAGAATATCTGAAAATACACACTTTTTGTTCATATTTCTGTGTGTGATATTTTCTGTTATTGGTAGCCATTTGTCGTGTGCTACAAAATTCATGCTTCTTATCCATATGTCTGTGTCTGATGGCCTTTTTATTTATAGCCCTTTGCCAGGCTTTTTTTGTTTAAAAGATTTCCCACCTGAGACTCGTTTTACCCAGGTTCATTATGTCATACAAAATATATGTTGACATTTACTGTTTCAAATTAAGTATTAATGAATTTATATAAATGCGTTTTTATGTTTTCAGAACGAAGTACGAGCAGATGAGGATAACTTAAATGGTATGTACTGCTGCTAGTGAATAAAAATAAGAATTCAAATATTTAATGAAACAAGAAATATGAGGATTAGACTAACTGCAAGGCTTGCATGTGTGTCGCAGGTACAGTTCAGAAACTGCAGGCAAAGAAGAGAATCATTCATTATCTTTCTGAACAACTTTTGCTTCCATCTGGACTCTTTGAAGACAGCATTCCACTGAAGCATTATGGCGTGGATTATCTGATTGGCAAAGATTTCGTTAGCTGGCTTCACAGTGAGTTTCTGCTAAATATAGTTGTGGAAGAAATACTTGGAAGTAACTTCACCTTAGAACTATTAATGGGCAAGTTGAAGACATAATAGTCCAACTGCAATAACATTCTGCCTTTCCATTGTTGATGCTTTCGGCTGAATCAGTTCCACTTACCAATCGGGCAGTTTGTTTGTGGTTGCACAAATAATGAAACCACTGAAATATCATTTAATTAATCAATAGCTGTTTGATTAGAAATGAATATTACTACCTCAGCAGGTATTATTGAGTCAGTACAAATTCTTTGATTGTGATTTAATATTTTTACGAAATACACACATATATAGAGTCTCACACACACACACACACACACACACACACACACACACACACACACACACACACACACACACACACACACACACACACACACATATATACACACACACACACACACATATATATATATATATATATATATATATATAGTTAAGGTGATGAACAGTTTTTACATGATGTAAATTGAAAGGAAAAGGCAATACAACACCAAAATATAACATTTAAGTTAACAAAGCTAATTGATATCACACTCACATCTGTCATGCAGTAGAAGGTTATAATTGTATTTACAAGATATAATAATAAAGACACTTACTACTATAATAAGCGTTTATTATATCTAGAATGTTTTAAGTTGATGCAATGCATTACAATGCAGCTTCTATATTGCCTTCATATGTACTTTTTATAAGGCGATGCAAATTAAATATTTATGCACAGTAATATAGAATATATTTATGAACTGATTTGGGAGAGTAAATAACAGAGAGTATAGATGAATGACTGAAGGCCAGACTATGTATCACTGTTGTTATACAGGTATATTTTAACCCTTATTTATAATATATATGTTGATGAGCTGAATAAACAATTTAAGATGTATGACGTCGTTTGTTACAAGAATGAACAATCAATTAACCACACAATGTACGCTGATGACCCGATCTTGATATCGCCGACATCCGAGGCTTCTATTTCAATGAGATAGCTATAGGTGACAATTAAAAATGTAATGGAAAGAAAAGAGTAATGATGATACTCAGAACTCTATCCGTCAAATTATTTTCCCCTCCTCACTCAAAACTGATGCCTTATTGTGTGTTGTTCCGTAGTGCAGTTAAATATCATGGACACTACTGTAGATCAGTTTAATTTGGCGGATAGGAAATAACGGCGAAAATGGCAATCGGTTAAAACTGTCTTGTCGCAAACGTATTAGGTTTTACAGAAGTTCTCATTACGTGCGAAATCAATTATTAAAATGGGGATATCGTTTTACTCAAACCATAAGTCGAACTGATGAGTGAGACATACTTAGTTATGCTCATCACTAGACACCTGAGACATGCTTGCCGAGAGACGACTGTCCCTGAGAAATATCTTTTCTCCCCCCCCCCAACACACACACACACACACATACACAATCACCGTAGTATCAATCCGGCTCTAACTAACAATCTGGAGAGTTTAACTGATAATCTCACCTTTAATCAGCATCTTACGTACATTATGGCTGTTTGGATTGAAGCCCTCCTCCCACTTTGTTACGGTAAATGTTTAATACTTGATATGCGTTGCCTGCGAAGATAAACTTAATACAAAAACATCCTATTGTCGGCTACTTTGTAAACATTGTCAGACTGTATCACGTGATTAACTAGTATCTGTTTGTTTTGTGGCGTACAAATCTATTATTATTATATCAATTAAGGATATCTATTATAAGTAGTTTTGTATGTCATCAGTTGTATGAACTTTGCACACGGAACGGATTTTCTATAAGTTTATTATGTAGTTCAAATTTGTTAACGATAATTTGTTTAATATGAGCTTATATTATTCTATAGTGATAACAATACACTTGAATGAGTGTCACTGTGTGAGCATGTCATTGTGTGAGCGTTTATTTGTTTGGGTGCATATGCATATGAGTGTGTACGTGCGTGTCTCTCTCTCTCTCTATCTATCTATCTATCTATCTATCTATCTCTGTTTGTTTTGTGTTAGTATAGAAAGAAAAGAGCTTTAAAATACGCTGTCTATGTGATTGATCCAGGTAATCCACTAGGTTACAGACAACCTAGGTATCCGGGTTTTTTTATAAATTATTATACCTTCCTTAATAAATAACTATTCGCTATATGCCTATTTATTTTGATGTGTATATTTTCCAAGAACTTAGACGAATGCCGAAAAACTCCAAAATGGTCAGAGGAAGAGACATGCCATCAGTTTATCACACTCAATACTTTATTCTTGTTTAACCCAGTCCTATTTACATTTCCACACAAATAGAACCATTATTTGGATTAACAATTAGAACATTTGAGAGGTATTGTGTGCTGACATCAACAGAAGGTTTTATATATCTTTGTTAAAGAAGTGAAATACCATGATTCGTGTAGAATGATGTACTATCAGCAGGCACAGAAACAACTAAATAGAGATGCTAGATCAAACAAGTGCATTAAATCCGAATTTCCCAGCGCTGCCTTTGACGGAAAGACTATATGTGAGGATGGGCCGATGATGTTTTATTTTCACGAACGGGACAATTTGCTGCTTCGTACGATGGATTTTTACAATGACGAATGAGATTTGATCGCATATCTGATGAACAACATCGAACTAAAAGCCTTGCAGTTGACATTTGTTAATCCTGACAAGGTCGGAGTTGTTATTTACACTAATTTTAGCCGATATCTAGATATTCGCATATCCACTTTATGGAACATCTAAATAAACTAACATTAGAGAAGTGTGGTTTGCAATGGAATACCACCATCTAATCAGAGACATATTCACTTCCGTCCTTAAAAAACCCGAAAACCCAATAAATATTTTATGTAAAAAGGAATGACCACAAAAATAGTATAAAAAAAACAGCTGAATTAACTATATTGACCTAGTCTAATTTATATTGTACAAAATAACCGCTCTCCTCTCCAACTCTGCTTATGCGAGCATGTGTGTGGATGTGTGTGCATGTCGTATACAGTAGGAACAGGCTGCACGAATGATTAGTCGAACTAATCCAACCGAATGTATTAACAGTGGAAATACAGGATTACTATTTTACTGCAGTTACGTCATTTTGTGGTGAACGTAGTCATTAATAGGTGAGGTTTGTTCCAGAGATATACGTAGATGAAGCTCAGTTTTTAGCTAACCAATTTGCCAATGAGATAGTTCACGCCATAATGTTTTATAATAATAATAATGGCCGAAATTGTAAGCTACCTTAAATGAGCGAGACGCATACGGATTGTTATTTACTGCTTCACTATTAGGACGTAATTCTAAACGAATTTAGAATTTAAGACGTGTGGTATATTCAGCGGAGAAAACCTTACCAGTTGCCTGGTTGGATGAAAAACTCCTCCTACTATAGTGCCACGGCCATGATTCGAACGTCCGGCACCCCCCCCCACACAGCATGACGATAAGTATGAAAGTCCTAAGCTCTTAAGCACTAGCACGTTGAGACTGTTTTCAAGCAAACGGCACACTAGATATTGACCTCCCGTCATGATAACCGGCAGTGGTACCTCAGAGATCATCCGTCTATTGACAAGAGCGAGCGATGGTACTCAGAAATGACCAGACGTACAACGTCGACCATCAACAATAGAATCCCATAGAGCGATCGTCCTGCAGGACATTCCGCAGTGGATCCCCAGAGACTACGAGTGGCCCAGCAGGGGGAGCTATGGCTACTATTAATACGACAGTCCAATCATTTAATGCTCATTTCACCCGCAATCATCGGCAAATCGGACGACCAATCAGGAGCCGGGTAGCCTTTTAATGCCTCTTTAGTAATGGCGGTCACGGTAGCAGCGATATTTATTGGTTCATTATATTAAAATTCTCGTTGATTACCATACTGCTATGATGTTCGATAACAATAAGATACTATTATCTGTTTTTGACATTTTAAAAGTGGATTAGTTAGTTGTGACAGAAAACATAACCAAGAATGAACTGCATTGTGAGAAAATAATGACTTACCTTTCAGGGCGAAATTCTAGACATGGTTTACTATTCACTGAAATAATCGTTCGTTCGCGGTTCCTTCGCTTCAAAGGGTATATTTAGCTTTGTAGCATAAACATATTGAACAAACTTTGTTTTTATTTTGTGGCGTAACAATTGGGACAGATTATATTGATCTCGCTGATGAAAAACAAACCATTTAAAATATACACGGCTATTTAGTATTATCAAACTAACACTGTAAATATAAATTTTATTAATTTTTCACCTATTTATGGCAGATATCAGGATATTTTAACCAGAAGAGGCTTCGTGGGATTACCGTAAACCATAAAACTATTTTTAGTAACCTTATCTACTTTCATCACTGGAAAAAGAATGGCTATATTTATGACCTAGCTGAAAATAGATCAGGTAGTTTTTTGTCACCGGGTCCAAAGGCTAGCCAATATCTGATTGGCCAGTTCTAAATTTAATTCGGAAATTTTCGGAATGAAAAGGACCACTGGAAAGGATTCAAACAATCATCAGAATACATTCCATAGAAGGTTACCAACACTGACATGTTATAAATATTAGAGCCATGAATCAGACCGGATGAACCTTCACTTATAAAAGATTGTTATTACAGCTAAATATGGCCCAGGTTGAACGATCTATAACAAATAGGGCTTGTTCTATATAGATGCTGGTTACACACCATTTGGTGATATGGCCATTATATATAAACGTATTAATGACTTGTATTATGAAGACACTGAAGCTGAGGGTGATGGCCTAACATGTAATGTCACTAAAGATAGAAATGGTGATCCAGTGTAGGTAGTGGTAAGTGTTTATTTACTGTTTTATCCCGGTGAGACTATCACAACTGAAATATATATCGAAACAATAGATTTACTGTAATATATCGTTAACAAATATGGCCAGTGAGCGCCAATGAACATGTTGAGAGATTCAATAGCGTTTTTACCTTGTCGAGTATAAATACACTGTTCTTACTTTATCTGATCTTATCTAACGGTGTTAATCCTGTAACGCCCAGAGAGGTTTGTCGGGTTGAAAGAAGTTTGTAAAGGTCTGAGTGCCGTGACAAGAACGTTGCCTGTATCAGTCAGAATGATGTAACAGCTGTACGGCCAGAACATTCTAGAAAGGTTATCCAAGTGTTTGTTTAAACAAAAACAAGAAGTTTAGTTAATTGCACATGGCTGGGACAAAAGAAGTAAACAGAAGGTATTGTGGCCGAGTAGAGACACACTATGCTGGTTAGAAGGGCGTATGCGGCCGGGTCATCGGAGATGCCGACGAAATAAGCTACGGCAGCCAGCCTTTTTATGAAGCTGACCCGCGCTTGGTCTCTGCCACGTCGAATGAGAGAGGTTTTGTTTTCTCGTCTAGAACAACAACAGTTAGGCATTCCGCCCTCCAACCCGTATCTTATCTGTAATTTGGAGATATTTTCAAACATCGTCGAGAACGAGGCATCTGAGATCAGTCCATCGACCAGAGCGGGTGGACAAGAGGTCAGAAATTGTGTTCATTTGTATACGGGCTAGAAGTTTGATCTCGTCCTGTTTTTTGGCTTTGAGCGCGAGGCGACGACTAACAAATCTACCGGCCATTCCAAGGACACGGCAGGCCAATGATGCGATTTCAAAGTCCAGGACAACCGGGGCAGCGATTATGGTGGACAGGAAGGACACACTACCAATGCCTATCATCGCCGTGCATTAACGCCAATGCCGTGCATTATCCCCATGGCGATGCTTCTTGTATAAAACGGCCCTTCGTCTTCGAGATGTTTTGTTAGCTTAGATATATCCTGGAGCCGGTAGAATTTGGATGTGACGGCAGTTTCGTTGCTGTCGGGTATGTTTGTGTATAAGGGCGGGGTTATGATCGGTTGCTTCATTGTTATTAGGGATTGTGGCGATAGGTTTAATACAACCAAGGGGTGCCTTAAGATAATTCTATGTAATCGATGTGGAAGTTCCGTGTCCAATAGCCATTAATTTTTGTGGACCAAACCATAAACGACGGTTCGCGCGTGAAACGTTGAAATTCGGCTCAATCGAGGTTGAATCGCACGACACAGCAAGAAAAATTTCATTCCCATTGCTACAAAACCACTACACCACGCACACACACGACCCGCACACACACACACGCACACACACCACCACACACACATATATATATATATATATATATATATATATTTATTTTTTATTTTTTGGTTAATGTCTAAATATTGAATATCAGTGTGTTGTTTTTTTTTTTTTTTATATATATATATATATATATATATATATATATATATATATATATATATATATATATATCACACGTACGCGGAAGTGGCTGTGTTTATGTGTTATACGTGTTCTTGTAGACATCTGAGGCATTGGTGCGATCTCTTCTTTCAACCAATCAACCACATTTTAGATAAATCTCACACTTATGCACATCGGTCGATCGACAACAAGCTACATCAATATTTGGGGAATGAAACCCCTAAATAAAGGTTGATCCCAGAGTTTCAAATAAAGTGTGTGGTGCCACCAAAAGAAAACGAAAAATGGTTTCCTGATGGAAAGCCAAATTTTCCTAGTGATGTAAGCTTGACTATTTCAGATCTACTTTGACTGGAGGAGTTTCATTGATTTGATTCGGGGTGTGAGATGTCTGGTCAGGAGTAAACTATCAGTATTCTGGAATGTAATTTAACTAATACAAATAAGATGTAAGCTTGTCTCACCAAATAAGGATGGCTTCAAGCATTTTGGTATTGAAATAGTTGCCAGCTTAGGCAAGTCATCCAACCACGTATTCCACATCCGTGGTGGATAATGGCGTGAAATATGACCGGCTCTCGATGTAATGGCATCGGAATATTTCTCGCATAGTTCGGCTATTAGATAAGGTGTATTTTGCATATTATGTAATATAGATTTAATTTATATTAATGTAAGTTGATTATATTTAGTTACTTTGTATTTCCTGTATTTTCTTTTAAACTGATCTTTTGAGGCACTATATTACTATATTATCGCCCACTCCAGTGGTTACCACAAGAACCCAGATTTTGCTTGTATATGTTTAAATATTTATTTTCACTAATTTCTTTCTTTAATAATAATCAATTATACAAAGGTTGCTAGCCTTATGATTCCATGGTCGTAATATCATTTGTTTAGCGATAGGCCCATGTAGTAGAAAGCATCCAAAGCAGATTGGGTCTGATGCCAGTAATTTGATCACTGTGCCAATAACACCAAATAATGGCATAGCTGTACAGAATGTAAATATTGGTCTTATAAATTGTCAGTCGATCTGTAATAAATCTGATGAAATATCTGATGTTGTTATGGATATGGATCTTGATACTCTTGTCATTACAGAGACTTGGCTGACTGGTACTGTTTCAGACCAAAAATTGTTGGTGATGTGACTCCAGCTGGATATTCATTCCATCATGCAGCTCGGATTCACAAGACAGGTGACCGAGTCGGCATTCTTCTCCGTGATTCTTTGAAGTGTGAAACCCATTTGCGGTTTCAGGCCAAGTCTTTTGAAAATTACCAACTGACTTTTGTCTCTGGGGGAATAAGTGTTCGTGTAAATTTTTCCCGAACCCCCCCACTAAGAAAAATGGCTTTCGGGATTTGTTGACTCTCTTGCTACCAACAGTGGTCATCTGTTGATCTTAGGTGATTTCAATATACATTGGGATTGCCAGAGGAATGCAGATACCAAACAACTGGCTGACATTCTTAGATCTGCTAATATCAGGCAGTATGTCCAAGAAAGAACACACATACATGATCACATCTTAGATATTGTCATAACCCGTGATGATGACAATTTGATTAAGGATGTGTCTGTGTCTTCCATGCTGTCTGATCATTTCCTTTTTAACATAAATGTATCTTTACAAAAACAATCTGTTTCACTAAAGTTATTTCATATAGAAAATATAAGTCGATTGACAAGCTTTTCTTTCTGATCTGTGAGTCTCTTCTCTGGTATTGGATCCACCAGATGATGTGGATCATCTGGTGGATCTCTATAATAGTACATTGAGAGATATTGTAGATGAGCATGCACATAAATACAAAGGAAATACCAAGAAGACCAATGCTTCCATGGTACAATAAGAACATACAAGCTGCAGATACACAGAAGGTATTGTAAGCGGCTGTGGATCAGGACCAGTTTGTGTGTTCATTATGAAATGTTCAAGGTCAGTAAAATCCTGGTTAAAATACTCTTGCCTCTGCTAAACCTGAATATTATAATAAAAAGATCAAAGCATCTAAGTGAAATCAAAGGACTGTTTTCAGTGTTGTGAATAAAGTATTACATAAAAGCCAAACTGTCCTTCAAAATAATATCAACTCAGATAAAGATATGGCCCATTGTTTTAATAACTTCTTCTGTCAAGAAATATTAAATATACATAGGGGATTCCCTTCCAGCACCTTATCACAGGGTAAGTCATTGGTAGAAGGGTCCTGCATATCCATGAAGGACACATTTGAGCCTTTTACAGAGACAGATATAAGACAGTTGCTGAAAAAGTCATCTAATGCTTTCTGGTGCAGTTGACCCTATGCATACATGGCTTGTGAAAGATGTTTTGGATGTTCTGATAAGTCCAATTACAAATATCCCAAGATCCACGAAAGCTGCCCCTGTAAAACCATTAATAAAAACCACACTATGGACTGTAATATTCTAAACAATTACAGACCTGTTTCAAATCTTACAAATTATATTATTATGTCAATTGATCAAGGTAAGCCAGTACTACTTGTTCTTCTGGACCTGATTGCTGCATTTGATACAGTTAATCATAATGCACTTTTCTCTAGGTTAAAAAACATGTTTGGTCTGTCAGATAAAGTACTTGAATTGTTTCGATCCTATATGAAACAACGCTTCCAGAGAGTGTCTGTTCATGGTATTTTATCTGTCGTTCAGTTTTTGTTATCTGGTGTACCAAAGGGTTCAGTTCTTGGTCCTCTGGTTTTCACAATGTATACCCGTCCTCTTGGGATCATTGCGCAGCGATATGAGGTTAAATATCACTTGTAGGCTGATGACACACAGTTGTATATATCACTGGATCCTGACAATGAGTTAAATTTCTCCTCTTTCTTGAACAATTTAGAACATTATATTGCTGATAACCGACTATGGATGACTCAACATTTTCTAAAACTTAAAGATAATAAAACAAATATTATATATTTGGCATCACCACATTTTGTTATATCCCTAAAGACACCAGTTTTATATATAGGTGCATCTTGGATTACGCCTAATGGGTCAGTACAAAATCTTGGATTTATTTTTGACCAATGTATTACCATGTATGAACATGTCACATCAGTATGCGGAGCTGCCTACTACCATCTTAAGAACACCCACTGCTTAAAAACATTCTGGACACAAGAAGCACTTGTAACTGTATTCCATGCCTTTGTTACATCTCGTAACTCCCTGTTATATGGCATATCTGATTATAACAATAATCGCCTTCAGTGAATTCAGAATAGTGCAGCTCGCATTGTAACAAATACTCGAAAATATGATCATATCACCCCAATTCTTTTAAAACTACATTGGCTACCCGTTAGACAGCGTATCCATTTCAAGATTGAATTAATAATTTATAAATCTATTAATGATATGGCGCCAGAATACCTGTGTGTACTGGTGTCCATTAGAAGTTTCCCGAAAACTCAGGTCATCCCGCAGATACCATTGCAGGTGCCAGTGTCTCGGCTCAAGTCATATGGTGATTGTGCGTTTAGTGTTGCAGCCCCCCTTTTTTGGAATAGGTTGCCGGCGGATATTAGAAATGCGTCGTCTCTTGAATTTTGTTTAATCTGTTCTAAAAAAAAAACTATTTAAGGTCGCCTTCACAGAACAATAATTATTATCTTTTAAATCATTTACAAGGTTTTTATAGACATTTTATTTTAGATATTATTATATTACATATTATTTTTACAGCGCCGGGAATGGCGCTTTATTAAATATACATTAATTATTATTATTATTATTATTATTATTATTATTCTGTAACTCATGTCGAGATAGTTCCTGATCCCATCTAAGACCCTGGCGACAGGCTTCTTTCAGAATGGCTTTTACTGATAAAACAAACGGAGCTGAGAGACCAAGAGGATCATACTCGGAGCTAGCCAGGGATAGAATACCAAGTCTAGTAGGTTTACAGGTAAGTGCTCTAATCTGAAATTCAAACGAGTCCGTTTTCACGTACCGGTGAAAGTCCAGAGCACGATCAGAGGGGAACTATGGTCCTTGACTATCTTAGCTGTCTCTAGCTCGTTCATTAATTCTAGGACTGCCTTTTTATTCGACATCCACTTTTTGTTAAATGGAATCCACGCATACTACACATAAAGCTGATCTCATTCGTAAAGTAAACAGGATCCTCTTCTGTAGCAACAGAACATAGGAAGTCATCAACATATAAGCTATGTTAACCTTATAACAAACATCGGGTTCACGGTATTCCTGATTGTCTTCTATGGTTTGTCGAAGAGCTTAATTAGTACAGCTTGGCGTAGAGGTCGCACCAAACAAATGTACCTTCATCCGGTATTGCACTGGAACACTATCTACGTTACCACTCGGCCACCAGAAGAATCGCGGGAAATCCCGATCGTCGGGAGCGACCTTAACCCGATAAAGCATACATTCGATGTCACTCGTGACCGCTACGTCTTCCACTCGAAATGTCAAGAGCACACCAAGAGCAATTGTTTATCATATCAGGTCTCTGGAGTAGTAACTGGTTCTGTGATATGCCTCGATATTTGGAACTACAGTCAAACACAACTCTAATCTTATCTGTTTTTTTTAGCATACAATTTAAAATAATAGCATAGATGATCATTTAACTGGATTAAAATTTGTGTAATGCCATGCTTAATACTAATGTTATGCTGATGCTCTGCGATTGACTCACTAATGACGTCAAGTGTATACATTTTATAAACCCGTTGTGTATGTTTTGATGCGTTATAATATGCATTATTTGCGTGGGAAATATATAATTTAACCTTTTTTTATGAAGAATACATGTTAGGTTCACGTATTTATGAATAAGAAAATTATACTTCGGTTGTTTCCTGAAATGTATGTGATAACATATTACAGAGAAATACACATATTGATATTGTAAGTAAAAGAAAAAGTAAGAAATTTTAGGTTTTATTTTTAGATAGAGTCAGTATTTATTTAAGCAAATATGTAACAAAAATGGATATTAACTACACAAGCTAAAATAACTTTTGTTATTTAGGTTTAAAGAAACAGAAATGTAACATTACTAGCTCCTCGAAAGCGACCCAGTTAGATATTTTCTTATATTTGAAAAATAAAGCTTAAAAATATTTATGACTACCAAAATTAGACACACACAAATAGAATATATTTTCCCTACAGTTCTAAATTATACATAAATCAAATGGAAAACATATTCGAATATGAGTGCATTTCGTACATGTCTATGTTTGTGTTAGTGATCAAGGAAATATCTTCCATATTTTTTCACATTTACTTTTGATATAATAGCTCATTTTATTATATCAAAAGTAGGCAGTATAGACCCTACACTCACATCTCTTTAATATATGGATCTAACACATATATATATATATATATATATATATATATATATATATATATATATATATAAATATAGAGAGAGAGAGAGAGAGAGAGGGGGGGAGAATATCAAGTGAACTCACACTTACCATATTTTTGTTTTGCATAAAATATTTTCATATAATTGTTATGTATGTGTCTAATAAAAGCCAGAATAATTTTGAAAGAGAATAATCTGTGTTAAGATTAAAGCTACACGTCTTATGTTAGTACTATTATTTCCTGTGTTTCCATGTTTAATTGTTTATTTTATCTGATGTTATTCTTGTTACTTTGCATCATTACGATGTGTGTATGTTGTATATCTAATAAAACGAATTCCATAATAAATAAATAACGCATCATCCAATTAGTTCAATAATCGCAATATAGAGAATAATCAGTCAATTATTAAATAGTGACAAGACTTTGTCACACGTAGATCATTCTCGATATTTTACATGATGTATGTAAATTAATGGTAATACTCGCCTTTGTCTTACATCTATATTATATATCCAA
The DNA here is from genome assembly GCA_025642065.1 of Paralvinella palmiformis. Lineage (NCBI taxonomy): Eukaryota > Metazoa > Annelida > Polychaeta > Terebellida > Alvinellidae > Paralvinella > Paralvinella palmiformis. Next base: position 207,020 of record JAODUP010001013.1, on the reverse strand, counting down.
TTATCTGTTATTAATATAATAATTACCATTGTTCCAATAATCGATCCATGGGAAAATTATATGCCGATGATTAATTAAAATCCGTTTTGTCTACAACTTCTCAAAATATATTTCTGTGTACATTATCTTAAGAGTGGTTTCTGTGTTAGTAAGATGACTTTATTAAATCTATAATAATAATAATAATATTGTTATTATTATTATTATAATAAACATGTTTCATTATTATTATAGGGACATCTAGACAACGCAGCAAACGTACTCGTTTCTTCTCTACGCCCATCCTTAATCATAGCATCACACCATCACACACTGTACGTAATATTGGTGATATATATGCTGCTTCTACCATTTTCGTGGCCTTCGTCGTATTCGTTGCTATATTTCTCTTTCAGTCGCCAACACCATTGCTACAACACTCATTACTAGTAGGTTTGATTACTGCAACTCTCCTCTTTATAACATCGCATCTAAGAATATTCTAACATTTCAGTGTGTTCAGAACAGCTTAGATAGGGTTGTCTCCTGGTCTCCTCGGTTTTCTCATTTTGTCCCATTCCTGAAATCTCGTCATTGGCTCCCTGTTCAATGTCGCATTATTTTCCAATTATGTACCATTGCTTATCAATAGCTTTCATATCTATTTCCCATGCTTTCTCTAGCGCCTAAGCCCAGAGAGCTCCGTTCATCTGATTTTCGTTTGTTGTCTGTTCCCTCCGATTTAAACTCATGTTGGGACTGGTGCTTTATCAGTTGCTGTCCCTACTTTATGATATTAACTCCCTGAATATGTTAAGTAAGCGAACAGCATAGATAGTATCCTTCCGTTACCATTTGAAAATTCACATTTTCATGCTTGCCTGGTCTTCGTAAGTTTCCCAATTTCCCACTGCATCCGAGCATTTGTTGATGAATTTTGCATTGTACCTTGACTATGAGGTTGGCCAAACCCTGTATTAGGTGGCCTACTGAGCTCGATTCTTTTTGAGGATATTGGCGCTATAGAAATTTGTAATAATGATGATGATGGTGATAATAATAATAATAATAATAATAATAATAATAATAATAACGCATCAGAGCATTGCATGGAATAGTTTATTATTGTTCATCTTCATTTATTATACAAAGGTACATTTGGCTATTTTCCTGAACTAAGAAATAGAATGACCGATGCACCCCCCCCCCCCCCGTCCGTTTGTTTCACGATAACAGATTTTTTATATAAATAAATCATTTCAGCGAGACTTAAATGAATACTATGTCACACCTCTAGACCTTTGCTAGTAAGGCAGCCAAAGTGATGTTATTAGCTATATCTTCTAATGTTGCATATAAACCAAGCTCATCTTGAAGCCACGTAATTAAATTTTTGCCGAAGATGTTGTCGACGCCGTATGTTTTTAGCGGTATGTCGTCATCGAAGTGGTCATTTGGGATTAGAAGTTCATCTGACAGATAACGGATTATTGTCTCCTTTCGTTGTGAGTTATCGGAGACATCTGAAGAAATGAAATTAATTTATTCAAAAACTCTAAATGCACACATTTTTATATATACATATACGTATAGAAAATCACCAGCCAGAGAACACGGAAGTACGCACAAAGACGCATAAACAGATCCACACCGAAATAAGGATAGGTAATATATGATACTTATCGACACAATTCGCTATTTTGAATTTAGTGAGTTGATGACAGTCCAGAGTTTCTTATGATGAGTCGCAATACTCAATATTAAGATCGTCTTCTCCAGTACTAACACATAAAGACGCACACACGCATATATATATATATATATATATATATACATATACCCCTACACGCACGAACACCCCCCCCCCACACACACACACACACAACACATCTTCAGTAAAGCGTCAATCGCACAAAACACAAAAATCTCAACCGACCGTTACTATGTTTTTAAAGCAATAAGATATATAATTATCAATTGTCACATGGGAAGCTACGACCAATTCCTTTGAAGTATATTTTAAGTTTATTTCTTATTATGTCAGCACTTTCACACCTGCACAAACATATTACTTCTATTCAATTAATTTCACAAGTAGCACAAAGAGATAAAATATCTTTGTTAAAAAGATCCGAAGTGTGTGGCTTCATAATGAAAATTGTGTATATAAACCTAGAGCAATATAATAATGTTAGAAGTGAGCTCCGGTGGCCTAGCGGTTAAGCACCCGGCACTTGCTACCAAACCCATTGAGACCGACATTATACAGCGTATCCAAGAAGAAACACAAAAAGAACCCAGAACCACCCGTACAAGTAATCCCACCCAGAAGAAAGTTGATCCAGAAAGCGTAGCAATAGAAGCAACTAATAGAATTGCCTACTTGAATGAAAGCCGAATACCAACCATCAACATCTACGCCAACGCCAGTTCCCAAGATAACGGAACTACAGCCTGGGCCTGCTTCATCGAAGACAAAGACGAATAAATAAGAGGCAGACTCCCAAACCACACCCCGATCACCTTAGCTGAGCTGCACGCAATCAAAGCAGCACTAATATGGATATTGAGACAGACTATCCATGAAAGAGTCATCATCCACTCGGACTCTATGGGAGCACTAACTATCATCACCACAGCCAATTTCCATACCTATCCCTAAATCATCACAGAAATATACACCACGGCACCAGCCCTCAAGCAGCGTGGAATCCAAGTAATACTCCACTGGGTTCCAGGCCACTTTAACCTTGAGTGCAACGACCGAGCCGATAAACTAGCAAACTGTAGTTGGACATAATATCCTCAACAACAGATTGGCCGACACCCAACTCAGAAGACTACGTTTCTGGACTTACAAAATAAATTTCACCGGCCCGTCACCCCTAACACGATGCCGGCACTGTCAACAAGTGTACGACCCGGTACATTATCTGCTCAACTTCCCAGTCTGCCCGAAGCACCGAAGAATACTTAAAGGTCATCTCCGCCCGGAAGACTACAAACTTCCAGATCGCCACCTAGCATAATTGCTCATAAGGAAATCATCATTCCTACCAGACATCATAACCCCATTCTTCAGAAAGATCCCTACACATACCAAAGACAGATCAGACCGCCCCTATGGACTAGTCCATAAGAGCGTGGGACATTATAGTAGGAGTGTTTAGTCCAACCAGGCAACTGGTAATGTTTTTTCTCCTCCGAACGTGACTTTTATAGCAAACTGAGGTGTCATCATGTTAAACAACTCACAGTTCGCCTATCGTCATAATAACAGAAGTCAACACCAGGCGGTTGTGCCCAACAGGAGACAGCCAGGGGTCTCTACCCCAAACTTCAACAAGTTACAAGTTACATAATGTTAGACGTGAGCTCCGGTGGCCTAACGGTTAAGCACCCGGCACTTGCTGCTAAGGGCCATAGGTTCGATCCCAGCAAGAGGTCGAAACGTTTCCAGAGATTAATTTCTCGGCTCAGAACATCATGGGTGTCTGACCTCGTTAAATGGCGCTGCCGTCTCCACATAATTATTAAAAATAAAAGGGGAAATTAAAGACCCCTTCAGGACGTAAACACTCTGGCAGTGGCCACCATCTTTCCGTACTGCTCACCTGTGAGCGGTGGGGGAAGAGATTTCTCAACCACTCCGATATAGAGGCTGTACTGAATAAGCGACATCCTGGGGATTCTCCCCGAAAAAACCAAAGCAAAGCAACCAACATTAGACACGATATGCAACCTGATGAGTACTTGGATAGGTTGAAACCGGTCGTTGCAATTTTAATTGATGAATTCTATCTTTTAACCAGTTTGGAGTTATAATTGTTGTTCGAATGAAAGTATAACACATGTGCCAGAGCCTGAAATATATTTATAAAACACACATACGCGCACATACACACACACACATGTACACACACACATGCACGCACGCACACACACACACACATATACGGACAGAGAGACAGACAGACAGACAGACAGACAGAGAGTGTGTGAGAGAAAGAGAGAGAGAGAGAGAGAGAGAGAGAGAGAGAGAGAGAATTTATGCCGATTTTTATGATTCTATTCGTGAAGATGTGGCCAGCACTAAAATTTTAAATACCTAAGGTAGTTGAAATATAAGTTAAATCATTATCACACTTACCGTTACCCTGGTTCCAACTATCATCCACTTCATCCTGAAACCACAAATTTAAACTTATTTCAAATGACCGGCGAAATAGGATAGTACACTTACTTTAAATAAACTTAGACAATTAATTCTAAAGTTGGAAGTCGCAAAATGTCATACAGGTAGGTGAACTTGAATTTATTTAATAACTAAAAATACCTTATTTACTATGATAACTGATGCTGGTGAGTCATCAGCTACCAGAATCATCTCCATTGCGTCGATCAAAGAATGTACAGGTAACTCGGCGCCGTGATTATCAGTTGAAGTATTCCGAAGAGATAGTAGACTAATTGACAATGCTGGGAGTCCTAACTGCTTTCGTTCTTCAGCCAAAAAAGCATATTGTTTGAAGATCTTAGGTTGGCCTGAGGTTACCTTACCGGGATGGACATCAGCACTGGATAATGTTACAAAATAATCTAAATCCAGACTTCCGCACTCGCGATAGAATAGAAGCGCATCAATCAGGTCTGTTTGAATATCTTCCGAGAATGATGCTTCATTCGTATTCCAGCCCAAACGAACATCTGTTACATGCCACACACCGCCAATAGGTGGTGCACCCATTGCTTTAAGTTGTTCAATACGTTTCAGTAGCTGCCCCTTGCAGTGTAAATCGGTTTCGAGCTCGTACAGGGTAAGATCGACTTTCGCCATACGCCCCGGTTCCACATTGTGATATTTTCGTTTTTGTTGAGGTTTACACATTAGGGCGACGTACTTCGCCCCGTGTCTTTCCAACCAATCTAATAGAGCGAATGTTATGTTGTTAAAGTCACCACTGATAAGATATGTTTTAGACGAATCGAGGCTTAGTTCAAGCCGATTCACTTCATCTGGAGTGAAGTTGTCAGGAAGCGTAATTGTGTGAACGTCTTCTGACGTTTCTGATTCATCCGAAGTAATGACAGATGAATTGAATACGAGTTTGGGTAAAACTCCTTCTTCTAACATTTTAATGACCTTAACAGTGTTGTTCCTTATGATACTGGAGTGGTGACGAAGGATATATTTGACATTCACGCAGTATGTTAATATATTTTCATCCGTAACAGTGGCGGCATCAACATCTGAACTGTAAGTGATTAGACAAACCCGACTTTGCTGAGATGCGCAACGAGAATCTCCAATAAACATATCTGTACCTCCTGAGCATATGATGACGTCTAGGTTTTCCTTGTTGTTCCGCGATATGCACTGGCCAATAGGTTCCACGAAAGGAATGTTTCCACTTTCTCTAGATTGTACTCTGGCCCCTTCTAGATGAGCCAGCCAAGCACAAGCTTTACCTATACTTGATGTGCAATCGGTTATGCAGACATTATCATTAGCTTTAACTTGCATCAGGTCATTTACAATATATAGTGCTATGCCGTATGTTAAGCAAATCCCACTACCTTCTTCCCACGACATATTCTTGATTGACACTAGTGCATCTTCTTCAAAGATCTGCTGTGATTGGATTAGTGCTGGATGGAGGGACAATAATCGATCCCCTATCTTCCATTTGGATACATCCTTGCCCACCCGACACACATTTCCACAGCACTGAATGACATCTCCGGCTTCAGAGAATGCCTTTGGCACCACCTCCAATTCAGTAGGTTTTAAATTACGACTGGTGCATCTGATAAACCTTTCATTCTCATAATATTTCCAATTTTTTACCCCAACATATTTAAGTTCTCTAAGTTCTTTTAACTTCAGATTTCGTTTAGTCATATTGTTCACTATGTCGCAGTCGTTCTGGTTTTCCCGATTCCCATGCTTAGTGCTCTGAGGACTACTTTGCGTCTCAAAACAAGAACAATGTGGGAAAAGACTGGGTATATTTCTGCATGTATTCAATTCCAGGAAGCAACCTGTGAGTGTTGCTAAAATATTTCCCACTGTGTCGGAAATGTATATGTTAACACTAAATCCACATCTTGATCGTTCTACTAACTTCGTGTAAGCATACAAAGGCTCGTTCAGTGGAAGAGCTTCAATGTTTAGCTGTATATGGTCTACACTCTTTATTTTATGGGGTATATTTGCTTCAGCAAAACTGATCTGGATTATTTGAAATGCGCCATCGAGCGTAACTGTTTGAATTCGTTCGTATTTGTTCAACCCAGGAGCCAGAAGTCCTATTGCCTCTTTGTCGGAGAAACTCATTTCTTTTACCACTTTAAATGAATCTCCGTATTGCCAACCAGTATTCGACAGTATCTCATAAATTCTGTTTCCTTCTATGTGCACGTTACATCGATTCACAATTGAGCTAATGGCAAGCTTTGAAGACCATTCCCGGTTATCGGGATCAGAATAAATGGCTGTTGCGTATATGCCGGGCTCTTGATCTGAACTAATGTTCCACGCGTTCGCATTAGCTTGAAAGCGAATCTTGCCATCACTAACTACAGATTCCACACAGAGTTTCTCAAACTGACCAATGTTATTCATACTGAACAGCTTTGGCGTTTTCAGAATTTTAACCTGTGTTAGACATGGTCTTATTTGGTCACTCATTTCGATCAAGTATTCAATCCAGGCTGCGGCAGGCATCAGGGCGTTATTGTTAAATTTGCAATCAGTCAGAAAAGGATGCATTTCAACATCGATTTCGCCATATCTTCCTTTGTATGATTTGTCGTGTTTTCCAAGGCGACGAATATTGTTCATTTCTGATTCAAAGAACAATTCGTTCTTTTGGAATGGATATTGGGGGATATCCACATAGCGAGCACAATTTCGAGTTATATTTTCCCAGTTTATCGGAAATTCCATAAGATAGAGCTGTAGTATACCCTTAACGGCAGCTACCCAGTCATCGACACCTCTACCACCAAACGATACATATCCAGCAGGGTTAATACCGA
>JAODUP010001013.1:47500-195000 GCA_025642065.1 Paralvinella palmiformis | reverse complement strand
CTCTCTCTATATATATATATATATATATATATATATATATATATATATATATATATATATATATATATCATATATATATATATATATTGCATATCTTATATATATATATATATATATATATATATATATATATATATATATACCTGTATTCTATATAGAGATATTGTATTTAGGAATTAATTAATTTATCATCTCACTGGGAATGCCAATCAGGAGCCAAAGATTGCCTCTCCTCTCCTCAAACTGTGACTACTATAGCCTGTCCCCAGACCTAACTGTTTAATAACCATTTGAGAGATTCTGTAAACTTACCATATGTCACTGGTTTAGTACCCAACAGGGTTGTGAAAGTAAATACAGGGTCTGACCCCTGCTGGGTGGAGCTGAGCAAATACATTCGTTTCAAGGCTCCTATTGGGCAGTGGAATATAAACTTACCTTTGATGATTAGAAAATATACTCTTACATGGGGATGCACCCAAGACTATGTGATATAATACCTTTTTAGCTAACCTCTTTAGCTAACCACATAGCATGCCTGTAATATATATAGAGATGATGATATTTAGGAATTTACCCCCATTCAATGTATAGAACAAGCAAAATTAAATTAAATCCACTAATTAATTTACCGTTTAATTTTTTAATTCAGAAAAATTTCTTCCATGACAATCCTACTTGGAATATAAACTACTCGGAGTATGTATTCCAAGTACATACTCGGAGTATCTACTCATGATAAAAAATATTAAGCAAAAAAAGAGTCGGACAATAGTCTGCATATAAACATCAGTAACAAGAAGTATCCGTATGGGAATAATGGACCGTACATAGAACAAACCGAGTATGTCCTAATTTGCTCCCCGATCGCTAAGTTCCAAAATTCCACACTGGGTGGCAGCAGGGGTAGATGGCGAGATTTATTGCAATGACCCATTCTCGGCTAGCTGGAAACGTTGCTCATAGAAGTAGCGGTAAAATGGGCCTGTAAGGGCTGGTTAAGGGATGTTTTTATACAGTACTACCAGCAGATATTGCTCAGTAGTTAATTATTTCCCATTTTTTGCCAAATTCTGGATTTTATTAGAAAATCATAAACATTCGTTTAAATCATGCTCCAAACCACGAACTTACTACGTCCAGCTGTGATGTTGTAAACAGCGCATCTCCTGTTGTCTTGCATTGAAGATCGCAGGTTAGGAGTATTCATCCCAGAAAAGTATTTTGGGAATTGATCATATAAAACTGTAGAGTGAAGATATTTTATTAGCATACACGATGAATATCTCGTACCTAGTTGATTAAAGTACACATATAAGCTGCCAATGGACAATAATTGTCTGCTGACATCGCTAATGCTGATGGAAACACCTGATTCTGGTCAGATTTAAATGGCTTCTTGTTAATATCACAGTTCGTAGAAAAATTGAAGAAATTAGGGCAAACAAAATGGATCATTGCTAAAGGTGCCCCCGTTCATCAAATATACGGGGGCGCCTCCGTGGTCCAGTGGTAGCATGTTGGACCACAGATCACCACCACCCGTGTTCGAATCTCGGTGTGAACATATCTGAAGGTTGTTTCGTCTTTCACTTCATCTCATTACCTTTGGAGGTCGCTCGGCTCATTTAGCCTACCTTGTGCACAAACGTGGCCATAAAACATCAATCATCATCATCATCATCATCATCATCAAATATACGACATAGCTACCTTCGATTACAGAGATCATTCATCAACAGAAAATGACCGAAGGTATTTTTATCTTTTTATTTTATCTCGACGTAAACTGTATTCTGTCAACATCATCATCGGTGAATTTACAGCTAACAACACCTGATCGTGTTCTTTACCAAATCGTGGATCGTTTGTCAGTCTTTTATTATCTGCATGACGTACACGTACACGTACAAGAAGTGTAGTACAATAAATCTGTTGGCTAGAGCTAACCATAAAATGCTGGCAGACTGTGTGTGACGTATCATCACGTGCTGGTTCTATTGCCTTTAGTGATGAACTAATAGTGTTGTGCTGGTCTATTCAAGTCATATGTGGTTATCGTTTCTATTCAGTTCGAGTTGTTAAAACTGATTGTTTTATGTTAATCCGGCCCCAAGCGTACAATGATGGCTCACTAAAACAACATTTACGTCTAATTTCCTATCCGGAATATTGCGTCCAAACAAAAACAATATGTCTAATAACAAAGCCAAATTGGAGGTGGATTGTAATTGATCTTTTCAATCCTATATAAGCCAAAACATGTTTTGCCAGCTCACAAATGGCCACCAAATTCAGCGAGCGTTTAGAAATTGACAGCACAATAAGCCAATGGCGAGCTATTAGTTCAATGTTCTTTCATCAAACGAGATCCGCATCAGCCTAAATAGAATAATGATAAACAACCAACCTTCATATTCAAAATGTTTGGGTTGTTCAGTGTTATATTTTTGGTGTAGGCCGACACAATGAATGCGACGCACTAAACCTGCTACCTCTTAGCGAAATATTTACGATTGGGCGAAAAATACGTTCAGCCAATTTAGACATCTGAATGACCCAGGTTTCTGTATAATCGCACCTGTTTCGTGAGGACCAAAACTATTTGTGGGGGATCCCATGTTATTCGTTGTATACTCGACTTAGGTATCGGGACGGAAATTGATAAAGATTTACGTAAACGACGTTGATACACAAATATAGGCAACGCCTAAACTGGTACCTCTTTATAGCATCTTGAGCAATGTCAGATCGTTCACCAATAATACGGCTCACATCGCCTCAACTCCGCTTACCATCATAACATTTGGCTAACTTCAGGCATACGTTCTAAGAGTTGGCTATTTGTACTGTACGTTGTAATCAGATTGATTGAAGTCGGTTTAGAGATTAGTGGCTCTTATGGCCATCGAACGACGCATTCATCCTAACATATATTGACTGTTTTAATCTGGATTTTTTTTAGACGGGACGATCTCATCCTTCACACCAGTTAACGAGATCTTAGCTGAGAGAGTGGTCAGGAACATTTCGGTCTGTGACATTATCGTTCCACATCGGAAATATCACTATATTTATAAAACATTAAACAGTTTAAAACAAGTCTCTTTGACCTTGTCTGTAATTAATTTATCCTTTCGGCATCTTATCTGTAAAGGTATGTTATAATAGCTATTTAGAATAATAATTTTAAAAGAATAATTTTAATGAGTAAACATCATAGTCCCAAACAATGTCATACTTTTGTCAGATTTGTCTTTCGAACTCACAGACAAACAAATTAAAACACGCACACATTCGGTTTCATATATATATATATATATATATATATATATATATATATATATATATATATATATATATCGCCCGAAACGCTAAAATGTACTAGTCCTGTCAATTTTCTACTCGCCTCGAACGAGCGGGTGAGCATTGATTTCGTACCCTGGTGTGTGTGTTTGTGTGTGCATGTGTGTGAGTGTGTGTGTGTGTGTGTTCTCTCTCTCTCTCTCTCTCTCTCTCTCTCTGTGTGTGTGTGTGTGTGTGTGTGTGTGTGTTTAGACGTGTGGAATAAGGCACTGGTACAGATAATGTCGAGGCGTGAATTCAAATTCTGGTCGATTCTTCAGGTGACTGAATACAGAGTGGCGACTTTTCATACTGAAACATGTGTTACGTAACCATTCCCTAATTCGTCAGCCAACAAAACGCAAATTATCCTTATTTATAACAACCACAGCATAATATTTCTTGTGATATTTGCTGCAGTGTCAAGTACCTCACAAGCATACACATCCAATATCCCACCCAGAATGAGCCATATAAACATAACAATATTAAACAAAACACGAACCTCAATTTCTGCCACGGCAATGTATATTTTTGCCGTGTGGAATAAGGCACTGGCATAGATAATCTCGAAGCATGAATTCAAACTCTAGACGATGGAACAAATGGAACAAAATGGTTTACATGTAAATATATTTAGAAGGTCAACCACTTTACAGTATAATCCATTTCGGTGATCTCAATTTGAATATAGTAACTGTTTAATTAAGGAAAATAACGTGCAATCCAATTATATTTTCTTCGTCACTAGAACTGCTCTATCCCGTGGAGCCGGAGTTAATAATTGACTCAATATATCTTCCCGCATGCCGTTGAAAGTGAGTTTGAGGAGACTATATTGAGTGTTATTGGGGCTTATTGTAATTGCTGTTCATAAAATGAAAAGTATTTGATGCACTATTCAACAATAAGATGATTGATGATTAAATGTTTTAGGGCTACTTATGTACACATTGTAGGCTAAATGGGCCGAGCGACTTCCAAAGGTAATGAAACGAAGTCGAAGATGAAACACCCTTCAGATATGCCCACAGCAAGATTAGAACTCGGGCGGTAGTGATCTGTGACCCAAAGTGCTACCAGTTTGACCATGGAGGCACCCTATTTAACAATAAGATCGTGGCATAAAAAATGACTTAGTCAACAATGTTATTTTTTAAATGAATGAATTACTTTACTTTCTAAACTGGACACGAAACATGTGAGATACAGTTAAAAGGGTTCAAGTTCATAAACAAAGTTAAATAATACATAAATAGGCATACAACAGAAATACGTAGACAGGAGTGTATAAAAGACTGGTAGGATCCACTAGACATAATTAAATTGCATAGAACATAACATAGATTCTTTAATTATATTTAGTTGAAGCCATTCTACAGTTTATATATATATATATATATATATATATATATATATATATATATATATATATATATATATATAATTAAAGAATAATTTAATATCCCTTAAATCTGATAGTGCCGCTCCGGTATTACACCCAAGATTTAACCCATTCTTTAAAAGACTATGACGTTCCATTTATGGACGAGAAATGTATGGTTAGCGATCAAATTCCTCCAGTATGGGCTGTTTGAATCGATGTATACATTGAGTTAAGCATATACATATTGTGTAGCAGACAGTTCCATGTATGAGGGCCTATTTGTATTGTTCCATGAAATTTGAATGATATCGAGCGCCTGAAGCTGTGGTAATGTTGATTGTATCATAATGTAAACATTTCTTTTTAACATGGATGGCAATGGGCTATTTAGAAATGAGAGTACAATTTTTATACATCTACTAATGTATTTACATATTGGTGCTCTATATGACCTATATTTGTTTCTTATGCAATGTTTATGACACTTTTCTTTTGAATGATGATTTTTTCTGATAAATGAAATAAAAAGTTGCTCTGTATAATATAATACCGTAGGTTAGAGGGAATAATAGAATGTACTTTTGGGCAAGATGTTTTTAACTTTATTAATTTACAAAATGGATTGTTTTTATTTTCATTTTCACCATATTGATATGTCCATCCCATTTTAGCTTTTTCAGTAATGTATATTCTCAAGAAATTGGCACCTTTAGTTTTTTTCTGTATGCTATTTTATTATCAAAGAGTTGATGTCTTGTTGTAGTCTTTGACAGGAAATTAACGTGTAATTTGTTTTGGATATATTAAACGATAGTTTGTTGTCTAGATCTACGGACTTGCATAAAACGACTTTTACATATTTCATGTCATATAATAGGAGAGGAATAATATAGGTCGTCTGCACACACAAAATTATAATGCACACATCACAATAAATGTCCGTATTCGTAGGTTCGAAACTCGAAGCGATTGACTTGATTAAGTTTAAACATCCGGGAGGATCATTAGTGTAAATAATAAAAAGTAGTGGTACAAGCATTGAACTTTGTACAACCCAACATTTAATGGTTTTAACGTGAAAACCGTTTCCCATATAATAGACAGTATTTTGTATTGCAAAGTCCTCGGCCTTTTATTCCATAAAATTGTAATTTCTTCAATACAATATTGTATACATCTAGTGAAACAGCTAAGGTCAATTCATTATAATCTAATGATTTACATGTATCGGTAATACATTTGATGACAACGTCAATGGTGCTGTGATTGCGTCTCAAACCAAACTGATTGTAATAAGGCAAATCATACAATTCCAGAAAGATATAAAATCTTTTCTATAATATTCTTTCAAGTACATTTCAGACAGACGCAAACAAAAAGATAGGTCTATACTTGGAAAAAACAATCTTCGGCTGTAGCCTTATATAATGGAAGTACGTTCGTACTTTTGGGTGTATCTGGGAAAACTCAAGGATAAATGGATTAAATGTGGATCATTAAATCTACTAGTATTGAAAGCTTTCATCAATCGATTTAGAGAAATGTACGTTTTTCTTGGGCTTATAAACTTTCAAAACTTTGTATATTTCGTTGGAATCTGATGGTGTCATAACGAAGTTGTGTGTATTTTGTAATCTGTAATTGTGTAGTTGATAGCTGGATAATATGTTATTAATTATCTCCCTTGTTCCTCGCCTCAGGGATCAATCATATTAACCAACAGTATAAATCTGGGATATTCAGTTCAGTAGCGTTAAAATTGGGCCAGGTGTATATTTAACAACAACATTTACATAACTCCAACTCGCATAAATCATAATACTTCAAAAGTTTAATGTTTAACAAATATAAATATTATAGAAACTGGTAATGATGAATTGCTGTTGTGTCAATAGTACAGTGGTCAGAATGAACAACTCTTCCATACAAAACAGACATCTATGATGGCGAGCTTACCATATACCGAATATCAAGCACTCCACCCACACAACAACCCAATATTCAGATATTAATGAAATTTATACCTTTTGCGATGACGAAATGGGGAATAAACGATCTAACCTTTACCCTTATGATGACTATCAATCATGAAATACCTGAATATTAACCAATAGTGATGTCATGGTATATACAAAATATACAGAAATAATTAGTTTAGGGTAAGCTGCCATCCCTCTCAGAAAGATCTTTTAAACTTTCATAATGCACTGACCTTGTGTATCAGTTCGTTCATAATGCAGTGACCCTGTTTATCAGCCCGTTCATAATGCAGTGAGCCTGTGTAACAGCACGTTCGTGATACAGGGGCTCTATGTAGCAGCATTTGTATAATGCTATGACCTTTGATGTATATTGTATTTCTCGAAATAACCGTTGTCTATAAAACAGTTACCTATTATGAACCAACCCTATACAATAACATGATAGTTTTGTTGTTGTAAATACAGTGATCCCCTATTATCATAGATGTTTACCATCAATCGATCTCTTGTTTACCAACTGCTAATTATAATACAGTAGTCTATCTACGTCTCCATCTTAATAATAACGCATTGGTCCCTTATATACTAACTACCTGTGAAATTAAACTGATTTCTGTATGCACCGACCCCTTTCTACGATATTGATATTTTGTATACTTACGCCTGTCTATAATACAGCAGCCTCTATTTGTATACAAATATGCCTATAATATAATGGTTCCCATGTTTATCTACCTTAATTAGTAATACAAAATAGGTGTCCTCATATCGGGCCTCATATGTACCAATGGTGGGTGTAATAGGGGGTCCTCATATTGGGTCCCATATATACCAATGCTGGCTGTAAGAGGATGTTCTCATATCGGAATCCATATGTACCAATGGTGGCTCTAATAGGGTGTCCTCATATCGGGATCCATATGTACCAATATGCTCAATCAGTAAATTTTCACAAAGATATTGAGCAATAGATTGACTGCACGGACTGAATTAAATGGAATATTAGACGAATCACAAGGTGCAACCGCAAAGGAAGATCAACTGTGGATCATATTTTTTCGCTGTATGCAATTGCCCACAAATACCTTCGCAAACGTGGTGGCAGATTTCATGTAACGTTTATTGATTTCTTGCGTGCGTTTGACTCTGTATCACATTCTGTATTGTGGTACATATTGTTACAAAATGGCATACATGGAAAAATATTAACTGTGTTTAGATCAATGGATTCCCAGTTGAAATAATTTGTTAAAACATTGAACGGACTAACAAATTTCTTTTTATGTACAGTTGGCACACGTCAAGGAGGTTGTATGGTCAGTCCGTTTCTTTTTGCATTGCATATAAATGAAGTTGTCAACATGTATAAACAGTGGAATTGTCCCAGTATATATGTCAATAACGTTATGCCAGATTTTCAGTTACTTCTATATGCAGACGATATTTCTATCGTCAATGACACTGTAGGTAGACTACAATACCAATTAAATGTATTAAGTGTTTAAGGTTTAAGTGTAAATCTATTTAAATCAAAGGTAGTCGTTTTTAGAAATGGTGGTCCACTAAGACATGGTGATAATTATATTTTAATGACATTTAATTGGAAACTGTTAGTCACTACAAACATGTTGGTATTTATTGATGTGCTGGAGCTCCTGACGTTATCAGATAATGCTGTATTCACACTGAAACGTGTCATGAAAACTGTCGGTGGCTTTCCTATTTCATTGTCTCTAGATTTATTTGATAAACTTGTCTTACCAATATTATTGTATGGGTCGGAGATTTGGAGTACGAAATACCGAAAATCAATAGAACTTGTACATAAAACGTTTTGTAAATATATTCTTGCCGTATCGTATAATACTTCAAATGCACCTGTGCTTGGAGATTTTGGAAGAACATCATTATCAGTGTTATATAAATATAGGTATGTGAAATGTTGGCTAAACATTGTTCATGATGATAATAATAGATTTCGTAACTCTCTTTTAAATTGCTGAAACAATTAGATGAAGCTGGATGTGATACATGGGCTTCTGAGATTAAGCTATTGTTGTAGTCCTTCGGTTTTGGTTATGTGTGGCACCAGCAAAGTGTTGGGCATATTAATTATTTTTTATGTATCTTCAAGAAAAAAAGGGTAGATACTGCTGGTCAAGACTGGCATATTGAACCATATTTATCGGTTGATATGCATTGGAAGCACCGAGCAGCTTTAGCACGATTTAGGTGCGTAAGTCACAAATTGGCCACTGAACATGGCCATGCACTATGTTATGATAGGTCGGTACGGGTTTGTAAATATTGTGAGATTATGGGTAACTATTTTATTGAAGATGAATGCCATGTATTGTTAATTTGTCCCCTGTATTGTGATATCAGAAACAAATACATTGCAACCCATTTTACATGTTTTATTCCATCAGACGTTGTCTTTATTCAGATTATGTCAAACACATTTTTATTAAGGATTTAGCTGTATTTATCTATATGTTCAAGATTCATGCGCATTATTATTTCCCTATGTAATTTTCTTGCACATTTATTACATTGCACAACACAATTGTATATGCACATGGGCCTGATGCCTTTAATGAATAAATGCATACCACGCATGCAATAATGGCGATAATAGGGTGTCCTCATATTGAGCTCCATGTGTACCAATGGTGGCTCTAATAGGATGTCCTCATATCGGCATCCATATGTATCAATGATAGCTGTAATAGGGCGTCCCCATATCGGGCTCCATATATACCAATGGTGGCTGTATTAGGGCGTCTTTATATCGAGCTCCAGATGTACCAATGCTGGCTGTAATAGGGTATTCCATTTAGGAAGAACTGATCCATGATTTATCTCAGGACACTCACTTTCGCGTTTATGATAAAATGTGTTTACTTAAAGTATAAATTGTAACTTGTTTATGAGCCCTTCACCCACCGTAATATGTCCATATTGACGAAGAAGCCGTAAGTGAAGATTATGTGGTGATCCATTCAGTTAGTCTCAGGGTGCATGTATGTGTGTGTGTGTGTGTTTATGTGTGTGTGTGTATGTGTATGAACACGCACGTATACATGTTTTTCATGTAACAATGTTCAGTGAATGTACTTAAACTATTAACTATGTTATTAAATTATTTGAGAATACCAATGTTATTATTGAATACTATTTGAATCATTGTATTAACACGTCTTGATCATGTGACAACTTTTATAACTTCCCATGGATCATGGCGTGGATCTTTAATGTTTGAGTAAATGAGCTATCTTAGAGTCGGCTGGCCCAATCTCCCTCACAGAAGCAGAGGCCTGTGCACTGAATTGCAGTATTGTTGCACTTGCACCGTTTTCGTCAACCAATATTGCAGCTACAATAGATCAGTTTGTAGTATGATTTGTTGCTTGTGGCAATGTAGTCCGATGATGTGACTACTCTGGTAGACTGCTCTCTTGACATGCTCCTCTAGAGCAACTTGGGTTGTTTCGTGGAAAGACATTCCTTCTTGCACGGTCCACTTTGGTGCAAGACCTGGTTCTTTCAAACAGAAGTATGGCAAAACTCTCAATTATGTTCCTTGCATCATCGGGGATCTCTTTTGGTCCATCTGCAACTATGAATAGTGCATCAGTCAGTTCCTGCAGTAACTTCCATGTTGACCATGCTGTATTCTTTCCATGTCCAGCAAAGCTAGCTTTAGTGTCACAGTCTGTCAAAGCATGAAACATTGGTAGGAAATGTGACATCTCTGATCCAAGGTTAGCAGCTATTTGGTGAGCTACCAGTTAACGAAAGGTCTTGTCATTCCGAATGTTTGCCACAGTTCACATCCAGCGGGTAGCTGATATATGGCAAACACAGCCAAGACCACAACGTCAGTGTTAACAGTTCGAATGAGCATCTGGTGGTTCCCATGATGTGCAGCATGTGATACGTGCAGCAGCATAGCATGAGCAGCTTCTTCTTGGCTGCACGGAGTGTGGACATCAGCATTGGGTTGGTTCATTACGGTTTTGTTGGTAGATGATACACAGTGCCCGTTCATATTGTTTGCAGGCTCTGAATTAGATTAATTGTGGTATTAAAGCTCTTAAGTACTTATACTGGTATTAATAGTATAATCAAAATTTATTTTTGTATACAAATAATATGTCTATCTTCAGCTTTCAGTGAATTCTGTTGATTTATATAAATATTGATGAGATGAATAGCTATAGCTATGGTTGGCGAAAATATTCATTCTTGGCAAACCCAAATTAGCCTTTTTCACAAAACTGTTCGTATGGACACAAAATTTGAAATACCAATATTATAGATCTGGTTTGGGAACTGATGTGAACTCAGTCTTTGGTATACAACCATTGTTCATAAACGTTACACATTTGAAATGTTCGTTGGTCATTAAACAATTATCATCTATATACAAAACGGGATCATCCTATGATGCCCGTATTTGTCTGTAATAGGAACAGGTTAATGCAACTGAAATACAATAATTATCCCTCACTCTTATGGAACACCTTTATACCCTAAAGTTATTACTTAGTAGACTTCGATGGATCGTTAAATAAACAATTTAGCAAGAGATCAAAGCTAAGGGATTACTTACCATTCGTCTGCAGAACTGTATCCAAATGTGTGTGTGTGTTGCAGTTACCAGATGACATAAAGCTAGTTGAAAGCGATAAGACGCTTTTTATTAATGATATATCAAGATTCTACATAAGAAACGGTGTACTACTGTACTGATCTAAATATAGAACAATGTTTGCTGTAGTATCTACCATTTGACAAAATAATACTAAGAAAACAGAGTTATGCCAAGGGATAATTCCAAACGCTCGAAACGTCGGCAACCAGATAATTCACATTGGACAGGGCACTTCAACAGTTTATCGGCTTGATAAATGAGGTAGGTCTCAGCAGAAGGAAAACGCGGCAGGTACATATGCTGAATTAGATAACATGTTTAACTCGGATTATTTGGATATTGGAAACTTCGTTCCGTGTCTGTGGTGTGATGCTGATGAACAGATTTTGGCGTCAAGTGAACCAGTAAAGATAGTATTTAAGTCAGGGACAAAAACACCTAAACTTGAAATGGCCAACCAAATGCTATAACCTGCAGCTAATTCCGACATAATTGTAAAATTGTTACTGTAAGGTAAATCGAGTTTATTAGAAATAGCTCCGATTGTAATGTGCCTCATTTAGTAAGTATACACTTGATTCCTAGATATGAAAAGAGTCTCACTAATATATCAACTGACAAAAGGGAAAACAACTTGTCATTTGGGAAACATCCCAAAAGCCTTATCCGTGTAATATGTAAAATGATGCACAAAACGTACATATGGTACAAATTGCAGGATTCAACATGTATGATACAAAGGTCCTCACCCATAATACAATATATGCCCTCCTCATTCTAAAAATGTATACGTGTGTTATCAAATGTTAAATATGATCAATTAAATATTATCTGATCTGAATATTTTACAGTGGAAATTGGAATTACCAGATGTTGTTGACAAATCTGATTGGGTATTCACACTACTTTCAGTATTGCTGATAGAGAGTGCTAAAATTACTTCTAATCTATATAACTGTTCAAGCTATTTTAGTACAAATGTATGTTTCATGGAAGTGTCAAAACATATATATGTATCCCTCTAGCAGACATTGATAAATCTGAAGGTACTATTAGACTGATTCATGATGCTAGTAGACTTGAAATATTTGCTCTAAGAAGGACGTTAGTTTTGGGGCCTGACTAAAAATAATTATACCAATTGCTTCACATATACTAACACATTGGGATGTTAGGGGGAGTGAAAGACACAGTAACTACTGCCGAAGGCAACACGGTATACAAGTAGATTAGTAGAATTTGTTCTTGCTTGAAGTCCATGATGTAATCTCGAAAAGAAAGAATATATTTGTCCATGAATGGAGCAAAGAATTTGGATTTATTGCTTAAAGCAGAAATTATGACTGTCATGCCCAATAAGTACATTATCCCGATGTTAATTGGATATTTCTGGCATGGAAAGTATTCAGGCAAACGACACGCTGCCATTGATAAAATACAACATGTGTAAAATACAACATGCTGTGAAGCATCATCAGTCATACAGAAGTGCCGATTATCAAGTAAAAGTTAACTAAGAAATTCATAGTAATTCGTTGATAGTGAAATATGTAACATGTGGGAAAACTAAAGTAAATGCTTTGTTTAAAAATATTCTCACACTGTCGTCTCTACAAACACAATTGGAATATATCAAAGAACACGGTTTGTACTTTTCGATAGCAACTGATGCTTCAAACAAAGGTGAAACAAAATGTTTCCCAAAAAGTTCATTGGGGCCATACTAAATCAGCTACAATCTAAACTGGAGATGTCAGGTCTGGATATGAATAAAGTGTCTGCACACGCTGCTGACAATGCAAGTGTAAACTATGGAAAACACAAAGGTGTTTATCAAAAAATGAAATGTTTTGAAAATAAAGTTATAGCTGCAACGTTTCTGGCTCGTATTTTGCGCAATGCAACAGAATGTGCTACATGCAAAACGGAAATGATGATAAACTATTGTATTCAAAACGTATAACTATATTGACCACTCAGCAAAAGAACAGCACGGTTAAATTAATTTAAGGAGGTTTTTTGCCAGTTATTATTTATATACGCGTGGTGCGAATTCCTAAAAAGTTACTTCCAGGAGTGCCACAAGGTACAATGGAAGTGCTTTGGAGATGGAGGATATGCCTTTGAATTATCAGAGATTTATTTCTTCTTCCTAAATCAAAGTCTTAAATTGTTTTTAGAAACAACCGATGACATTAGAAACTACGACATAACGGTATAACTAAAGTATTTAAGTTAATGTCTGAGTAAAAAACAGGAGTTGTTCAAGAAATGTGAAGAAATGTGAAGGGAACCTTTTTGTTTGCTATAAAACGATAACAAAATACTTAAACGACAAGTATGACTTCTCTAAAACTTCATAATAAAGTATCAAAATTGTGTCTAACAAGTGCCATAGTTGTTAGAGAATTAAGTGAAGAGTATGGGATTTTGCAGGCAATTATCAGTAGATATTACTCCTGAGGTGGTGGACAGCCACGATGAGGAATGCTATCTCACGATGTTCTGTAAATCTGATGTCCCCTTCACAAACCCGAAAAAGGCATACACTTGTATCTTATCTGTTCCATGCAGCAATGCTCACATAGAACGAGTGTTTTTTCAATGATGACTTCAGCTTATCGAAACGAGGAAAACCGTCTAAAGGTTTTCAGAAGGCTGCCCAGCCACGTACCGAATATTCCTGGCCAACAGAAAACTCTTGGAAACATTAATTAAAGGGACGAAGTAGACAGCTTTGGTAAGTAGCCTACTTTTTAATTTCTGAAGTAAGTTAATTTGGTTAGCACAGCCTATGCTGTTTAATCAAAAGTAAAAATGAATATTCATTTCTTTCATTTCTTCCAATTCTTTAGTTTTACTGAATTAATGCATGTATTTTCACTTTCAACTTAAAACTGACCTTCCAGTAACTATGCCATATGTTGATAACAACCATTCAGACTTCGGTAGTGATGCTCCTGAGTACCATAAGGGAGATTAATCAAATCCAGATGTGCACCAACGATATCTGGAGCTGGTAAGGACTCAATTCAGCAGAGCGATCTTACCAGATATAAAATCAATACATCACAACATGCACGCCATCAGTTCTGTGATCTCTATATATGAATGAGCATCATCTTCATAATGCACAACTCGTGTTCACGTGAAGTGGAAGTTGATTGGTCAATATATATATGGGAAAACCTAGACGATATAATTGGTGGACACAAAACTGTACACCTACCAGAGATAGACAGCTTTTTGTCTTAAAATCTGGCAATCCCGGAGGCGTCACGGGGAGGAACAAATATATAAATCCTATAAAATATCCAACAAATTTATCGAAATGCTTGTCAGGTCGCTGTTTACATAGTTTTTTACATAGCATGTAATTTGCATTGTTTTTGGAGCAAAATAAGAACCATCAGGAGTAGCGATAATAATTCACCTGATGACATTAGTGGATTACTTTAGTGGACAATTCTTTTCGGATCAGATATACAGTACCACGAATCTGATAGAGTGACGGAATGTAGTATACCAGACATATGACAATGTCAAATGTGTTAAAATTAAATCAATTTTGCGAAAAGCCCATCTATTAAAAGCTATTGTTAAACTATGTTTGGCGTGTGCACCAGGAGTTGGTGGTTTGTCAGAAGAAAATATTAAATTTGCTAAATGTTCTAAACTAATAACCCATATATATGTTCTTTTAATGTATTTGCATTACATTTGACATCGTTTCGAACATTTTCAAGAGAGAATTACTAATTGCACTATTAATAAGTCAAATATCGAACCTGGAATTATCAGTATTCATAAAATCTTGAACTGGATACGCTGTCTAACAAATAGCCATTGAATTTTTGAAGAACTGGGGTGATATGATCATATTATCGAGTATTTTTCACTATGTGATCTGCACTATTCAATTCGCTGAAGTCGATTGATGTTATAATCAGATATCCCACTCTAACAGGGAGTTACAATAGTCTATACGAGATGTAACAAAGGCATGGACAGCCGTTACCAGTGCTTCAAAAACCATTTTAATTAAAATAAATGTTTTTAAACATCGGCAACAAGACAAACTACACAACATAAACTAGTGCGAAGCATTAAATATACAATTCATTCACGATATATGCTAATTAATTCCTACCAGATATAACAAAACAAGCTTAAACAAATTAAGTCCATTTGTGTCAATTGCTAAAAGACAGTATTCTCATCGTTACCATATACGGTAAAATAGCATAGTTAAATAAATGATCCTATAAAATTAGATTGGATCCAGAAGACTGGATTTATCTGATATATTACCACATACCTTATAACGATCTAAATATAGCATGAATCAGTCGAGCTACCCAGTCCGAGTATCCCTTTTGTCAAATAAAATGAACGCGAAAAATTAGAACTGCTCAGCAATCATGAGACTTCTTTTCCAAGATGAAATTAGGTGGATATAAGGCTATAATGCAGCGTTATGATATTATATTTAGCATCTGTTTGTTTTCGGGTTCCGTGCACGACTGAACATAATTGTCATGCTCATGCAAGAATGACCGTAACACGAATTCGTCAACAACCGTATACCTATTAATTGTTCCATTATCGCCTCATATCTTGCATACCATCAAGCGCCATTTCAACTGTTTTTCTCTTGTTACGGGTTACTGCTTTAGCGGGAGATACTAGCTGTACTGTTGATATTTTAAATAAAATTGCTTAATTCTTTTCCATACATCCATATTTCATTTAGATCATAATATGGAACAGTGGAAAACAGGATTTAGGATATAACAATATCAGATGAATTATAAGTGTAGTAATGACCATATATTTGATACACCTCAATTCACATATTAATATACATACACGTGCATACAGGACAACGTAGGAACAACACCTTAAAGGAATTTGCCAATTATATCATGCAACATATCGCGAATTACTCAATCTATAAAAAATGCCAATATGATGCTATTATAATTAATTATAATAGTATAAATACCCATTAAAGCTAACACACAAGTAAACGAACAACAAAGGGTTTGGCTAAAGCTTGTGGCTGCGTGTTTGCGGGCGTAAGTCATTCAGAAATACTAACGGATAATCACCAAATTTCATTTCATTGGACGAGAAAAATTACACAATATCCAATAATATGATCAACATTTTATCTTCACACTTTCTGGCTGTTCTGGATCGAATGATAGAATATCGTCATTTATGTTTTCAGAGTGGTGCATTACATTTTGAGTACTACGCTTAAGTATTATATCTAAGCGTCACTTGCCGAAAATTAAAATTAAATATACTAAGAAATAAAAGCAGTTAATATTTAATACTTTAAGTGCCAGGATTTCACTTCTTTGCTATCTATTAGCTAAAAATTAAAACCGATACTACTGTTGTGGTACAATCAGTTGTAAATCGTGTTGGGCTAGTTATGGTGATAATATATATATATTATTATTAAATATTTGATGATTGATGAATTTAACATTTCAGCCATTTTATTAATGAAATCACTTTCTCTGGAAGCTATTTTGCAAATCTCTTAAACTTCTATATACGATATCATTAGTTTTTACTAAATTCAGTAATAAAAGATATATGGCGTATACAAATTCGATGAGGAATGAGTAATGAACTTTGTTTTTCATTATGTGATGCTGGTTGTGTATCAGACAAGATATTAGTACATTAGAGAAAAATACAAATCTAATTGTACTAAAAAATGGAAAAATGTATAATGTCACACAACGGTTAATATACTCTTCTGTTCGGGTAGGTGGTTGTAATCATAAGATATTTTACATAAATTAATGATCCATTTACCATAGCCAATATAATAAAATAATAGACTTACAAATAATGCTAATTAACTTTTGCGCGTACTGCTTTAACATAATTGACGACTGATAGTGCAATATTTTTACAAATAGTGTGTTGGGATGTACAGGAAGGTGTTATTTTTTTCTTTACTTGATTTGAAGTTTTTATGAAAAAAGAAGTGCATCCAGATATAAGTAATTAATTAAGTAAGAATTATTTAATTAATTAATAACATTGTATAAGCAATTAAATACTTCATAAATGAAGTAAAAACGTCAACCTCTACCATAAATGTGGATAGAAAACAATTAGACTTTGTCCGGAAACAGGCTATCAGGAATTCTCATTTCCAAGAGCAAATACTGTTATACGCAGAAATTAATATCCAAGCTTTAACATACAATAACCAAATAATACATGCGACTAGTGTAAGAATTGATGAGGGGCTTAAGCAATAATGTTTGCTCATAGAAGCTGCCTTTTTATCAGATTGTTAAAATGTTTTAACAGAAGAAAAAACAAACATGTTTTGTTTAATTTAATGCATTAAAATGTGCATTTGCGTAGTTTATCGTTAATGTTAATTTGTATTTTAAACTTGCTGATTTCTTTTATTTTTGCTTCTAAACGACTTAATGTAAGTGAGGAATCTAACGTTCTGAAATCCAGTTGAATGTAAAATTCCATTGTGTGCATGATGCAAAATGGTGATTATCGCAATTATATCTAATACACCTTTTAGTGCACAAAGTGCTTTTAGCACATTTTAGTTTCCAATCACGATGTTTGCTTATTATATAGAAGCCTACAATCAATTGTATTTCCTGATCCTTAATTTCATGACAGACTATCCTTTTTAAACTACCTAAAGCACCTAAATATTGATGCTCATACTTTGAATATCCGAATTATTAATCAAAAACTAAGAAATTAGTATTGAATATTTAATACTGTGACATTTTATTTACAAACAGGAAGTGAAATACATAACCAAGGAAGACACAGTTCAACACCTAGATTTAGCTATATATTTCTTCATTACCACAAAACCAGTATTTCAGACGATTACTTTGTTTAATTTTACAGAAACAAAACAAGATGGTATCTGCATGTTTCAAAAAGCTGCGTTTAAAAATTATCACATTAATTATAAGCATAGCATCAGCACATAAGGCATTATGAGTCTATTTTATATTTTGCGAACTATTCAGTGTTGGTCAGAATGAGAAGTATACAGAATTTGACTATAAATATCTATACATCCGTGACAATGATATCCGTAAAAACAGAACGGCTGGTATATGAGATGAAATACAGGTGTGCACTTTAAAGTATGACGACTCTAAGATGGGAAAATTGATTGATCAAAGAAATTATATCATTTATGAAAACTCAATAAAGGAGTTCTTAAAACTCATTATTAAGCCTACATCCTCTGTATTACCAACAACCAATTCTTAGACTATCCTTTATATTGTTTCGCATCATAGTAATAATCCAGTGACTAGCAGAATCATTACTGTTTATATACCGGATGTCATGCCAACCAGTACCAAAGTCAACCTTATTGGTTTTTTTAAATTTATTTACAGATTTGTGAAAATCTCTGTTTAAACAAAAATGTAGATCAGGATTCAGAAATAATCTGATATAGTTCATAAGAACAGAGAACTACCTACTCAGAGAAGAACGCTTCCACGAAATATTTCCATATTCATAATACTCCCCGATATTAGACCGTTAGTTCTTCCCTCAAAATCAAATCACCGTGAGATGGTATGTGATAAGTATTGCATTATCTTAGCTATGACGGAATATATCCCTCGTACCCACCAACCATTATCCCATTAATACACTAAAACGAACTGATTGGAGAACGCGTTGGGAAGCATCGAATGTGGGTAAGTAAAATGATGATAGGTGACTATATAGTAGAATAATGTGGAATCATGAATACACGATATTATTTTCTGTATCAGTGTATGGATGGATAATATCAAAGTGGATATTTCTTTTAATATAATGACAACTCGACAGCCCGCATAAGTGTGTCTATGCCTATATTATGCATTGAATGGCATGTGTCAAATGACTCGTATGGACAGCGCATAACGAAGGTAAGATACTGGTGCGAGAGAGAGAGTTTAAATACATTATCTGTTCGTCTTGCGTTTGACGTTTCCGTAGCGTTATTTGGTGTGACTACAATTCTCGAAAGGTGTTTGAAAGAACAACAATTTAAAACAAATTGTCTTCTCCAGTTGAGGTAAGCTTTCATCTGGCTAATATCATTGCTGATAAGCGGAGGAACTGAAACATGAAACAATTAAATTTCGTTTTCTTCATTACGTTTGCACTTTCTTTCTTCATGTTCTTCACCGGCGCGTCTTTATTTAATGCATGCTACCCAACTTTATCATCATCCACGACCGTAGTGTATTAGAATAGACGGACTTTCTACTCTACCTCTCATCAATTATTTTCTTGTCAGACTTCGCTCGAACTGAATACCGGGACGTGGCTTTGAGGTGGCCTAGTAAATATGGAACACGATGATGGATATCACTTTCCCGTCGCTGTTGTAGGAATTGGTAAGTTGTTTTCCGGATTATTAACATTCAGTGTTCAACACGAACCACCAAGCTAAAATACGAACAACTCTTTTTCAGCCTGTAAATTTCCAGGCGCTAATGATGTGCAGGAATATAGGAAAGTCTTGTTGGAGCAGCTCAGCACTTACGGGGCAGTTCCAGCTTATAAGTGGAGCCGAGAAGAATGGCACAGCGAGCCAGGTCCATATAAGAAGGGATACGCGAACAGTGATGTAATAGGTATATACGCCATTCTTATATCTCTTTATATCCCATCTCTGGTAGATTTCCCATTAAATGATTATTTAAACAAGTTAATTCCATTCTAGGTGCAGTCGATGGCTTCAATTCCTTCGATTACGGCTTTTTCAATGTCTCTCCAAAGGAAGCGATGTCGATGGACTGGCAACAATTTCAGTTAATGGAGGTATGGAAACCCACTTAGATATTGGCCAATTGATATCTATGGATTGTTTAGTATGTTAGTATACTCAGTTCAGAATAGTTCGAGCTACCAGTGTACGTGCAATTGTTGTTTCAGAATACACAGTACGCTCTCGATGATGCAGGACTAACGCAAGAAAGCCTTTCCAAAAATACAGCCGTTTACATGGGAATGAGCATGGGCGAAATGACGATATCTTTGGGAGAACAGCGGAATCTCATTAATCCCTACGTGCTTACGGGTGGAGGTCGGGCCGTGGCCGCGAATAGAATTAGTTTCTTCTATGATCTCCTTGGCCCAAGTGTCGGGGTAGACGCGGGTTGCTCTTCTGCTCTGACCTGTATTCACTATGGTCTTCTCTCCCTATGGAACAATGAATGCGATACGGTAATAGCGGGTGGCGCCAATTCTGTTAGGTGTCCTCACTTCCATATCATTCAGTGCGAAATGGGTTGTTTATCCCAACGTGGTGAGGCTAGACCTTTTGATAAATCTGCAGACGGGAGAATTAGATCAGAAGGCTGTGGAGTGATTGTGATGAAGCCATTACGTGATGCCATCAGGGATGGTGACCACGTACATTGCATCATTCACGAATCGGTTAGTGGTTATCATGGAAACGGCCTTGATTTGTCATTGGGTAGCGTAGAGACAGTTTCTGAGGTAATCATGAAACTTTACAAATCCGGTGATGTATCACCTGATCAGGTTGATTTTATTGAAGCTTCTGCTTCTGGTTGTCCAAGAGATGACGTTTTCGAGGCTGAGGTTATCTCCAAGGTTTTTAAAAGTAAGAAGAAACCCATAAAAGTTGGTTCTTGCAAAGCTAACATTGGTCATGCTGAGAATGTATCAGGTATGGCATCCTTTATCAAATGTACACTGATGCTTAAAAACAGAGAGTTTTATGCTCAGACCAACTTCAGTGACATTAATCCAAACATCCCAGCTACGAAATGGAAGCTAGATATTCAGCATGAATTTGAAAAATACACGGAAGATAGGTCAATGGTTGTTGGTATTAATTCTATTGCTAGTACAGGACAAGTGTGTCACATGGTTCTCGTTGAATACAAAAACGATGAACCAGTACTCAGTCCTAGCAATCTTTCCGGTTGGCATTTCGGCGTATCTCGTGATAGCGGTAGACACATTATCGTACCATTGTCGGCTAAGACCAAGTCGGCTCTAAAAGAATTGGCTTATCAGTGGCATCAATATAGTAACCCAAACGATGATGCACAGATAGTAGCGTCTTGGCTAGCTTTAAAGAGGAACCATTACAGTCACAGACTTGTTATACTAGCAAATTCGGGTGATGATTTTAGGAAGAAAATACAAACATTCTTAGATGGTAGCAGGAATGAGGCAGTGATGGAATGCGCAGCTCCAGCATATTTCCACCATCCAAAACTATGTTTGGTTTTTCCAGGCCAAGGGCAACAACGACAGGACATGGGTCGAGCATTATATGCCAAGGAGCCTCTCTACAGAATCATAGTCAATAGGTGTGATGAGATTTGGAAACATGAGAGCGGATATTCATTCCTTGAACGGTTCAAGATATTTATACCACATGATTTTGGAACTGGTCAACCTGACGTGGACGATATCACGATTTGTCAAATAGCCGTGGTGGTTCACCAGATTGCGCTCTTTTCTCTAATCCAACATTGGGGCATTTCGCCAAATATG
Organism: Paralvinella palmiformis; assembly: GCA_025642065.1. Lineage (NCBI taxonomy): Eukaryota > Metazoa > Annelida > Polychaeta > Terebellida > Alvinellidae > Paralvinella > Paralvinella palmiformis. The sequence goes on along the minus strand of JAODUP010001013.1, from coordinate 173,066 downwards.
GTTATAGGTCACAGTCTAGGGGAGGTGGCTGCCGCCTATGTAGCTGGAACAATGACTCTGGAAGAATGCGTAGTGAGCATCTTCCATCGAACAGTCACCATGACAAAGATGTCAGGAATAGGCGCGATGGCTGCCAGTCGTTTGAGTCCGCAGGAAAGTGAACTGTTTTGTTCTAAGTATGATAACCTCTACGTAGCCTGTTATAATTCGCCTGACAGCGTTACATTGTCAGGTGATAGAGATACCATAATGCGACTGGCAGAGCAGAACCCGAAGATGTACAAAGTGATCCGCGTCAAGGCTGCCTTCCATACTGTGATGATGAGACCGACGAAAGAAGAATACTTCGACAGGATGAAAGATAAATATGTTCCCAAGGTTAGCAAAGATGTTACAATCTACTCCACTGTCACCAAGGATGTATATCCTGGTCCACACGGGGTCGAGTATTGGTGGGCTAGTATAGAACAGCCGGTATTCTTTGTACAGGCAGTTGAGGCGATTTTCAGAGATCACGGCAGTAATGTAGTTTTTGTGGAGGTAACATCAACACCTACTCTGTTATCGTGTATCAGACAAACTGCCAAGCAGCTGCGTATCAACCCTGATGGCTTTGTTACTTGTGGCTCCAGGGATGCCGATAACTGGGTTGCTGCTTTGAAGGGTTTGGTACAACTTTATTTCATGGGATTTCCTGTTGACTGGAGAAATATGACTAGAAACTGCGCTAGGTATGTGCCCACACCACAGTATCCATTTTGCAGAACTGAATACGCCTTAGAATCCGAGATATACCATAATCGGCGACTGGGAAAAGAGGACAAATCGTACAAGGGAAGATATGGGGAAATTGACCTCCAGATGCATTCCTTTCTAGCTGATTGCAGATTTAACGATAATGCTGTAATGCCAGCTGCTGGCTGGATTGAATTCTTTATGGAAATGACGGACGAGAAGAATCAGTGTATAAAAGATGTGAGGATCTTCCACACACCGAAGCTTTTCGACGTGAATGTATTAGGTCAGTATGACAAGTTGTACGTGGAAGCCGTGGTCAAGGATGATAAGGTTTATCTGCTGGCGAACTCTCAAGCATGGTGTATCAGTCCAGAACAAAGCCGTGGCATATATGCAACAGCGATTCTAGCCAAAGCTGCGACGACTGAGTACTTTCCCACAAAACTTTCTATTGGTCCGATTCACAGTCGATGTAGTGTACATCTAGATAAAAACAAAATCTATGAGAGTCTCTTACACGTCGGATGGCAATACGGCGATTCATTCAAGCCTATTAAAGAAATTAGGATCGGCGACAAGGAGGCTATAGGAAGTTTGGCACCTGAAATAAACAAATATGAACGAATTAAGACGGTCACCATAAATGGAGCATTTCAAATTGTTCAAGTCAGTTTTGCTGATCGCGCTGTGTCATATGAACTTGCTAGAATAGGCCAAGTAAATCTAACTGCAGGTCCGTTATCTTTGAATCAATCCTTTAACGTCTATGTTAAGTTGACAAATCGCTCATCAAAGGCATTTAGTGTGAATGTTTACATCACTGATACACCGGGTAATGTCTTGGCTGCTTTGTTGGGGTGTAACTTCGTTATAAGACACGATAGTCTGCGGTCTCCACCATCACATGGTTATTATAGGAAGAGTGAAAGAAGACAAATGATAAATCAAGGCCTGAATGGAAGTAACCCCAATCCGAAGACGGATGATATAATAATGGTTTGTGGTGAGAGGGAACGAGGCATTCGTTCGTATGACCTAACGCATATAATTGGTCATAGTGAGACAATATCACTGTCAGAGAAGTAAGTTAATTCATCATATGTTCTAAAAGTAACCTACAACTATAATATACAAAACAGAAAATGTGTCTGCATTATATCTATAAATATGTTATTTCGTCTATTATTAATAACCAACGGAAGTTTTCCTATTTCAGATTGTTGTAACGAGCTCATTGGTTCAAATCCTGTTATTCCTATCTATATATGTTCTTCTTATAGTTCGGAGAATATCTTCACAACTTCGTCTTCAAATTGCTATCACTATCTAATGTTTTCAACGATAATGCCGTATTATATTACTATTGTATCAACAAACATAGTCATAAAGATGTAATGACCAGTTTAAGATGTACCTAGCTTTTGGTGAGATGCACAATGTGCCAGTTACATGCTGCTGGAAAATAACCCGTTGGCCTTTAATTACAAGCATTATATTAATATATTAATGTGTCCAGTAATTCCTTAATGGTAGAAATGATTCTGTGAACAATGCATACAATATTTAATAAACGTGATTCATGTAATATATATTAGTATATTTGTCTTACACTTATTAAAGGAATAATAGTTAATAAACTTTGATTGTTTAATGTATAAAATGGAGGTTAGAAAAGTAGTAGATATTATTTATTCCATGGATACGTCATTATTTATCAGAAGCTTATTATTATATTACATCCCGACATATTGAATTATTTACATTATATATAATAGGATAGTTGTTTAATTGTTTCTCGAACTATTGAACCCTTTGAGGTCAAACAAATAATATGGGTTTAAATACTTACATGTCTAAAGATTACTATTGTGATATTTATTAACGAGATAATAAAGTATTTCTTTATGATGAATTTCAAACATACTGTGTCAATTTAAGAGTTCATACCGAAACAAGTTTTGCTGATATAATTGTATTCTACAAATGATCACCAAATAATCTGTTAATGGACTCTATATTACATATAATCAATATTTTATCGTATTCATGAAATATCACGTCACTATAGTTACAATATCTTATATATAATACTTTTAAGAAATATTATGGTATATTACTTATTATTTTAAGTAACACACGTAATGTTTAAATCTAAATGATATTATTCATTCGAATGTTAGCATTCAACAGGCTATTTATCATAAGACACAAATTAGTAATAACTGAGAAAATATTACAAAGTTTATAATAAACCATATCTATACAAAGTAATTTATTTGTATTTCATTCATTGAACTTTCATAAATATTTCAATTGTCATAAAGACATTAAACAAAATAATAAATCTTCACTAGCACACAATATGTTTCTTATGTTTCACATCTTATTCCATAATTGTACAATATTATTCTTATTGTGTAGTTCGCAATACTAGAATGAACGAAATTAAACATACGATGGTAACATCTTCGCCTGCTAACCATATTTACAAATGTTGTTTGTGAAATTGACGTTGTATCTACAGAATTTCGTGAACATTGTCAGCCTAGGTTTGAAGACCATTGAAGACTAGAACATATCTCATGCGATGTAATGTTCTAGAGGAAGCTCAGCTCAATCCTTTGTAATATATGGCTATCATTGGTGAAAGTACGTCTGTAGTCCCATTAAACAGAAACAGTGAAATATTATATTGTGATTATGACTTACACAGATAAAACAATACTACCCGCCATTCTTAGTCTATCTACTGCGCTCTATTTAGTAACAATTTAAAGTAATATCCATATTGTGTATAAATTCTTCATGTTTTTCTGCTCAGTTTGTTTCCCACACGGTTTAGTTCTGGTTCCTGTACTATGTAGTATGTGCTCACAGCAACAAGCCATTAAATAATATTTGTCTGTGAAACATACAGAAAAATGCACGACATACTTTTATACACTTAAATACATCACCTGGTCTTGACACAAACCTTACTGAAACTAAATGGTCCATTTCTTTCATCGCTCAAAATACTAGTATGTTTCCGAAGATTTATTAAATATATAATTTCATAATTAATACTTAGACCCTGTTACGAATTAGATTAGGATGAGTTTCTACTAATTTGCGATACAAAACATGCTAATATCTCTGAAAGAAACGACATTTACATGTTTTATGGTTTGAGGTTTTGTTAAAAGAGTAATTAAGACAACAATTTTATATTTAATGAATCTTTATATCTTTGTCGATGATTTTAGTGAATATAACACGAAGTAACGACTACATCATTTGGTATTATAAAATCAGTGGAGGTGTTTATGCTAGGTACCTGTAACGGATGTCGTATTTGACCGAGCAGGTGATTCACAGAAACGAAACAAATCCCACTAAAGCAAGCGTGAGCCAGATTCGACCCCACAACCTGGAGATCTGTTGCTCAGTATTCACATCACTGCAGCATAGAAAGGCCGAATTTATTTTAAAATATAATTCCATTTAAATGTTAATTATAATAACAGATACTATCTATTTTAATTTAACATATATAAAAATAACATTTTACAGAGTGTGGCATTCTAATTTTTCAAAATATAAATAAATTGTGTAAATGTCCCACTACCATAATACTGGATTGTATTGATAAGTACGATAACCCATTGTGCTTGTGTGCGTGTTTATATATATATATATATATATATATATATATATGTGTGTGTGTGTGTGTGTGTGTGTGTGTGTGTGTGTGTGTGTGTGTGTGTGTGTGTGTGTGTGTGTGTGTGTGTGTGTGTAGGATATGTATTGGTTGGGGTGCTTCGGTGTCTGTATGTGTGTCGGAAGGTGTCTCTGTGTGTGTTTTAGCCGTAAGAAAGAAAACATATTTCGGGTATAATACGCTTTGCGAACATTTAAGTAATTATTAAATATAAATCAAATACGAACACTTCATAATGTGATTTTCATGTTATAGTTCAGAACACAACGAAGTGGTTTTCGTTAGTTTATTTATTTATTTATTTATTTAAAGGGTTTTCAATTTGAACAACACGAAATAAAATAATAACAATATTGATCATCCACTAAGGTATCTAGAAACATCTTAATAGGCAGATGACGTTGTAAAAGATTCACATTTTTTCTACTTATAAGATGCCTTCATCACAGGGATAAATGTTTTCTAATGGCGTGCCCGCTACCATGGTCCGTGTAAGTTGGTCTGTGAAGGTTTTTTGTTCCCCATTAAACAGGTTGGACCAATCTGGCCATTTATCAAATTCAATAACGTTTACCAGTTTCCTTATCTTCTCTTCTGTCAGAGAGATGCCTAAGAAATTGGCCAATTTACGAACACAATCGTCGGGCTCTTTTCTTGACAGTTCATACGACAACAGGAGCATATTCGGTTCGTTTTCGTACGCTTTCAACCACGATGTATTTGTTTTGTACCAATTACCTTCGAAGAGCTTATCTCTTTTAAATAGATCAAAGAAGTAATTCCACTCTATTTGGGGAAAGTCAAAGAAAGTGCCCTTAGTAGTCCAGAAATTATAGTAGTTTGCAATGGTATCCTTCGGCTCGGCAACCCATAATATGACCTTGACTTGTTTCTTGACTGGCGCAAGGTTATCTTCCCAGTATTTATAGGAGAGATGTGTCTTAAGCAGTCGCGGCGATGGAAAGCTCGACAATGAACGCGGGTCATTCATTTTAAAGACGTGCTCTAAGAATGGCACCCGACAAGCTAGTGCCTCCTTCTTCTCTACGGGAACATCCAAGGTGTCCAAGTTGTGAAGATGCCAGAGAACCTCTTGCATCCAGTTGAAACCTGTTCGGTAAGGAAGCAGTACGAAGTACAAGGTGGAAATCGATCAAAACAAAGCTACTTTATCGCATCAATAATTCTGATAGCACTTACTCGACTGCGGATAGCTGACAAGGAGTATATCATCCGTTCTAAAAACGAACTTATCAACCATTTCGTCCATCAGATCTTTCGGCATACAAGGTAGACAAAGCATATCTCGCCAGACGTACATCCCTTGAATACGTCCATAATGCGGATCCCAGTCTGCTGCAGAATTGGCCATAGCAAAGTTTATCTAATTCAAACTGGTATGAACGAAAACCAGATTCTGCATGTAGTCCAGTTGTCCTGTGAGGAAGGACCCGTCAAATGTTCCCCAGTATATACAAGGTTGGCCAATGAATATTGGTTTTTCGTACTGAATATGGAAATCCTGATATATTCGTGTTTTGTATAGGATTACCCGCATTTGTGGAACACCAGTACTATCCGAAAGTACCAGACTAGCTTATGAGTGGTGTGATAAGTGTTTTGTCTTGTCTTGTCTGGAATGGATGGATGTGTTGGCTTCTATCCGATAGTATCCTCGCCCGGCTTTCGTCTAAGCACCCTTATTATATTTGATGACCTGTCCACCTGAATGGCATTTAATTAAAATAATGTGAACAGTGCCCATATAGCTTGAATATTAATATCTTAGAGATGAATGTACGTGCCAGAAATCTGTGATGAGGGTCAATGCATATTTATATATGCATACATGCATCTGCCATTTAATTAACTATGCATATGGATACACATCACCTCCTAAATTGCCCCAGACAAAGGTAAATTCGCTGAAAGCTAGCCAGCCAACCAGCTAAAAAACTAGGATAGAGAACTCAATTAATACGGCTAGATCTAGATACAAAAATAGTGAGACATGAAAAGCCTTTTCTGTTTATCATATTCCAAAAATAAAAATAGCTTTGTGACCATACTCACAAATACCTGTATGTTTTTTGTGTTAGTTAATTTGTTTATAATTATAGACAATTCGATCTACATTTGGTCACCGGGGTAGTTTCTCCATTATTTAGATTATCCATTATTTATCACAGAGTTGAAGTTGATCTTAAGGGTAGATCGAAGATGAACATTTATCTTTATCTTTTAGTGTCTCATCTTGAAATATCTACATTATATTACCTAATTCTTGGCTGTTATACTGCTAATAGTGACTGGATTTGTTTTAGTATCTAAACATACCTATATATATTAGTACAATACACACCAGTTACGTTGCACTCACGTCACACATACATCCACACACTTAATACACACATGCGCACACACACACGCGCACACACACATATACACACACATACACACACACACACACATATATATATATATATATATATATATATATATTACAAGCTTAAAAGCCGCGGACTTCGGCCCATATAACTGAGGATTTAGAAAAATAACAAAACTTTAATCAGTAAACATCATAAACCCAATCATACACCCAACCAATATCATATTTAGCACCATATAAAACTCTTTTGTCATAATTTTTGCGAACACACAAACAAACATTGGTTTTTATTTATATAGATTTTTGAAGTTTTAAATGTTTCTGTAAGAAGGATATTGTTTATAGATTTCCCGCTTAAATTTGAATTTTGCTTTTACACGTCAAGTTGCCGATATTAACGGGATCCTAATTTAATACAAGTTTTCTACAGGAATAAGTATTAGTTTCTATATTAAAGACATATTACAGTAAGTTGAATACAGATAGTTTTCCTACTTAAATCGGGAAAACACATTCGGGTAAGTTTAACTTTAACATTTTTTAAAGACGACTCTATTATAATAGAAATATACTAAACTCTACCTATCCCTCCCCCCCCCGCCCCTCACCTGAATTAACCGTTTATTTAAAATCAGGTGAGTACCTTACAAGAACTTTAGGCTGTTTAGGGAACTGAAAAATTGTATTATAACCACCGTTACCTATACAAGGAGGGCTCTTTAAATTCCGTTATGTGTCGTATATAGAAGATTTTGAATAATTTTATCGGTTTTCAACTGTTATTACCTGTCCGGTAAGAGACACATGTACTTAAATATGGTTGGATAATTAATATTGATTTTAAAACCTGTGTTCGTTTATAATTGTGGCGATGCTTCTAATTAACAGCCATTGGGCGCCTCCATGGTCTAACGGGAGCGTGTTAAATCACAGATCACTACCACCCGTGTTTGAATCTCGGCGTGGGCATATCTGAAGGTGTTTCATCTTTGATTTCGCTTCATTACCTTTGGAGGTCGCTTCGGTCATTTAGCTTACCATGTGTACAAAAGTGGCCGTAAAACATCAATCATCATCATCATCATCATCAGCAACATCTAATTACCAATCTGAGAACGAAGCCATACATTTAGAGTTTATTAACATAAATTCGATATAATCTATAATTCAAAATATAGTAGTGGTATTTTTTAAGAAGCAATTCAAATTGTTGTCTTTTTTATGTAATTTAACAAATATATGCAAACATAGATCAATATTCAAGTATAACAATCTGGTTTATTACCAATGTATGCATTTACAATACAACTCGTTAATGGTTACATTTAAAACTTTTGTGGTATCTGTTAACTTCTTATCAATGAACAATAATAATTTATATGGAAACAATTAAGCGTCCTGTATCAAACCATTCAAAATGTCTTCCTAGTGATCACATCTCTCAAACTTGTTGGATGTGATTTACAACAGTATCACACAACATGTAGAGGGGAAATCGAGGCTTGTTCACACACTCAAGGCCTAAATTGTCCTATACAATGAACTATATGCCAGGATAATGATATTTGACACTCACGGACAAAACCTCCACTGGACAAAAACACCATTAGACAAAACCCCACTGGATTAAAAAAAAACATTAGACAAAACCCCACTACTACTAGTCAAAATTTCCGTTGTGTCCATGCGTCTTACACTTGAGGCAGGAGGGTAAACACTTCAAAAGCGTGGTATACGGGAAACCAGCGACCTTCAAATACGGCCCAGAAATCTCTTTGTTTATTTTACTGATGGATGCAAGACATTGTACGAAATGCTAAGAGAAATTGTGCATAATATACGCTTATGATATTATTATAGTCCTGTAGTCCATATACTATTTCAGCAGGAGATATTTTTAAAGTTAAGTTGTAAGAAACTCCAATTAGATGTCTTATAGTATTAACCCAATGTAAATATTGATGTTATATAGTTTAATTTATTCTTCATTATTTTTGGCTATGAGGGAAATTTGTCTGGCAGGGGTGGTTTTTGTGTGATATGGGTAGGGTTTGCCTTAGAGGTATTTGTCCACTTTTTTTTGGTCTGTATCCCTGTAAAGACACGACTTTCTCCGGACATGATCCAGGATATGGGGAAAGTCAACACACGGAGTGTTGCTATGTCCTACGTAATTTTACATATTATTTATTTTATAAGCAATCAATGAAAATAATTTATATGGATTCAGACACAAACAAATCACGACGTGAACGTCACTAACATTGATATAAGAGTTTTTAAGGCAACCCGCTCTCGAATCAAGTAAAGTCTCATTCGAAGTGCAGCTGGTTCAAAGTGCGGGCTGTATCATATATTGTTTACACTCCTGACAGTTTCTTCCCGATATCCTCCTGGTAACACCACGCTAGATCTTACTTTTATAGCTGCCAGGTGACCGTGATATTACGCCTGGGAAGGTTGATATGGATGTCATCTCTAGGTACAAGTAAAGTATGAAGCCTTTAGCTTTGTGGTATATTTGACGATTTTATTAGCCAATCAACGGTTGATCTGCACTAATGGCCAAATCTCTGGATCACCATTGCCAGGAGAGTATGTTAATGTCCTGTTATCGTTTGTGTCACTTAAACATGACGTCTTTTGATTCAGCATCCTACCTCACCTGACCTATCCACTGAGGTATGTCCCACCCTTTGTGGGAAATGTCGCTCTATCATTCAATCTACCCAGATTCACATCATTGGAATCATACACTAAACATGGACACAGGAAATGTCACAGCACTAACACTATTAGATTTATCTGTATCTTTTGACACCATTGATTATTCTGTTCTTCTAGATCGCCTCTCTGAATGGTATGGCACAGCTGCTCGATTGAATCCACTCATTCTTAAAAAATAGGTTTCAATCAATAAAAATAGGAAGATGTTTTCAAAGGCAGCACCTTAGTTTTGGGGTGTTCTTCAAGGCTCTGTTCTTGGACTGCTACTGTTTTATCTGCATACAACACCACTATGCTCTCTTATTCACAGCCACAAATTAGACTTTAATTTATATGCAGGTGACACCCAATTGTACATATCTTTATCTACTGCAGACACTGATATTTCCCTTAAGCATCTTGGTGTCTGCCTCAGTGATATCTCTGGCCGGATGACAAACAATAGACTTAGGCTCAATGCCAACAAAACAGATTTCATCATTATAGCTACATCCACACAAGGAAGCCAGCTCACTCTTTCCGTCCCTACGCCCATCCTTAATCATAGCATCACGCCATCAGACGTTGTATGTCATCTAGGTGTTACATTTCATGGCAAGTTTAATTTCCGAGAAGATGCTTCTCTGACATGTCGCCGTACCACATTTAGTTAAACCATAGTAAACCTGTCTGTACTTACTGATTCGGTTATCAACATAGTCATCATTATTATATTTACAGGTGAATGTAGTACCATATCATCGGCACTACACTGTTGACCTATTTAATTTAAGTCTCACACCTCAAACGCATTTATTTTTATTCGACAATAACCCAACTGACGACATGAAGGGTGTCACTTCACAGCCTACGGGGTATGTCTACACTGCATTATGTAGACAAGCCCCTAGCGACCATTGTAGACGAAATGTTATTACACCATTTATTTCTTTACACAAATGTTATCAATTGTCACGTGCAGACAATCGATGCCAATAAATAAGTACACACACGCCTCGAGCTGTGGTAATGCCCCAACTTCCCTTACTACTACTACTACACACATACATACACATATACTCACTCACACACACTCACACAGACACTCACACACACGCACACACGCGCACACGCATATATATATATATATATATATATATCTTGTGAATAATTGTGTTTGGGCTTCTCCTCATACTCTCATTTCTGCCATACGTATTAGTTTTCACAATTCCCTTAATTTGTGTAAGTTTCATTTACGTAGAAAAGAAAGAGAGAGAAATAGATTTATATATAGAGAGAGAGAGATAGAGAAAGAGACAGAGGCGGATATAGATAGATAGAGATGTACGCTACTTCTATTGCTATAACACTAACAATTTGGCTCGGCACCAAGCCAGTCTGCGCAATATGTGACACTCCTCGTTGGCTTCCCACAGCTGGATCAAAGACTGATAGCCAATATGATAATATAGAGAACATTCCCGTAAAAACTGAAAGGGAGTGTACCAGAAGCTGTATGGCGGCCAAGATATGTGTGACCGTGGATAGCTTCAGGACGACTAACGGTCAGCTATTTTGCCATTTATTCGACTATCGAGCGAAACTGAAGCCAGACGCAATGAGCCAGAACTGGCAGCTGAAGATCCCTTGTAAAACTACAAGAGGAGAAGGTAAGATATCCTCTAACCAACGAGAAAAGTAGGAGTAAGGCGGATTACTGTAAAAACCCGGTGTGTTCGCCTCCCATAATGTTCACACATTTCGCTAAAATTTCGTATGAGACATTTTAATCCTTTCGAGATGAAAGTTGTTATTTTAGGCGATGATCTGATGATGATGATGATGATGATAATAATAATAATAATAATAATAATAATAGATATCGCGACTAGGCCTGCTTATCAATTGGCAAATGTCTTTTCATCTTCGAAATACTAAACGGAGGCCAGATAAAAGGATTTTACAGTAGTTGAACCTGTTGTGGTTGGGAACAAACTGCGAAATTTGTATCAATTAACTTGGGCAGATGTTCGACTACAACTAGTAAGACACACGCACGCACGCACGCACGCACACACACACACACACACATTATATATATATATATATATATATATATATAAGCGAGGCGGTGAGGATTGATTAATCCATCACATTTACAAGCCGTTTCTTCATTTCATTTCTTACTTTTTTCTCTTAGACATGGACTTCAGCTACGTAGGAGCGTACTCGCTGACGAGGAAGACAGATGGGATGACAAGGATACAAACAACCGGCCTGGAATGTGTCAGGAGGTGTTCGGAATCTTCCACCTGTCTAGTGGTCTCCTACTCGAAGTACGCCTGCTATCATATAACCGACCGTGAGTTGGCTATGGCCAGAAGTCGTCCTCGCCGAGGTTGGCTCATGTTCGTCAAATACAGCCCGCCAGTAGCGGACGTCTACACCACGCCCAGGCACAAGATGCCGAAGGTCCGAAAACGGCGACTCAATGCCACAGTAACTGAAGTGACTGGAACCCAAAACCCACAACTAGCCAATGTCCTAAAAGCCACTAACCAGGATCAGCAGCCGATAAGACACACGATGGAACCATCGTTTCCAGGTATTTTCTGTTTGTCTCTTTAAATATCTAGAAGCATTATATTTATGAGTGTTTGTATGTTTATATGTAAGTGTGTTTATGTGTTTGTTCGTTTGTTTGCTTCATATTTAAATTATACAAATCATCGTAACACCTAATATATATATATATATATATATATATATATATATATATATATATATATATATATATATATATATATATATATATATATACAGATACGTGTTCCGGATTACATGGTAAAGATACATGACTTCAAACTACCTGGCTCAAACTCCCAGTTATACAAGGTTCTAGACAATGTTCAATCTGAGCAGAAGTGTATAACAATATGTTTAAACGAAGAACTCTGCGTTAACATGGAATTTATACCACCCTCCCTTTGTCGGTTATCGTCGCACTTCAATCAAACGATCCCAGCTAAAGGAAGCGCTTACTGGGAGAAACATATGACATGTTGGGCTAACAAGGGAGAGAGAGGTACAATAATTAAGGAACACACACACAGAGATAGAGAGAGGGGGAGTAGGGAGAGAGATAGAGAGAGAGAGGTAGGGAGGGAGGTAGAGAGAGAGAGAGAGAGAGAGAGAGAGAGAGAGAGAGAAGAGAGAGAGGAGGAGGAGAGGAGGATAGAGACAGGAAAGAAAATTCCAATTTATAAATATAAAACAATGTAAACATTAACTAGAAGTAGTATTGCAAAGCAGAGAGTAATAGAGTAGTAGTCAGATCAGTAGTAATAGTAGTATTAGTAGTATTTAGTATATAAATAATGTAGATTACTATAGTTTAGTAGTAGTAATATGTAGTAGTAGTTCTAGTAGTAGTAGTATAGTAGTATTTAGTTCTAGTAGTAGTAGTAGTAGTAGTAGTTCTAGTAGTAGTAGTAGTAGTAGTAGTTCTAGTAGTAGTAATAGTAGTAGTATTAGTTCTAGTAGTAGTAGTTCTAGTAGTAGTAGTTCTAGTAGTAGTAGTAGTCTAGTAGTAGTAAGTAGTAGTATTAGTTCTATAGTAGTAGTTCAATAGTAGTAGTAGTAGCCTCGTAGTAGTAGTAGTAGTATTAGTTCTAGTAGTAGTAGTCTAGTAGTAGTATTAGTTCTAGTAGTAGTAGTAGTTTAGTAGTAGTTCTAGTAGTAGTAGTATAGTAGTAGTTCTAGTAGTAGTAGTTAGTAGTTCTAGTAGTAGTAGTAGAGAGTAGTTTAGTAGTAGTCAAGTAGCAGTAGCGATAGCTTCAGATAGTAGCAGCAGATCAGCAGCAGAACGTACCATACAATATCCCAGCAGCACAGCAGCAGTATAGTCTCAGCAGCAGAGCAGTAGCAGCAGCAGCAGCAGCAGTAGTATAGAGTGTCATACTAGCAGTAGCAGCAGTAGCAGTAGCAGTAGCAGTATATATATATATATATATATATATATATATATATATATATATATATATATATTATATATATATATATATATATATATATATATATATATATATATATATATATATATATAATATATTATTAGTCAATAGTATTATTATCATTATTAGTAGTAGTAGTAGTAGTAGTAGTAGTAGTAGTATATATATATATATATATATATATATATATATATATATATATATATATATATATATATATATATATATATATATATATATATATATATTAGTTGTTGTTGTAGTAGTAGTATATATATTATTATTATTATATATATATATATATATATATATATATATATATATATATATATATATATATATAGTAGTAGTAGTAGTGTAGTCTAGTAGTAGTAGTAGTAGTAGTAATAATAATAATAGCAGTAATAGTAATAATGTATATATATATATATATATATATATATATATATATATATCACTTTGTTTTGGTTTTCAGAATGCTACTACCGTTATATAGGTCAGTACAGTATAATCGGTAGTGAAGTACATAAAGAGGTAGAGGCCGACAATGTTGACGATTGTCTTCTGAAGTGTATCGTCCAACCAATTTGTCATGTTGCCTCATTCCATAACGACGCCTGTCAGATCACTGAAACCAGGATGGGCGCCATTACGAATAGCGACATGATACCAGGATGGAGGCAGTACTTCAAGAGGGATTGCTTTGTCAAGATTAATTCTGCTTGTGGACTCTTATTTCCTTCAATCCACGTTCTAATTGCACTTTTATTCGTGCCAATCCTGACATAAACGTTTTAGAGACGGTGTCTCTAGTTCTTTGAATATTACAAGAAAAGTAAACCAGATGGAAGTTTTGTGTTTTGTGTTTGTAATATTTACCATGTTTACAATATAAGATGTCTTGTGATAGATATACATATTTAAATATATATTTTTCTATTATTTTTGTTGGTATTATTATTATTAATAAAATCCTATAATAAGTCGTTCGGTTTCGGATTACTCTTTGACGTCTATAATCAGAAGATAACTGTCCACATAGATAACCACAACTATAACAATAGAGAAATAGAGATATACAATTAAATAGATCAATAGACACACAAGTGGTACATTGATTGATAAAACAGAAATACACTGTATCGATATCGTTAATAAATATGAAAAGTGAAACGCAAAAGCCAAGAAGGAGACATATAAAGCCATCATAAGCTACATTTCAACAACGTATTATCTCTATCAGTGTCAACTGTCCTCGAATAAAAACCTTGAATGGAGAAATGGCACTACACTACAAAATTAACAAATGATTTATAATAAATCTTGGACATAGAAGAATTGGTTTGTTATGCTGCTCATCAAAGCTAGACATGAACAAATTAATCAGTACTATACTATGTGTATTGTATTTACATGTGACACACACACACACACACACACATACACACACACACACATACATACACACACACACACACACACACATACATACAACACACAAATATATATATATATATATATATATATATATATATATATATATATATATATATATATATATATATGAAATACAATTATTATTACAAAATTCATTCCATGTTCTAATTGGATGACAAGCAATTTTTCTTGATGATTGCTTCAGCAGTAGGGCAGTTTTCACTGGGCAGTGGAGTTCAATTTGTTTGGTTGGAGGAATCATTGATCTTGTCCAATTCTCTTCCTTCAAGATAGTGTCCATGAAAAAAACATTCATAATCAAATTCTCCATATTTAATCCATTCACACAAAACGAAGTTAATTATTTACGTATTAATGTTTTAATATTGTTTTAGTACTAATATTATAAAATTTAAACTGAATACAGCAGGCCCCAGTTACAGCAATAACATGAAAGGCCGGAATTAATTTAACCACGGGGTTTTCCCAAACTTTTGTTGCCACCCCGATTTTCCTTGGAACCCCCAAAAAGAAAAAAGGGAATTTATATATATTTATATATATATATATATATATATATATTTATTTTGCAATTATGAATCAAATTTTGTTTATGAAAGACTTCTGTTTTTATCATATTGTGCTATTTGTCAAATGCTATTCTTCGTGCACAACACTACTTCAAAGTGCTAAACCGAAAATCATACACTGTTAAAGATAATTGAAGGCTATTACAAGAGTTAAACATGCACCCATGAACGTCCATTTATTGGTCCATATATTTGCTACCTTCATCTGAAAAACGTGCACTATTTCTGGCGGGAGAATTTCACCAATCCAACATGGCTGTTACTTTTTGCACAATTTTGCGGAAACATTTTATTTTCTACACAAACACTGAGGTACTATATATGTTTATGTTAACCTATTATTAAAGAATTTTTGGGAACATTTATTAAATAAACAGTTGTATGTAACCCTCAAGGATGGTGTAACACGAGGTGACTACATAGACTCCGAATTATCGCCCACCCCGCGACTGCTCTGTCTCGCTTCGCGGCTCATCAATAAAGCGGTCGACAAGTTGTGGACCCCAACGACTGTGTTATAACGGGAGCTTGCCTTATATGAAGAAGAATAGATTTTATTCGCTTCACATTACAAGCAATTATATGGAAACTTTTTTAATACATTGCAGACTAAATGGGCCAGGATAGCTGTTGCTGTCTTCCCCTGCCCCCCCCCCCCAAAAAACAAAATAATTAAATTCACAATGTGGACTTTCAGTTTGTTAGGTAGAACCCCTGTTTCTGATGATTTGTTTATAATATAGGTTATTGGTTGGGTTATGTTTAGTATCGATTATTTCATTATTTTAGTGGTAATTCCACATATCCCGAGCTCATTTTGGGGTTTGAATTTACTTATATACTATATAATATTATTTTATATTCATCAACTGGTTCTAGAAGTATGCTATCAATCTTGTTTACTTTTAGATAATCTGTAAAATTCATATTATAATTTGCGCATATTTACACTCGTATTTAGGCCTTTATTGGCATAAAATTGATTAATTCATTCAGCTATATGAAATTCTTCAGTTACATTTTTACCATCTATGTTGAATATTTGTAGTAAATTTGATTTATCACTAATTTTAGTAATGGTAGATCTTAATATTTGCCACGTATTTTTAATATTGTGTTTATTTACTTTTAGCTGACTTTTAAAATAATATATTTTCATACCCTTTTATGTTTATTGTAATGGGTTAAACATTATTTATATTCAAGACTGTTGTTAACAGAAGTATTTTAAGTCGCTTTTTAAATAACCTAGATTTATTTGGTAATGAGACTAGAAGTTCTTCAGACATCCGTGGTTCACTGATATACTTTCTATTCATTAAAAAAAATTGTTTTACTGGAAATGCTAATAAATTCAATAAAATTATTATATGCACAATCAGGGCAATTATAATCATAAACAGAATTAAGATATGTTTGTAATAATAATTGGTTGAATTTTAAAGCATTATTTTCCGGAAAAAAACCCGCCTTATTTGATATTTATACTTCAGATGTTTATGTTTCTCAATATAAAATATTCCGCAGTGATCAGCCACATGATTAATAATAATTCCATTTACGGACTCTGGCAAAGTAGTAGTTGAGTAGATATAATCTAATAATGTAGCAGTAGATGTGGTAAATCTGGTAGGCTTTGTAATTTGAGGAAGAAAGACCAAGGACAAATTATACCAACCTATGTGTTTGTTTTGTCATAATGACCTTAATTCCATAAATCTATATTGAAATCCCCAAGAAAATGATATTTTATATGTTTAGGGTTGATTAGTTCCAATAATTCTAATATAATCAGGTGAAAATCAGCTCTTGGCTGCGTATTTGGTCTATATATGAATCCAATGATTTAATTTAATTTATCCTTAGTTTCATATACTGTGTTTCAATAAAAAATGATTCAAACGTAAGTTGTATGAATACAATGAGGGGTTTACGAACTTTATAATTAATATTTTCTTTTCCAAATAATCTTACTCCGCCACCTCTTTTGTCATTCATTGTTCATGCCAAAACTTATGATATCCTGGTAGACAAAACTGGCCAACATTTGTATTTCCAAATACTTCACTTATTCCAATCAAGTCAAAGGCAAACATTTCACCATGCCAGTCACACATTACATCTTTGAAACTATCTCAGTTTGAATTTAAGCTATGGCAGTTTAAGTGGAAATAAAATGAAACGCTCATCTGGTTCATAATAATTGTGTGACAAAGTCAAGGTTTATTTAATTAAATGTAACTAATTACATTGTACAATATGATGAAATTGATTACTTATTTGGTGATCCTTATAAGAGGACATGTAGGCATATTACGTGAGAGAGATAATTATATTATTTATGAAGACTAGATTATATTTATATTATCATAATATATGGTCTTAATATTATATTCTCAATTGTCATAAAATCACCCCGAAATCCATAGTCAACAGCAAACACGGTTTTATGATGTATGTTGTCAATGGATATTTCCTTAAAGCAACATATTTTATATGACCATCATACAAATCTTCTAAACTGTGCACATTCCAGATGCTTGTGGATATATGTTATAACGATAAAATCCGGCTGAGCAAAGTGAAATCCCGAAATGCTTTTAGCGGGATTTCTTTTTATTGTCATGAAACAACGTGAATCAAGTGAGCATGTTAGACCGATTGTTTTCGTGCAAAAATTGATTGTTTGAACTTAATAAAACATGTCCAGAACATGTTGTATCCGTGTTCCCCGGTTGACCTTTACGCTAACAAGGACCAGTATATATGTATCCACGCCGCCCAGAGAGGACAATGTCGGGATTCCGAAATTAAGCCCCGGGCCTCTTGATATATCTTTAGTCTCAGATTCTAATACTCAGCAATAGCCGTTTGATTTTTCGAGTTTTAACTCGACGTATTTTGTATTTCAAAACTTGTGCATTTCTGCGAAGGGTTTCTGTTTTATGTTATTTTATTCGCGTTTCGATTTTGTATTGTTTGAGACAATTGATTGTCATATTTATGTTTATTTTAGTTTGATTTGTTAGTGTAATAAATTAGTTTAGTGAAGTATCACCGGACTTGTGTCAATTGATTGCCTACAAGTAACTGACCAGAGAACTTGGTTACAATCACGGCCTGTGTTACTTAAGCTAAAGGTTGCCCCATAATCAGCATCATCACCATTATCATGCCCTGGTACAATGACTTGAAGTTGAAATTATCCCCCCCCCCCTGATTTGGTCTAAAGTCTATACTAATCTAAACCCAGGTCACGCCAGCTACCAAATCCCAACGGGACCCCATATACACACTTTAATATTAACATTTAGAGCAAATTATCCAAATTTCAAAACTTAACTATATATGCAGAAGATTCACAGAAGCTGAGATTTTTGCTGTTAATTTTTAATGTAATAATTAAAGTTCACAATTATTAATACGATTATTAACAGACTGTTTTAATCAATAGTATATCAATATCGATTATTAATTAGTAAAAACTGTTTAAACAAAGCCTAATAGACGAATACACAGAATACACACTGTGATCATATAATATCAAGATACATTCACATATGTGACGTTGGACCAACATCACAGATACACCAAGAAAAATAGCAATTAATTAAATTCAATATCAAGTTGTCATATTGCAATTATACTCCATTATACCACTGAAAAGTGATTTGCGCATTATAACAATGCAAAATTCAACAATCAAACAGACCCCTTATTTAAATATAGTGGTATATTAAAACTGCTTGACACGTACGAATATCAAACTATTCTAATTAATGTTTGAGTACATATCAAACAATATGCCAAATTCATTTTTGAATACTTATATTTTCAACAATTATATGCCAAACTCGAGATTGGCAAGACAATCTGCTGTATTACATGTAGATGCTGACTCTTCCGCTGTATGCCTTTCCAAATATGTAGAATAGATGGAGAGATTTTGTAACAACTCACATGTCTCGATTCCAATTCAATATTTAGGATGAAACTCGACTTTATTAATATATATTCAAGAGATCTAACGTCGGACTACAGAAAATGTACGAAATGTTTTCCGCTGATTTATAATAATAATCATGATTAATAATTATGATTAAATACGTTGTATAACAACTATATAATTTGATGTAAATTTATTAACCTGTCTTATACGTCTGTCCACTAATCAAGTTGTATTCTCTTATATATATATATATATATATATATATATATATATATATATATATATATATATATATATATATATATATATATATATCCTTATTTGATTGTTTATTCCTCTGTGCTCACTGTTTCTAGGCTGTTTCGACACACACTCGTAGCCATCCAATATACTACATTATTTAACCCAATCATAATCTATGTTAAATATCATAAGGACTACCTAATATTCTATAAATGTATGTGGATATTTGGGCTATTGGGAATAAATTCATCCGCTCATTTGGTTCATAATGTTGTTGTTTTTTTATAGTAAAACTTTCTGGCTCTAATGCATCAACAGTAGATAGTTATCCACAATATTTCTCCCATTAATCCATTTAGCTTGTCTTGAGTGTATAAGCCATTAGCATGTATTCTCTCACTTTGATTTAAGTACAAAATAAGCCAAGGCTAGTGGAAGAAAATCTTTAGTTTTCAAAATACGCTCTTGATTTAATATCTATGCCATTTACAAATAATAAAGACCGGTACTTCGTATTTACTTTCCCTGGTATGTCAATACCCCTAAGATATGATATGCCATTAAATATATTCAACATTGTTATGCTAATTCATGCATTTTATACACTTTACTATTTCATAAGGGACATATACCTGTAACAATTTACATACCGGTGCGAACAAACATACTCTCGACATCTTATGATAGAGGGAAATTGTTATTTTAATATTGTTCATTCCAATTATTAATGAAGCCGACATCGTCTTTATTTTTATGATTTCGGTTTGACAACGCAGGTCTATCAACTGATTTATTGTTTGAAATGTGTTAGGCAAGTTTTGGAAGCATAGCTTGAGAAGTGTTGGCGATAATTGTGAACTCATGTCCCCAATATTAATGTCCAATCAGATACTGTTGCAGATACCCGTTTGTCGGCCCAAGGTATTTGGTGATTGTACATTTGTGTAATAGATTGCCAATGAATATTAGGAAGGCGTCGTCTCTTGAAACGTTTAGGTCTGTTCTGACACACCCGTCCAAGATAACTTTCACAAATAAATAGTAATTATTTCAAATCCCTTAGTGTTTTTAGACATATTTTGATTATCATTGTACAGCGCCTTTGAATTGACCCTGCAAGTAAATGCGCTTGATAAAAAATATATTATTATTATATATATTATTATTATTATTATTATTATTATTATTATTGCTGTTGTTATTATTATTTTTGAGCTACTGTCATTCAACCAGATATTACCTACATAAATTATATAATATATAACTGATTTCATCATCCCTTTGTAAGTGCGTGAAATACTGAAATCCCACTCGTGTTGAACTATCGAACTATCTGTGACGGTTCCATACATCCATACATGTTTAAATATTTATTACCTTACAGATGAAAAAAAAACACACACAAGAATTCAGTCGCGAAATGAAACCGAATTGCTTCATATCCCATTATTATCCTTGAGTACAAAAAACAATCACTAGCGGTCACGTCTGGTCACGCCCATCAGCATCTGGATACCGAGTACACCCGCTATAACTTTGACCATGGACAACGGTATGAGTCTATCGCCTATGGCTCGTGCCGAGCAGTCTTCTCTAAAGTACTGTTGCCAGCCAGCGTCTTGATCGAGGTCGGGCAGTATTTCGTCCTTTTTTGGTGCAATCAGACAGTCAGTACCATGAAATGTTACTACAGCACACGTTACCTCGGAGCACATTAACAGGCAGCTTTGTAAGTTCTCGGCTGAAGCCTTAATGTAGATTTTACTGTCCTTTGCCCTGAACTCGCCCGTATAACGGAAAGTACATTCTATAGTTAAAAAAGAGGGGTTTCTTAGCGTCAATCAAAATGTTTCTTAACCCCCCCCCACATATATAATATATATATATATATATATATATATATATCCCAAGTATTGTTGGCTGATGAATTTATATTTTCATTATAATCATTATGTTGTTAGTATAATATTATTATAGCAATAATGATATTTTAAACATTCTTGCCATTCAAACTATTTATACTAAGCTCGGATTAAAAAGAGAGAGAGAGAGAGAGAGAGAGAGAGAGAGAGTACTGGTATGTCTAGGTTAGACTCTACCACTCAGACATAAATACATTACATACACACCTATATTCATTGATGCCGACCAACATTTGCGCCTCTTTTCCCAAATTGATACATTGCCACGCCCAAGACGGACATCATCGTAACGCGAGGAAAGCCGACAAAGTCCCGGTCCTATAAAGTCCACGTTGGCGCAGTTTTTGTCTTCCATACATATCTCCCTACACTGTGATATGTCACTAATTCCATTAACCAGATTATATAACCTGGAGCCATCAGTTGGTAATCTGGAACCAGGTATGTCTTCCAAATACGGCTGGCTACAAGTATCTGTATTTAGAACCAACCGTTAACCACTTAGTTATATTGAACTATTCACACACATACAGACACACACACACACACACACACCAAACTTTGCGAGGGGTGGACTATACTCGTATTATGTTGATTAGTGAGCATGTCTTTTACACAGCCAGCTGATATAAGTAAGTACGCATATACTCTCACACGGAAATAGATTATGTATGCACGGTACTGTACAGTAAACATGATTCTACGTATACTATTTTAGTCCGTTTTCACATTTCTAGGTGATAACAATATATTAGGCACAACAACACAATCCGATGGCTCAATCAATGCTATTATTAGATCATAATAATACTGGAGTATAGATAACTTGTTCAAGATTTTTCAATGTTTTAATGATATTTCAACTTGCGTCGATGTGACATTTTGTTTCTTAATAAAGATCTGTAATTATGTACGGCTATCTTTCAATACAAATCTCTTTAATATTACCCGTTGTTATCTAAGAGTTACTAACGTTCATTTAGAATGTATCTACTTCCGTCTTGGTATAAAGGACAAAGAAAATCGAATTATTTAATATCAGTAATCTTCCGAGATATCAATACATGCATGATGTGTTTCTATCGTCTGTGTGTGTGTGTGTGTGTGTGTGTGTGTTGGTACATGTGTGTGTATCTATGAATGTGTGAGGGTATGTGTGTATGTATCTATGTATGCGTGTGAGTATATATGTGTGTGTATATGTGTTGTTATGTGTGTGTGGAGGGTGGTGTTCAATACCGACCTCCGTTTCTGACTATCACAGCCGGTCTAGTAGTAAACACTTCTATATTCATGTAGGCTGTTGTGGTCGTTACTATCCCATAGATACTAGCATCCACTTCACGATGAGGTAATTCTTTCTTGCCCGGGATCGGTACAGTCTTCATCGGTGGACTGTGTCTGGAAAACATTGTCCATCCATTCTCTAGACGTTTGTTAGAGAAATAATCTCGATTTAGATGGTTCGTCATATAACAGACTGTATCATTGGAGGCGAAACCATCACAGTCTTTATCCTTTCTACAAACATCTGCACACTTGAGGGTGTCGTATTTTTCGACTTTGACTTGAGTTGAGTTCTTTACGTCTATCATATATCCACCAATATAAGTCAATACACTGCCTGAAGCCAACACCGTGTATGGGTAAGGTTTATATATATATATATATATATATATATATATATATATGGGTGTGTGTGCATGTGTGTGTGTGTGTGTCTGTGCATACGTGCATACGTGCATACGCGAGTGTTGTTGTAGAAATGTCAGTTAATAGTGATTGTAAAAAAACTTCTTTGGTTGAATTTGCTTACCTTTTGACACATCGACCGGATGTGTTATCTGCAATATATATATATATATATATATATATATATATATATATATATATATATATATGTGTGTGTGTGTGTGTGTGTGTGTATATGTGTGTGTATTAAATTTTGAATATTTTAGCAATTAGTAAAATGAGTATGTGTGTGTGTTATATGTGTGTGTGCATGCGCACAGAGAGACTGGGCATACTTTTTGTGTGTGTAAGTTGATCTTTATATGTTATATACTCCGAGATGTACAATAATTACCATTTTATCATACAACCAATTAGTCTCACTTTCTACTCAAGTCCACTCAACGCTATTGTCCTCTGTATCATTCAGTAGTCAAGTATATTAAAATATATATTCTCGATTATAGGAATGGTAATTTGTTACCAAGGGAATATACCAGGAGGGCAGCATGTGCCATTGCGAAGGTGTATTTACTTTATTATTATTAGTTATTAGTAGTAGTATAAGTTATTGTATATTAATAATAAATAGTTTTGACTATCATCAGTAATATCATCATCCAATAGCCTGATGTTAGAAATACTCCCCCCCCCCCTCTAACTCCATATGATGATTTTATGGTATCATATATAATAATATGGAATAGTTTATGTCATCAGCAAATGAGTTGATTAATATTTACCAATGTTATGTACTTAGGGTTTTTATATATTAAAGATGCATACTTTAATAATATTTACTTTAATAGCGATAACTTGACGTTTTCGCCAATCACTTTTTGAACATTGTACTACATACTTTCAGGTGGCGTATCCCAGGGTTCTATATAGCTGTGGGATGTGTCAGCCATCAAATAGTTTTAGGTTTATTGTATGCACAGTTATTGTCTGTATTCTAATATTTAAAAGGTTTTCATTTCGTATCCTTTCTAACGTATATCAGCGACAGATTTCAACATCTTACTTATAGTTTTCTTACACTGTTTTCTTTGTCATTCGATGGTGGTACAACCTAGATATTTATTTGGATATCTTGGAAAATAAACTTTAGCTTATCTGAATATTTCATCTTCTAACTAATTAATATTATAACAAGCACGTGCATATTATGGAATTGTATTCGATTGAATTAGCCCGTTGATCTATTAATACTTGGAAAATCTCCTCTCTAAAATCTAGCCCAAGTGTGAAAATTCTACCAGCTAATAAACTCATAGGATATATCTTATTGAACAAGTAACACGACAGAAGGAGGACACCGTTATCAATAAACGATACCAGACACAAAATATATTAATTAAACACGCGTGTTATCTAAATGATAAAAGTGCGTTATTCTTTTCAAATTATGACACGGTTATGGGAACAAAGGACATCATTATCCCTTTTTATGTCAGTTTGAATACGTAAACAATCAGTCAATAGCCATAACCTGATAACACATCACCTACCCTGCACAGTATATCACATAAACGTAATGCGTATAGGTCGCATTCTGGAACGTCTGAGCAAGGAAGTTAAATATAAGGCAATCCAGTTTGTTATCTGTCTTTTTCTCAATATCAGTGGCAACGCACGTCCTTGCCGCCAAACAGATTCCCTGGCATTCTTCCTTTTTTAAGACAGGAACTCGATCTTGGGTCGGGGTCTGTCCAGCCATTTGTCTTCCAGGATAATCGATCCATACGTAACGACAGGCTGCCTGAATGTTACTGATCAGAGTTGATACCATTATCAGAGTCTTCCCGATGTGCATGTTGCTTTCCTGTACAAAATATTGAACGTTAGTTAGAACCCAAGCAAGCAATTGTGCACATACATGGACACCCGCATCCACGTAATATCGCACGCACGCACACCCACGGAACATAACCCATTCTCAGTTGTGATGAGGATGCACGGTGAAACGCACAAATGGTCACGGGCTGGTCCACACACACACGTACGCGTATACGTAGTGATGCGCGTCCGTACAACTAAACCATGGCATTAAGGACATCGATAATCCGATGATTCTTCCTCTAAACCAGAAATGTTCAGTTATTGATTGTATTTACATTATGAATGTTTCTAATATCAGAGCAATACCCTGGTATTCAACACGGAAACATTTCATCAGAAACTTACTGATGATACCAATAATTCAACAATAAAACATTGCGCCATCTGGTGTTGATGAGTAAACAAAGCAACTCGTTACTCCCAAGATCACTTATCTCATGGTACCACGTGACTGTATTTGTATTTTGACAAATGATAAAAGTGCTGAATGGTGAAATATAATGAGTAAATATTTATTATTCGAGAAAACACAAGATCTAGCGTTGATGTGTGACTAATATAAGAACAAATTCACGCACACGCATCCCCACCCATACACATGGTACATACAGACACATGCACATAAAAAAGATATAATAATATATATAAATGACACGTGATCAGCGATTGAATGAGCGAAAAAACATAAGCTCACTATATTTGGTTTCATATCTAGATAATTATCGTAAAAGAATGTCTCAAGGTAGTTTACGCTAACTGGAACAGATAGAGAGCAAAAAGAAAAAAGATCTGGGGAAACAAAAGTAGGAAAGAAATAATTTGTTACTTGACCTGGCAACCATACAATTATATACTCTGTCAATTTATCTATCTCTGATTTAAGTCCTTGGTAGAAATCCCAGAACATATATACAAGACAGATAATCCAGAAGAGTAATTAATCAGGGAATACATTTAAAAGAAAAAGAAATATATGTGGGAATTTAAAGCCACCTATATTACGTCAACCTCAGAACGATGATATGGGAGGTCGAGGACTCCGAAACCCCAAGTCAAAGAGGGAGATCTTCAAGAAACACAAACATAAATGATGGATGTGATGTAAACGAATTACCTGAATAAAAAGAAAAAGGGAAAACAAACACATGTAAATCTGTAGAGGTAACTGATATACATTTAAGGAGGAAGTAATTTAGAGATTATAACAATGAGGCAGATGAGAACAACGTAAACAAAAACAAAATACATATTCCAAGTCTGCACAAATGAGATTCTTCCAGAAGATAAATCCTTACAGTGTGAAATACGTGAAGAATGGTTTCTTATAGATTGCCAAAATATGTCAAAGAAAATGTATTGATGGGTGACCAGACTCACCAGTTAACGAGAAGACAAACAAGTTACATTAGGGACAGTTGTACAGAAAATATCATTCTTACAGTAATCTATACTTCTCAGAAATGCAACGGATATTGAGCTGAGGAACATGTATGTAACCCCAGATTTACCCAGAAGGGCATGGAAACAGAGCAAAGATCTCAGAATGCAACTAAAGTGTAGACAAGATTCAGGTGAAGAAGGGCTAGCGATAAGGAGAGGCAAGATCATCAAAAGAAACACAGTCCAGAGAAAAGGAGGTGAATTAGAGAATGACCCCCTTGCTGACATTAGTGAGCATCCAAATGTTGTAACCCAAGATATTCTACATGTGTTACATTCCATTTCAAGAGCACAACATAAATAAATGCACACAACCCTGACAAATTGCACAGCACTGTACAAAGATGAAGATGTTGAAGCATTCCGCAGTGATGAACAAGACCAAACATTAATACACTTCTTGCAAGAAGAAAATATACAGTTAATACACGAGGATTGTAATAGTATAGGATCCAGCAGCGACGTTAACCACCGAATAACGTATTATAATAAGTCACAATGAAGACATTGGTGAAACTCAAGAAGCTACACTGGAACTGGAAGAAAACTACGAACCAGGGAAACAGATTCAGACATAACAGTCACCAGTCAAAAAGGATTCACATGCTTTTACACAAATGCGGAATCACTCCAAGAAAAGCGAGATACGTTGAAGTGAAAAATGAAGAATAAAACCGGATAAATTGCCATTACAAAGAGAAGAATCAACACATATGTAGAATATAATCAGCAAGTGTCGCGAGAAGGCGGCCTTGGTGACGTGGAACACGACGAACAAATATGATGTGTTGTATGGACAAAAGGAGGAAGTTCAATCCGGATTGTAAATGTGTATCATAGTCCAAGTGTTGGAAAACAAGATCATGAAGAACTTAACCGAATAATACAAGAAGCATGCAAACTAGGGCACACTGCAGTACTAATAGTGGGATATTTCATTGTGCCAACGATTGACTGGGACACGTGGCATGAAAAACGGATCGGGACTCAAACTTTATCAACACATAGAGAAGCCAACACGATATCGACATGGCCCAAACCCATCCCTAGTAGACTTATTGATTACCAAAAAGGAATAACTCATAAGTCATGTATCGTACGTAGATCCGCTTCGCAAGAGTGATTATTTATGTATAACATTTCAGATTCACACAGAACCAGAGAGGAACACCAAAACTCAAATAATATTTAAAATGGATAAATAAGACTACAACAAGATGACTATTATGTTCTGGAGTGTAGGTTGGTATTGAGACACATATGTGTTGGGTATAGAGCAGCAATGGACATTATTTAGACAGCAATATGATGAAGTGATGGAGATACAAAATCAAACCAATTAGATGGAGAGAACCAATTTGGATGAATGGGGGAGGGCCTTGAAACTGACGAAAAGAACATTTGGGGCATGGGGGCGATATGCAATGACAGGATCTCACCATGAATACAAAGATTATTATAAGAAGAGAAATGAAGCTCAGACAACAAGTGATAAGCTAAGAAGAAATTTGAACAAATGATTGCCAAGGAGGCGAAATGTAAGCCATAATCAGACTGGATCGGCACTTGGCCGTAATACTGTATGACACTGAGATATGATATTTGCTATTTAGGTTAGGGAGCTAAATCCTAAAATGATCCAAAATTAAGTAAAATGGTCAAGAAGTGCTGTAAAGTTAATTAATTTATTTCACCTTTTTATACGACCATTTATTTAATCGTGGACTACCATATTAACGATATATATCGATTAAGTTTGTTTTAAAGCTGAGGAGAAAATGTTGAGTACAGTTTCGCAATTGGTTATTAAATGTCGATATCAGAAGATAGTGATTGAGTATCATACAAGAAGAAGTCAACGGTTGGTACTATTCTAAAGGTGTCTACACAGATAATGAAATATATCATCTCTTATCTATAACACACAACGATCAGTTGTCGACAACCATTTTACCTGAAATGTACGAAACGTGATACTCAATCACTATCTTCTGATATCGACATGTTATACTCAGCTTTAAAACAAACTTAATCAATATATATCATTATTATAGTAACCCCACGATTAAATATAGATAAAGCAATATATTAGAAAGTTTATGGATGTCATTAGTTGTCATATATATAAGTGCATCAACTTTATTTATTTATTAAAATATAACATCAGACTGTATTATCTAAGCCATTATGTTTATAGTTGATTAATTCACATATCATTACCAGTTTATACGAGATGAGAATAGTTTAGAAAGTACATCCGGTTACCTGTTGATCGACAGAACCAGGTAATTCTGTGAAAAGTTATTTATTAATTAACCTGAGTTATACCGGTTTTTACAACAGGGAATGGCCCTCTCGAAATCGGACTCTTTTTTCTAAGCAGCAGAGATTGAGTGCGACTGTAAGTCACTCTAACACAGAACTAAAATAAATCCGCATGAATAAACCCTTTAGAAAGGGGGCCGAAATATTTGGTACAAGTCAGCAAATGAAGAAAACGAACTTACTGGACAGTATCTTCACGAAGTTTGGGAAAATAAAAGCTCGATACCATTACTACACATATCTCGTAATAGAGTTTTAAATTTCAGCGCCAACATTTCCAACATCCACCTTTCGCCGTTATCATTTCAAAATCTGAGAAACAGCTCAGAGACAACATCATTAATTATTGATAATTTATGGCTTCGTCGTTGTTTAATTGTTTTTTCTAAAAATCAAATACGGCTTTAGATTGGTTGTCGGTTAGGCTAGACAGGGTAATAATAGCAGCAATACACTAAAGACTTCAACTTTGGGCCTATTTGGGGGGATACGGGAAGTATATTATGCCGTAGGCGTAGCACAAAATTGATTATGCAGATATATTGTATAGTAACACACCCATCTCACCCCCTCTCTCTTTCTCTCTCTCTCTCTCTCTCTATATATATATATATATATATATATATATGATTCATGAGTTTTAAAAGCACAATGCAATAAAAACAATATACTTCTATCCGATTATTATTTAAAATATTGTCTATATTCGAATTCGAAATGTTTTCATCCTAGTTGATATGATGTTTTCCTTTTAGTTTAGTTTTGTTTAGGGAGGGTGGGGGGGTTCACACGTGGTACGCAAATATTTAGTACAATCGGTTTAGATACGAAAAAGAAAATCTTAATATTTTCTTGTGGTTTTCAGATGCTATCGGATGGCAGAAATGCTGTTTCGGATGACGTACAAACAACTGTAATATATTCGCCACTCATCAACTCATAAAGTAAAATGTACAGTTGAACAAAACAAAAATTGGCCGAATTATTAATTTGGCTATTGTCATAAAGCAGTATATTCGAATATCTAGGATTTGCCCAAATATGATATTTTATTGAAATATGTCGAACGAAATGAACTGGTAAATTTTAAGTGCCAAAATAAAGTTACCAATTTTTACTTTGGTGTCAATGGATGAAGCATTCATGTCTCACATCACGCGTATAAAGCTACAATATTAGAATAAGTTCGAGCCAAGTTATATTTATGTATTTCAGACTTTAAAACGTCTATAAACACACACATGCACGCACATGCACGCATACGCACACACACACAACAACAACAACAACGAAAGAGAGAGAGAGAGATTTATTTTAGTTAAATCACTTCACTGTTGAATGTAAACTGTGGTGTCAAAATAGTTTATGATATGTATGTAACAAGTCACCTTGAACCACACGCACGTGTTGTTTGCTCGAGCTGTGGTATCAAATGGTATGTTTTACGTACTTCCGCTTTTTGTACGTAGCCTGCATGTAGCCGCTTTCCTGTGGGCGTGACATATATTATCGCGTACGAAAAGCGAATTAGCTGGTTCCCACAGGCTGATGAGTAGACCAGACACATGCTTAGGTATACGCACACATCTATCAATATGTGGAGGTATGGAACATTTTATTTTTAGATTAATGTATGTATAGTTGTATTTGTATTTAGATTTATGGAGTTAGGTCTCGAAGGATGTTTAGATATGTTGATGCTCTGTGCCGTGCTTTTAAACCCACACACACACACACACACACCTCTCTCTCTCACTCACTCTTACTCTCTCCATATACGCATAAACATGCACGTACCCTCCCTCCCACACACATACATACGTAAGCATGTGTGTAATATAAAACCTTGCATGATAAATAAAATGGTAAGACCTAGTGACAGATTATTTGTTTATATCTTTAACATTTATATTAATGTCTTACATAAAGGTCAGAGGGTTTTATTATTTCAGTGTTTGTGAGTAATGTTTTACAGACGTTGGACATAAATTATATAATATTATATCACACTATTTTAAAAACTTGGATAGGAATAATATCAAATAAATAACTTATTAAACAAGTTAGGATAATATATTGGAAGATGTTATTTTCTTGTATTACTGAAATTATGTCGAACTGCCAAAACATGATTTAATACTAAATATGTATAATAGATTCAATGTTTTATTTAATTCAAAGTTGAAAAACCCATTTAATTTAAAGATTGAAATCATATTTTGGATGGAAGGTAAACACTGTGACGTCAGTTCAACTTTCAGATCCAAGATATTTTCGATATGGAAAACAGTCTAACTTAGAATCAACGAATGAAAGAATAGATGTTCGAGGCAAAATATATGAAGGAACCAAGCTTAGATTTTCACTGGAATTTTAACTTAAGTGTTCTCTTAAGACAAAAGGTTGAGGTAAAAGGTTTAATTGTATTTTCCAGGGGGGGGGTCCATGGTGTATGATTGGTAACATGGTTTTGTGATATACTTCTTCTGTGGTGATTGGTCATACAAGTTTTCATTGTTGTGAATTATGGAATTTCTATTCTTGTTTGTAAAGCTACATGTAAGATGAAATATGTACATATATAATATGTATATGCCAAAATGGCTCACAGGTGTTTCTTGGGTTGACTTTTTCTTGTCTTAGAAATAAAGATTTTAGCAACTTTAAAATATATGAACATATTTTAATCAATACATTGAATTTAAAACGCATCTAGAATAATATTTACCATATGACAATTTACAAAAAGACTACGAAACCTACACGATTAATTGCAAATTTTGAATATGCGGCAAATTTCTTCGTATGGCCTTAATTTGTCATTCTTACCTGTGATATGATGGTAACTATATATTTTATTATTGATGCTAAATGTACTTTATTGTATGGTAAACATAGTAAACAAATACAATCTCCAATTAGTTTTCAATTGATAGCAAATTGTTAAAATAGTTTGTATTTGGCAGCCTCATTTTAATTTTCCTTCCATTTTTACTTAAACCTAGTCTAAATCAATAGAAGTTTTAGTTTTAAACATTTACCTCGAGATAAATATCCTATAATAAATATCTATGAGATATTCCAAATGTTTGTATTCTTTATTTATTTTTTAATACAAATAGATAGCTTAAATATTGCTCCATGATTTTTCTTTACTAAGTAGAAGTGATGTTTGGATTCAGTGCGCATGTGCAAGAAAAGGGAGCATTTTGTTGATTCCCATACAATGTTTGTCACTTATTATGCCAGAGGATATCTTCTAAATGATAGAAAGAAAAAGAAAATCTAGACATTACAGCTCAGAGAGCACCGAAACAGCAAGTCCAGCATACAAAACAACAAACATGGCGGAAACTTCAAACCAAACACCTGTTAAACCAATCAACGACCAAAGTCTTAATGACGTCAGTGAACGTGTGGTGATTTATGCAACGATTACAGCAATAAGTCTCGAAATGATTATATTACGTTTTTCGAAGAATGCGCTCCGCCGTCAAACAGGTACTCACTTCATAAATAGAAGTTATAATCCATCTGAACAAAATAGAAAATAAACTTATCGATTTTGATGAACGATTGAATAGCTGTATTTAGCTATACAACATATATATATATATATATATATATATATATATCGAACAAGATACCATTTCCGAAAAAAACTAACAAATGTCACACAAGAGACACAAACTAAAATGAAATTATTGAAAAATAAGATAACTGCACAGGAAAGCCAATCAACATTAAATAACCTGGTGTTCTATGGTGTCACTGAAGGTGAGAGGAAAACATGGGAACAATCCGAACCAATAGTCCACGGCGTCCTGAAATATCCGAACCAATAGTCCACGATAAATCAGCCATCAACGTCCAATAATTACATATTTTCTGAATAGGAAGCAGCTAACCGACATTCTCTAAAGCGTCACAACTACAATAAATGGTTCAGGATCTGGCGTTAGCATAGGTGAGTATTTCAGCAAGGAGGTTTGCGAAACCAGACACCGCCTATATCCGGTGATGCAAGCTGACCGGGATAGCGGCAAATCAGTATCTCTCAGGTATGACAAACTGTATCTTCTTGAAAACAATAGTGATGTAGTTCCATTGAGGCAGAATCCACGAGTACAAATGGACCACTCATAGCGGTCTAGCCACGGCCCGTAACAACATTTGAAAATAGCTTGTTGGAACATATATGGCATTAACTCTATCACGAAATATGGTTCCGAACAAGCAATGTCGTATTTACAATCACACGATATAATATGCTTCGTAGAATCCTAGACATCGACAGATATCCACATCACCCATTTTTGTAATTTATATCTAGAATATCAGCTCTATATTTTACATAGCCAACACCGAAACACCAGAGGTAGGTGTCCACGTGGAGTTGTTGTATTTGTGAAATCAATTAATAACCGTGGAATGACATTGATAAAAAAAGTGATTGCTGTTTTCTTCTTCAGACTTTGTAACGAATTATTCAGTCTAAAAGGCCCATTATCTTAGGATGTGTACACATTCCGATGGTTCAACCTTTTATATTCAACGAAACGAAAAGGATGGTATAGTTGAACTTGATGCATTACTGTGTGACATTGTATACCCAGAACATGATATATTCTTAACTATTGAATATATTCTACTACTAGTACATATCCTGATATGTGGTGCGAACCTATTATCAACCCATTTCATAAAAAAAAACATAAAAGTGAAACCAATAACTACACAGGAATAACATTAATATGTAAGCTTGGTAAGGGTTTTACAAAATATTGAACTCGGGAATGATGTTTTGGGCCTCTTCTCAGTAAACAATATATCCCAGTCGAGGAGCATATCAGAAAGGTAAATCCACAAATGATCATATATTTACATTAATGGTTATGACACCGAAATATCTATCAAGAGCTGGTTTATCAAGAGGTTTTATTGTGCTTTCATCGACAGTAAATGCTTTGATTCTACCCCACACGTATATCTACGTGTTATTAATGAATGTATTCACGGCAGGATTTTAAAGGTGCTTCGATCACTGGATGGCAAATTAAAATCTCGAGTCACATCTCCCAATGGTTTAACCGTACTATTTGAAAGTATAACTGGTACTCGGCAAAGTTGTATGCCGAGTCCTTCTCTGCTCATTTTATATTTGAAGGTGCTGTACATATATGTAATGATACCAGCTCTGGTCTATTTATTAATGAATCAATGCCGAATGTACATATGTTACTTCACACTGATGATGTTGCTATGGCAAATGTTACACTTGTCTGATTGCAACGTCAATTAAACATAACGAGTGAGTTCTGATCTAAATATGGTTTGAATATAAATATGTCGAAAATTAATGAAAAGGTGTAGAAAACTAATGAACCTTTGGTTGAAACTACTTATTACAAATATATTTGTGTTATGTTTGCTTCCAGGCTCTGTTGGTCTACAGCTTTAAGAAATTTAGCACCTCATGTTGATAAAGGTATACACACTATTAAAGGGACAGTCCACCCTCAGAAAATATATTTAAAAGATGTAATGCTTAGAACATTAACCAAACATTCCACAATAATAATCAAAAAATATACCTGATATTATAGATATAGGGAAATCATCCAAATTACTGGAAGGTCGCCTTTACGGCTGCACCCGAAGTCAGATTCAAAGGTGGGAAAGAGAAAACTGAAATGCTCTGACGTCACATGGGCGCTATCTAGACTGACGCGGATTATAGTTTCTCTTCAGCATTAATTTCTGAGCCATTTTTAACCATCTTCCTCAAGTATGGTTCCTTCTGGCTCAAACTGATATGGTTGTATAATATTCATGACGTAATAAAGATAATACCGTTTAATTCTGGAATAATTCTTTGCTCCCGACACTTGTTTACATGTTTTTTTATACGGGCTCTACAGACTTCAGGTCAACCGGATACGCTCAAGTGGCGTCAGCATTCAGGAGTTTCAGGTCTCTGTCTAGCGTCAAAGTGAACATTAATCAGCATTTTGAACTGACTTATTTGTGATTGGAGAATCTGGGAGACTCCCATTGTCTATTCATTATATTTTTATATGTGTGAAATATTGGATCCGTTTAGTATCTGGTTATAGGTTATATACAAATTCATGCTAATATTTGCTCCAGAGTCTTAGCGATACAGGCAGGCTATACAAACTTATTTTTAGAGAACTGAAAGGTACGGTTACGAGGTTGCGCGGCGCAAAACTGGCCGCGGAAATTATTTCAATGCTAGAATTATCGACATTTTGCCAATTCAAATTGTCGCTGGAACTACAGTCTGATATCACGGTAAATTTCCAAAAGAAATATAAAATTACTTTGGCTAAATTTCGATATACAAATCACAAATTATCTATTGAGAGATTTAGAGGTACATTGTCTAGAAGTGAAAGAACATTCATGTTTGGTGTAAATAATGGTATTCGTGTAATAGAGGCTGCATATCACTTGATTTTTATCTGTCCTCTGTACCAACACTTCAGATCTACTTTCCTGCAACGCATCCTTCGTGATAACTCTTAACGCATTTTGTTCTGTCATGTCATGCAATAACGAACATGTAAATATCAATATGTCTAAACATGCTTACCACGCTCTAGATGTTCGTAACATGTTCAACAAGTTATAATTTCGATCTCATATGTTTATGCACCTATTATTTGTCATACGCACAATTGTGCAAGTATGTTGTACCGTCGGCGGCAGGCCTCTTAAGTACAGAATAAAACTTATTATTATAAGAAAGGAAAATTAAATTCTAATAATTAGTATTAGCCAACAATTTGTATTGTACATTTGGCTATCATAATGTATGAGCTTTAAGTTTCCAGAAAATAATAGACACAACACATGTTTCTGTGTTAATGAAACATATCATATAATTATGTGTATATGTCGCTCTGTTGTTCTTGATTTGGACTCAACAAATGTCAACAGAGACGATCCAGACTGGAAACATCTCACTCAGTTGTGAAAGGTTTGATCCTCCCAAATTAATCGTTAAAGATAATATGTTGTATAATGATTCATCATTAATATTGACCGGTGAACTATTCACGAGGTGATAATATTAAATAATTAACATACTAAAATATATAATATCGACTATCGTATGTAGGGAAACCTTTTAGAAATCATCTCATATTTTGTTAAAATGTTAATTGACGTAATCATCAAAACTTTAATCAATGTTAGGACGACGGTCTGCTTTTTTTCTATATAAATAAAAGCGGATAATTTATGGGCAGGCTGTGCCAAACATGCGTTAGCCGGTGGATACTCCCCGAACGACAAGCAAACAATGTCTGGTTGTCTGCATTAGCAAACCATATATTCGCCAGGTAGCACCACTTTATGGTGGCTAAAAGGTGTTCCCTGGTGTTATTTGAGTTCATATACCGATCAGTAAAGTTTATTTTTAATGAACACACATACACACTCATGCACCCATGCACCCATACGCACGACATGCGCCCAAACACACTAAATTGTGTGTGTGTGTGTGTGTGTGTGTGTGTGTGTGTGTGTGTGTGTGTGTGTTTTAGGGTACATATAAGAGGCAACAGGCACAGAGCATCAACATATCTAAACATCCTTCGAGACCTACCTCCATACATCTAAAATAAAATGTGTCTGGTCTACTCATCAGCCTGTGGGAACCAGCTAATTCGCTTTCGTACGCGACAAATATGTCATGCCCACAGGAAAGCGGCTACATGCAGGCTACGTACAAAAGGCGGAAGCACGTAAAAACATACCTTTTGATACCACAGCTCGCAGCAAACAATACGTGCGTGTGGTTCAATGGTGACTTGCTACATACATATCATAAACTATTTTGACACCACAGTTTACATTCAACAGTAATTTTCTGTGGTCCAAAAGAAACCTGTATATAAAACATTTCGACACCTCAGATGCTGACCTCAGCTTTATTCTGGGTTCGAATAACTGAATAAATCCTACCTATATGAACTAATATATATCGGTACACGTCCGATTAGTCTGACGTCGAAGTTCTTCTCTAACCTAAGTGAAAATTCAAGCCCTATATATAGCATCAGCGTGTTAACAAACATTACAGTTTGTTCACCACAAAAGAATGTACACTAACTCAGTATGGACTCACTGAAGCGATTTAACTAAAATATAAACAAAGTAGCAATACCGCACAATGGATTATTACTGGACTAGAACGAAATATCGTCTGAAACCTGAGTAAATACTATGATTTACTCGAACCTAACAGCTAATCCTCATATGTTTCCGTTCATCACAAAGTGAACGTTCATTCACGCCTAATTTAGCGTCCCTAAGTATATGCAGTTAGGTGTGGTGGGATCTAAATTAAAGCGCCTATCCACTTGATCTATTTGACCCATGGTCGAGAACAGCGGATTTCAGGCAGATCTCCGATACTGCGAATGACACGTCGGGATTATAATAGCTATACATTTAACAAATTTCCTATATCAGTGTAACCTAATTACTCATAATATGGGGAAAAAACTCTGTCCGCAGCTTAATACCCATGGAGATGCCTGCCGGAGTAACAAACGACTCCAGGAGTATAAATCCATCAAGCAGCATTGTATGAATTAATAGGTCGTTTCGCCAGACCACATAAGAGGACAACAACATAGATTCTACATTATACATAACAAAGCTAATAGACTCAAACATGTTGTAATAACGACATAACTTTCTTACATTGGTGTAATAAGGAATCTGGATGGAAATAGATAAGATGTCTGGCACGGGCAATGTGCGTTTTAGGGTACATAGCAAGAGGCAACAGGCACAGAGCATCAACATATCTAAGTATTTTACAAATAACATTTCATACATCTGTCTTAAAGTTAGTCACCTGTTAATATATTATTGTCCTAAGTAGTTCTTTCCGATTAACAGATTATCAATCATGTGGTGTGTCTGTTTGTGTGTGTTTTTAGGGTACATATAAAGAGGCAACAGGCACAGAGCATCAACATATCTAAACATCCTTCGAGACCTACCTCCATAAATCTAAATACAACTATACATACATTAATCTAAAAATAAAATGTTCCATACAGGTGATAATTTAGTTATTTCTGATTTATTTAATCAACATCATGAAGATATAAGTCATCATGTATACATCACGTTTTTCAGTGTTCTAGTAAGCACGACAACCTATTAAGCAAGATCCTTTGTGCTTGGCGTTATATATTGTGTTTACACTTTAGCCAGTCAATGCACAGCACACTGCAAAACCTACATATAGGTAGGTCACACACCAAGAGAAGGACAGTGCCAGGTAAACAGTTAACCAGGGCCATTCACATTGTTATGAGTATATACTACAATGAGGCCAACTGTACAAACAAACAAGCTGGGGCCAGTTTGTACAATATCAAATGGCTGGTTGTGTCGGATACAAAATCTACCCTGGATATTGTCGATGCTACCTTTACACTGTATAATGCGGGTTGGTCGAGAAGTACTCCATCTGTTTTGCGGTGTACACTACATCGGATTGGAGCATTATCTGACAAAACCACCCTACGAGTTAAAACGGATAATCCTATCAAGATAAAGAGAGTATCTGATTGTAAACCAGTTGTGGAAAAGCATCTCCGTTTCGTGCTGTTTCAATCCCAGAAACATGATTGGGGAGAACAGTTTATAAAACATGTATTGGTGAACTCGTTCCAACTGGTTATGTGATGAAACGTATCCCCGGTAGTGGTAGAAAGTGTAGTGGCGTAGCCCTTATTTACAAAATCTACTACACTACTCCGTCTCATCACTAGTTATGGTGGGAACTTCGCACATTTTGAACTTATGGACTGCCAGTTGGAAGTCGGTGTCCTCTATCTATCGTTTTGTTGTCCCATATCAATCTTCCAGACTGCGAATAATAGGTTTAGGACCACTCTATTCCTAAAGAATTAGTGTTTGTCCTATTCCAACGGACAAACACGTGTTTCTTACAACTCAGAGAATATTACATACTGTGGGCATGATCACAAAGGCATTCATTAACAATCAAAGCATTTGGTGAATAATAGTGATGGGCGTTCCTTGCACAATCCACATTAGATGTAAAATAGGTTTTCTAATAGCACACAAATCTAAATGACTATTTAAACTTACTGATAATGTCTACCATCTCGAAGACTTCTTTGTCTAAATGTTTTCATTACTAGTGGTGTACCTGCTAAAGAGCTAGCAGAATGTTTTAGCGATTTCTTCCTTTAGAAAGATGATAACATCAGACGTGACCTTCAAACAAGACAATTACAAAGGTCTGATGATTTGTCTGATGTATCCAATGCCATGTCTGAGAAACTAGTCGATTTTGAAACTGCCATCCCAGAGGAAGTGCTAAGTGCCATGCGCAAAGTCATGCGAACTTGATTCGATTACAACATGGCTTCTCAAACAGTGCTTGGGTGAGCTGATCCCTCTATTGACCGCAATAATTAATCTGTCCATGGAGACGGCCATCGTGCCAATGAACTTAAAAGGTGTTCGGATAAGGCCACT
Source organism: Paralvinella palmiformis (assembly GCA_025642065.1). Classification (NCBI taxonomy): domain Eukaryota; kingdom Metazoa; phylum Annelida; class Polychaeta; order Terebellida; family Alvinellidae; genus Paralvinella; species Paralvinella palmiformis. The sequence continues at coordinate 133,484 of JAODUP010001013.1, read as the reverse complement.
ACTAGGTTATCGGTCCATGTGTTTATAACGTTGAGACTGGACTATTGAAATGAATTTCCCCATGGACTACCGGATACCATGATGAAAAACTGCAACGTGTACAGAACATGGAAGCTCGCTTTATGACCAGGATAGCTCGATATAATCATATCATGTCCGTGTTGAGGAAACTCCATTGGCTGCCAGTAAAATGCCGTGCTCAGTATAAGCTTCTAACCCACACGTGCAAGGCATTGTATGGCCAATCTCCTGTATATTTGAGAGATATATTGCAGGTGCCCCAGAATACACAACTATTAGTAATTCCAACGATGCGGAAGATGAAGCAACCAGTATCTGGAATTCACTGGTTAGCGATATCAGAGAAACTAAAACAATGGAGACATTAAAAACATTTTAAACTCATTATTTTGTACTTCACTATGGTATTAAACAAATCTAGTCACCTTCAATAATGTTAAAATTTAACATGCTTATATTCTATTTTGTCTTGTAGTCAATATTAGTTCCAGATAATCTTTTACGGTATATTATAATGATTTATCTTACTTGCTTATGTTTTATAACCGTATTAGTACGTAATGATATTAATCAATATTATATTGTAATATTTTATTTTACAATAAATGCATATTTTAACATGTCATTTTAACATTCTACTTTTATATGTCTTGTATTGTAAAACACGTTTGAACATGATGTATTTTACGAAAAGATGTTCAATGTTGAATGGGATAATGACATATAGTTTCACAGGTTCGGACTATCAATCCCGTTTCAATTCCCGTTCCATTCCCGTTTATTTTCAATCTACGTTTAACACCAAAACCCAAAATAGAAAAAAAGAAACCTTCATAGACGTTATCACCTTACTCATCTAGATGAGTTAACTTGCAGTTAGGGCCATATTAACCAACGGTTTCTAGGCTATTAGGTACCACTGGTAAGAGTGCCTCAGCAAAATAAATTGGACTGGCTGCTAGTCCCTACTGGGCTCCTAGGTTTCAGCATAGTCAATCATGTGGAAAAATGGACCTATCTGGAGTCTAGAACTATGTATACAAATATGCCAAACAGATTTGCACCTGATTTGCAAGGGCCGTTTGATGTGCTCAGACACAAATATTAGATTGAATATCAGTCTACGCTTACTATGTTATAGTCGGCTAAGCGATACCGTTTTGAATAATGCAATTACCAAGTCAATGTCCATAGATATTTGAAATCTTTGGATAACAGCGAAAGCTATATATTCTTGGAATTGATTGCAGGAGGTTCATCCCACCAATTTTAGAATCCAAACTGTGATTAAACGATTTTTCGGTAATGGGTGTGAACCTAACATCGAAAACCTGAAAGAGGACCAACAACTTTGCCAGATTCAAACCCTCAAAGGTCATTAAAAAGATGCAAAGCGTATTTTCTAGATTATTATATACATGACAGATCTACGATGTAAAATAATCAATGAAAGATGCTGCAAGGTCTTTTCGATGAGCCACTTTGTCCAGGAAGTTGACAAAGTTTCTTATCTGATAATCCTTCCAGGTTGGATAAATACAATGATAGGTAGCTAGATATATTTATCATCAATCATTCGTAGATTTCATTAAGATATTAGTTCATTCAGGAATATTATACGTTGAATCTGAAATTGTATAATAAAAGTTTGACTTTGCTGATTGCAATGATGAATATAAAAGCATTACACTGTCACATGATCCATGATACTTCTGCTGAACAATTAACATCAGTGATGTCATCATCTTTTTAGGTCTAAAGTAATGTTTGAAAACATGTAATAGGATGTAAATGCGCTTTATTAAATATACACTATTATTATTATTATTATTATTATTATTATTATTATTATTATTATTATTATTATTATTATGTCATAAATGTAGTATTATTTTTAGGCTATTTACTTCATTTTTGCGATGTAGCCCATACGTGGCAATGATCCGCATATACTGAGATAAGTAACCAATCAGGCGATATAACATCAACCAATTAACATTACCCCCCCCCCTAATTAAAGCCAGATTTCGTATGTATAAATCAGCCAAAATTAGATAGAGTTCAGGAAGCATAAACACTCGAAAATAATTATTTCAGCAGCAATAAATCAGGTTATACGAACTGAAGAACATTATTGTGCAAATAATAGAATACACACACACGCGCGCACACACACACACACACACACACACACAGACAAACTAAAATAAAAAACAGAAATGATTATTTTTTTATCTTTATTTCTAATCGATAACTAAGTGTCATCAGCTTAACATATCTTAACAAAACGTATTTGAAGAAATAAAATAAAATATGGTATTCAATGAATGAATGCACACACACACCACACACACACACACACACACACAACAACACACACACACACACACACGTATACACACAAACAAATACAAACAAACACACAAATAGACACACTGTTTCACATAACTGCAAACACCCACTTTTATATGTTCTTGAATGTTAATTTGTGTGCATGTTATATATGTATGTATGTATGCGTGTCTGTCTGTATGTCCACGAGTTGGGTAGCTACTTAGAATGTTGTTGTTTTACGGCCACTTCTATGCATAAGGTAGGCTAAATGAGCAGAGCGAGCTCCAAAGGTAATGAGACGAAGTCCAAGATGAAACACCCTTCTGACATTTCCCGGCCGGGGTTTGAAGCCAGGTGCTATAGATCCATGACTAACTGGGCTACCAGTTAGGACATGTAGGCGCCCCACGGGTAGCTACTAAGAGTGATTGAGTAAGAGACTGAGCAAGTGGGTGAGTAATTGAGTCAGAATATGAGTATATAAGTAAGTGGGGAGAAAGTAAACCCATTTAGTGACGCCTCCCCCTTCAGTGGCCTATTATAGGAGACAAATGAATGCCTCTTCAAAATATCGACCCCATCATCGTTTGGATATCTAATCGCACAGACTTCAACCTACTGATACAAAACAAAAACTACAAAACGAAAACGAAACACGCCTATCGGCCTCTCTCCTTAATAACAGTAACACAGCCACCATCAACAGTCAGTTACAGCGCTTCGTGTAGGAATAGTTGCACCCCGAAGACGAAGAACACAATCTGTAGCATGGACAAGAGCGTTAATGTGGTGGCCAGGTCGGGCTTGGCACAAACGCCCTTCTTGTACTGCTTCCACGCTTTGTCCGTTTTGCTGGCTTCCGCTGCCCGCCATTCACTCGATGACATAATGCACATTCCATCGTTGTAGGAGACCACCACGCAGTTGATGGAGTCGGAGCATCTTAACAGACAGTCACTCTCGCTGGGAGCGGATAGTGCTGCGAAGTGTTTGTCTTCCTGAGGCAGCTTGTTCGCGCCAATATAGCGATAGGGACATTCTGGCGAAATAAAGGAACAAAACTTAAGATAGATGATTAGCATCTAACAGCGAAACGATCTCCTACTGAGTCACTTCGTACGTCTCTCTATCTGTCTATACATATGAAAGGCTATTTATCGGATTTATCATTCATTAATATATGTTTGTTTAGATGTCTCTGCGGGTGTGTGTGTTTTTTTTGTGTGCAATATTTGCGTTCGCCAAATAACTCTACAGCAATGACTTTTCATGAGGAGACTTTTAGTGCTTCATCATTTTCTAAATAACTGAAATAAAATCGTATCCAAACAGCTGTTCATTTTTATTGTTCAGTTGCCTCAGAGCGACATAGCTTCAAAATGTATAATATTACTACGTAACAAGCTCAATTCATGCTATGCATTTCCTGGTGTATTCTTCTTAAAGGCCCCAATTTACACACGGCCAATCTACTGTCATGTCTGCGGATAGTTGTCTTAATACAAACAGCTAAATTTCAATTGGAAAATGACATTTGCGGTAACGCCAAGTGTTATGACGTGCTGGTCGCACTAATTTGAAAATTATAAATTGGAACTTTCGAAAAGTACTACATCACAAGCACCCACACTTACAAAATCATGTGCTTAATAACCGTTTTTAATGCAATCCATAACATGTAGACAAAAACGTGCATTCATAGTTATGGAAAGTACTGAATGAAACAGGACTTGGCACCTGGCACCTGTACCTTAAAATATTGACAGGTATAATGAACATGTTTTAAATGCAAAAGCTTACCTCATCCCCCGCAATTAGTAATTCGGATTCTCGATCCAGACATTAAAACGGCGTTCATCAAAATAGATGTTACTCGATTCTAACTAGATTATGTCATAGATAACTCCTTTCCCATATTTTATTGAAACAAACAATCCAAAACGTGTACTGCCTGTATCTAGCATATTAGCCATGTACCTATATATATATATATATATATATATATATATATATATATATATATATATATATATATATAAAACACTGTATATCATGTATTATATGACACTATTTAGGATGGGATAAATAATTCATATTATTCAGTCTCTGATGTCCGAATTATTTCAACATTCTAACTACAATCAGCTCATTCTCACTCTACTAAACAAACAGAGACATGACGTAGATTCCAAGACAGTAATAGGACAGCAACATCTATAACTTTCTTTTAATAAGTGTATATTAATGAAGTAATTTTCATCCTAGATATCACTAGAAAACACATTGCTCGGCCAAATCGTGGTCTGAAATATGATAGATCATAGGATGGAAGGCCTGAATGTTCAGCCTCAATGAATCTATCTTCGCTATCACTGATTTGTGACACCAAACTAAATTAACAGAAAATTAAACATGATGCTCAATACTGGAGCAGAAAAGTGAGAATTTAGTAGTTCGTACCAAAAGGCACTGACAGAGATGACTATTAGTAATGAACACGACATTGTTGCTGATTTGTAAGCACTTCGTATCTTGAGAAGGAGGTTTTCATGCCGAGACATGTCATATCTACAAAAACTGCAAAACAACTCGCCTAAACAGTTATTGTGAATGATAGTAGGCATATAAATTGATCGTTTTGTGTGTGATCGTGCGTGGATTTATTCGTGGGTGTGTGTGTGTGTGCTTGTCTGAGTGCAAGTTTTTTTTTAAATTCTGTGAGCATGTGTGTGCGTTTAAATTTGTCCGTCTGTGCATCTGTTTGTCGCTCGCTTTTCTTGTGCGTATGCTGGCATATGTGTGTATCCATATATGTATGTATGTATTTATGTGTGTACGTACTTGTATATGTATTCATAACTATATGTACTTGTGTGCGATGTTTTTGGGGTGTAAGATTGCCTATCTGTCAATCCGTCTGTCTGTTCTCTGTATATTTTAGCCGACCTAAATATTGCTTTATGAGTACGGACGAACCTGTCGGCCAATTTAAAGAGTTGGTAAGTTTAGTCAAATAACCAGCCTGATGTTGGATGTTATAAATGTCCTTAGACAAATACAACTAGTAACGTTTTATTGCAATAATATTATTACTCGAAGAAGTCATTTCAGACAAACTGTGTAGTGTCGACTTTTTATCTTTGTGATGGCCGAGTTGTTCAACTGTGTAAGACGTCGTAGATATGAAATGAGTTCGTCATAGTCACTACACCCATAATTAATCATCGGTTCAAGCATGAGCTGTACATAAAAGTTGGAGAGATTGGGCTGGATGTTTTTTGATATGCTGAAACTGAAGTCCTCTTCATCAACGTTATTATATCATTAGCACGATTTGCCACTAATGTGCTGGGCAGCTAAGGCTGATTCTCAGTGGACAGGATCCTCAAAGGTAAGATTATCCACATGAAATCATGGTCAGCTGCCAAAGCATCAATTATGCAGAATATATTATTTATAGTGAAGATCGATAAACTGTTTTGACAACTTCTCCTATTTATGGAAATCACATAGCTTGATAATTAGTCAAATATATCTCTGTTTACTAAACACAGTTGATTCTTCCAATATTAATCAGTAAATGTGGTTTTAATCAGTTTATATCAATTGCAAACAACAGATTGGTTCATCTATATCAAATGCAGGTAGTGGCGTGTTTGTCTGCATAACTCCCACAATAAAGTATTGTTAACGTGAGGGACAAATTTTTTTTAAAACTACCAGGTGTAGTATGTCGATCATATCGGTTTAAGATTATTAGTATCGGAAATTCAACTTCTGGACAATCAGTGAACTAATCATGTAGAATATCGGAGATTTTCGGCCAGTATTCAGAACGACAGTGACCATCTTATCGAGACTATTTAACGTTGATTTAGATAAGAGAAACTCGGGACCAACAACCAGGGCTGGTTTCGACATGATATCGTTGTTCATAGAGAACGGCTTAGATAGGTTCGTCTGTATATATACTTTGTCTAAGCTACAAACTACCTTCATATAATTAGGTGTAATGCAGAGCGGGCCAAGGCACTTCGTCTGAGATAGGTCACCTATCCATATCAATTTTATTAGAGTACAGCATATACCGACATATTATTTCTGGGTGATATGTCTGAAAGGTATTTCATCTTTCACTTCGCCTCATTGCCTTTGCAGGGCGCTCAGCCCAATTAGCCTACTTTGACTAATCGGCCGTAAGCATCAAACATCCAAACATCTTGGCGTTGTATTTGCCCAACTACTGTACTATGTGTGCCAATGAGCTCGATTCTTTTCGGGGATATTGGCACAATAGAGGTTTTGTTATTATTATTATTATTATGTTTAAGACAGTTGTTATTTTGTTGTTGTGCTACACAGTAAATAGGTCAGACTATAGTATGTAATTCATACTATTAGATTTGTATACAGGTTATTTCTTTAACATTGCCCCGTGTTCCTTTTCAGATATTTAAAACAGGGGGTGTCATAATCAGGTATATCCCCATCTAGCAAGTAAAACCTGCTTTAGACCATAGGCAATCCCTGAGCGCAAACAATAAGCTGCTTTGAATCCAGATATACTCAAAGTTGTTAACAAAATAAGTGAACGAGGATATTCCTAAGGGTAATAAAACTTATGCTTAATCCAACCGGTAGTCAGTCACTATCCTACGCCATATTTTCATATTGAAAGAAAATTAATAGCTGTTACAAACGAAAAACGGTTTGGATAAGTGGTAAAACAGCGAACACCTGATATTCTTTCTAAATCAAAGTACAAAAAGGTTGCAATAACTGAACTGCAGATTTTCAGAAACGGTAGACTTCCACTATTCAAACATACTATCGTCATAGCTCGTTCTTATGAATCGGGGATCTAGAGAATGATCCCCGAGTTCAGGGCTTATGTACTCTACAGGACTACGATGACGACAGACGTATAAAGACATACGAAACGATTAATAAAAATTGAAGATAAGAAAAACCAAGAACCTTTATGAGAGAATGGGCTGATATTCAGCAACACCTCGATACAGAGCGGAAGTAGTCAAAACGTTGTAACTGAAAGCCCGATAGAAGGAGGAGCGAAAAGGATCGGTAGCACAATAGATAAAAACAAACAAAGTTGAAAAAAAGATTGACCGATATCTATAATTTAGATTTAACAATTTACAATATGCGCGAATACTTAAAAAGACCGGAAATGATTCTCCACCGAAAAAAAAGAACTGATCTTTGATATATGTGCTCCAAATAGGTAATTTCTGTCAACTAACATAGATAGACACATCAAGGAGTGTTTGTTTCCCTCGTCTTCGTGTCTAAGATTGTCAAACGCAGACACAAGCGACTTCCCCACGATGTCTATGTTATATGGCATTTATCATTTCTAACATGTTTCTCCGGTTTGTATCCAGGATGAGTGCTCTATTTCTATTAACATAAGTTGATCAATGAAAGATCTGGACAGTACTTGGCTTCAAAACAGGATTATTAGGTTTCCTGCGAATTTACTGAAAAATATCCAAGTGGCCCAAAAATGTGATATCGGAGAAGCGACTTCCTGATTCTTTGTTTTAATGTAATTATCCTTCTTTCGATCTCACTGTGGGATTAATCTAGATGTTCACAATGAGGGCAGTATATAATATATGGATATGAGATTACTGTTGACTACGGGAACATGATGCCTCGTTGGAACCTTTGCTACCACAACGAAAGCATCCTAATCCCAAAACATCGGATAAAACTCCTCGTTTTGGATATGTCGATAAACACCCCTCTGACAATGTTCCACATGACTTGTGGGTATGAATTTAAAAATGATGTCGATTTTTCAAATGTCCTACTGGCAATAAACCAGCTCATCGGGACAAAGGTCCGCTTTAAGGGAGTAGCCTTGTCGCGCACTGCTCTACACATAACTGAACAGGCTTAAGAAGCCTAATCGATAAAACGTATAGTTGGCATACTTAGATCCGTTAATGTAGTGTAACATGAACGCTGCTTCTCCCAGTGGGAGGCTGTTGGAGTCCTCATAGTTTGGTTGTAAACTACCGATAACCGACAACCGCCGATCACTGAGGTGTCCATAGTGATACACATTGGATCTCTCATACATCCAGGTAGACAGACTCCTGTAATATCTTCTGACTCAATAGCCTTATAATACAACCCTTTATGAGTCGTTAAGGTGCTACCACGAACTTCTACCATTCTTATGTCGTTACAGCTATCTGTTCCAAATAATAAATTATATATATATATATATATATATATATATATATATATATATATATATATATATATATATATATATATATCGGTAAACCCGCAGAGAGAGAGAGGGGGTGAGGGGGAGAGAGAGAGAGAGAGAGAGAGAGAAGAGAAACAGAGAAACAGACAAACAGACAGACTCACACACACACACACACACACACACACACACACACACACACACACACCCATGAGCACACACAAACATACGGAGAAAGAGAGAGAGTGGGGATAGGTATCATTTTAACATACCATCTTCTAACTTTTCTTCAACTGGCTCTTCTTCAGGAGGCTCCTGACCTCGTTGATCTTCTTGCTCAGCTTTATATCCTATATATATATATATATATATATATATATATATATATATATATATATATATATATATATATATATATATATATATATATATATATATATATATATATATATCTATTGTATTTGAAGCAACATTTCCATTCATTCATTACAAAGAAACAATTCAATAAGTTCGATAACATAACGTTTAGTGGCGCCTCTAGTGGGCGTCAATCCACAAGCCATAAAGTTAGTCATGATAAACACAAGCTCTAATATGTGGCTGACTATAAACTTTGCGTCTTATATTTTATGGATACTGTATTATAAATTAAAAAGGGAAAGTGTGTATATAAGAAAATAAGATTTTGATTTATTAGTCAAAACTAATGGACCCCACCATAGATAACAATTGTCATGAGACTCACGGAACTAATTTATGTCAAACGAGAACCTGATGAGAACTCGTTCATTTTAAATTGAGAAAAGAGGGATCTTCAGGATTGAAACAATTATGTTAATAATTCATGTATATCCGCAGTATTGTTGAATATTAAATTATTAGTGTCAACTATTTTAGATAAGTCCAGAAAGAGACCAAAGGTTATATCTTTCAAAGATATTCAGGTATATCATTTATAAGTATATTTTAGGATGAATGGCTGAAACTCCTTTTCGAGAGCTATATCGATATTGATATATGATCTTATATTTATCAAGGAAATTAAAAAAGGGTTTCAGACAATTGTTTCTAACGTGTTAGAAAATGCCACAAGCAGGCATTAAGGTAAATGTTTACATAATCTGATACTATTACTTTACGAAAACAATTTTATTGATATGAGCAAGGGGGTTAGCTGCAATATGTATGGTAAACTATGCTAAATTGGATACATGAAAAAGATTTGTGCGTAATTTCATTTTCATGTAATCGTGTACATTCTTTTCGGAACAGGAATCATATCGTGAATATATTTCCTAACAGTGTCAACGAAAACATTAATTCCTTGTAAGATTTGAAATCTGTTTACATCTGTTGTAAAGGATGATACTAGGCTTTTATCTGGAGTTTCTTTTGATTGTTAATTTGATTGTTAAACCAGAATTATCAGGTCCCGATCTACAATTTTTCCAGCACGACCAGAAGAGAGCGAAATACGTTTTAAACAATCGCCGCTTGGTGCGCTACAATCGCAAGTTTTTGTAAAGCCTGCTAAGTTAAGCTTTGTCCGTATTGCAATTTTTTGGTTATACTGCCACAGGTTATTTTGAAAATTCTTCATCAATCCAATCTATGATTTAGTAGTTAACTACGTACTTGGTTCAGTGTAATCTGGCTGGTTGGGTTGATATCCTACAAATAAATAAATAACATATTACTATATTTATATCACCCACACACACACACACACACACACACACAATATATATATATATATATATATATATATATATATATATATATATATACGCACACAACACAATGCACACACACACAATATATATATATATATATATATATATATATACTTTTAGTACGTGTGTGTGTGTGTATGTATGCGCGTGTATGCTATGCCTTAGAATAAATATATATGTTGGCACTGGCTCAGAACATCAAATCCAATATCTCCTTTAAAACCTGTAACTCCATTAATCTATACATAATTAAATCAACACATAGTTGAATTCATGCATACAAAAAATACACATCTATGCATTCGTAGACCTATATATATATATATATATATATATATATATATATATATATATATATATGGTGCCTGGTCCTTTTTTGGATGAGTTTGTGAGCATACATTCCCCAGCCATTTTATTCAGAATCTTATCACCAACAATCTTGGCAACATCGATGTTGACAGTGGGCTTTGCGACTTTTCCAGTTGCAATGCTGTGGAAGGAATTTGCACCGGCTTTAAATGGGCTCCGTTTATTTAAGAATGACACCATCACTCTGGTATCAGTGAGATCCTTGCTTTAAAGAAAATGTGTGAGGTCCATATTTTGGTCACTGGTTTTGTAGCTCACACTTATGAACTTCTTATGGCGCATTGTTTGCTTCCGCACAAACAGGACTGGACATCACTCATACTAAGCGCTGTGCCTCTGTCATACCCCGTTCTCTAGTTACAAGATCAGTTGAAAGACCAGCCCAGAATCGGTCTGATCGGCGACCAACATGGAAGCCCTGGGTGAATCTTTCGTACACTTCGTGATATGTATAAGACAATTCTCCTATCAGCTGCAGAAATATGTGACGTCATTTTCTTTAGAGATTATGTCCAGAAGCTGCCATACATGGTAACATTCTGTATAAGGTCTGCAAGTTGAGCAACCGTTGTTGTTATTTTAGATTCACAACTGGCAAAGGTATGATTTTTTTTCTCCACTGACGACGCATCACTTAAAGGGGTTGGGGTTCCCCATATTACCATATAAGGAGTTGCCCCAGATGTTTGAAGCATGCTTCTAATATAAGGTTGACCATTACAAGACATGGGTAAAGATACTATTTATGCTCATTTATTATATACATTGACAGAGTTATGCCAATTTCTAGATTAAATGAAATCGTCATGACAATTAAAAGGTCAAATAATTCAATATAAAAATAAGCAGGGTTCCACTCATTTCATTTTACTATAACCTTGGTAGCTTATTCAGTAGATCCTAAGCTTTCAGAAAAACACAACTTAATATCTATTGCAATTAATGGTGGGTTATCATTTGTTTCATATTTTGACTAGACTATAACCCGAGTGAAAGATTTAGGCCCTCAGCATGTTAATGAACAGTACAGTTTGTTGATCACGTGAGACAATGTACACTAACTCCGTTTGGAATCAGTGAATTGATATACCTAGAATAAAAACAAAGTAGCAATATTGCACACTGGATTATTGCTGGAGTAGAACGAAATATCGTCTCAAACCTGAGTAAATACTATACTTTATTCAAACCTAACAGCTAATCTTCATACGTTTCCGTTCATCACTAGATGAACGTTCATTCACGCCTAATTTAGCGTCCCTAAGTATATGCAGTTAGGTGTGGTGGGATCTAAATTAAAGCGCCTATCTGCTTGATCTATTAACCCCATGGTCGAGAACAGCTAATTTCCGACAGATCTCCGATACGGCGAATGATATGTCGGTTTTATAACAGCTACACATTCAACAATTTTGCTATATCAGTGTAACCTATTACTCATAATATCGGGAAAATATTATGTCTGCAGCTTAAACCCATGGAGATGCCTGCCGGGGTAACAAACAACTCCGGGAGTATAAATCCATCAAGCAGCATTGTATGAATTAATAGGTCGTTTCGCCAGACCACATAAGAGGACAACAATATAGATTCTACATTATACATAACAAAGCTAATAGACTCAAACATGTTGTAATAACGACATAACTTTCTTACATTGGTGTAATAAGGAATCTGGATTGAAATAGATAAAATCATACATAACTATTGCTCCGAGACTCACGGGAAATAATTTATGTCAAATGAGAACCTGATGATAAAAGACGGATCTTCAGGATCGAAACAATTATGTCAATAATTCATGTAAATCCGCAATATTGTGGAATATTAAATTATTACTAATATCAGTGTCAAATGTTTTAGATAAGTCGAAGAAGAGATCACAGATTATATGTTTGAAACGCATTCAGATATATCATTTATAAGTATATTATAGGATGAATGGCTGAAACTCCTTTTCGAGAGCTATATCGATATTGATATATGATCTTATATTTATCAAGGAAACTAAAAAAGGGTTTCAGACAATTGTTTCTAACGTGTTAGAAAGTGCCACAAGCAGGCATTAAGGTAAATGTTTAGATAATCTGATACTATTACTTTACGAAAACAATTTTAGTGATATGAGCAAGGGGGTTAGCTGCAATATGTATGGTATACTATGCTGAATTGGATACATGAAAAAGACTTGTGCGTAATTTCATTTTCATGCAATCATGTACATTCTTTTCGGAACAGGAATCATATCGTGAATATATTTCCTAACAGTGTCAACGAAAACATGAAATTTGACGTGAATTTGAAATATTGTTTTCATCTGTTGTAAAGGATGATACCAGGCTTCGATCTGCAGTTTCTTCTGACTGTTATTTATGTGCCGCAGAAATATCAGGTCCCGATCTACCACCAGAAGAGAGCGAAATACTTTTTAAACAACGGCCGCTTGGTGCGCTACAATCGCAAGTTTTTGCAAAGCTTGCTAAATTAACCATCGCCCGTTAAATGAAAGGTTATACTGCCACAGGTTATTTTGAAAATTCTTCATCAATCCAATCTATGATTTAATAGTTAACTACGTACTTGGTTGATTGTAATATGGCTGGTCCGGTTGATATCCTACAAATAAATAAATAACATATTACTATATTTATATCACACACACACACAGAGAGAGAGAGAGAGAGAGAAGAGAGAGAGAGAGAGAGAGAGAGAAGAAAAAAGAGAGAGGACACACACACATAAACAAACAAACACACACACAACATATATATATATATATATATATATATATATATATATATATATATATATATATATATATATATATATATATATGTATATATATATGTGTATGTGGTGTGTGTGTATTTTAGAATACATATATATGTTGGCACTGGCTCAAAACCTATAACTCCTTTAAAACCATTAATCTATACATTATTAAATCAATACATAGTTGAGTTTATGCAATACCTTTATTAGAAAAGTACAATTTAACTCTTACCGTTTGACATATTATTTCTATTTGTAATAACAGAACAGGTTGGAATATAATATTTAAGATAATCTGCCTAACCCCTGTACTAGATTCTTGGCGCTATTGAAGCTTGTAAATATTATTATTTTATTATTATTATTATTATTATTATTATTATTATTATTATTATTATTATTATTATTCAGCCTTTTCAATAGGGAATACAGTAGAAGACCTCTTACAACAAGTAGGCAGCAGCTCACCTGTGGTGGCCTATGATAACACCGCGACGACATTGCCGCGGTGTTGCTGGAGGGAGGTAAGGATGCTAGGAGAGGGGAAGTGAGGAGCTAGTCGTGGGGTAGTGATAGTCACACTAACATAGTAGTTGTCATTCTGCTTTGGAGGGGCAGGTTAGGGCTCTCCCGTGAAAATGTGCGGAAAATGGAGAATTTGGTACATTCTAAGCCAACTTTTCGCAAAAACCGTAGTAGCCGACCGATTTTATGCCAATAAAATAGGCCACGAGGGACTGTAAATAGATTATTATTATTAGTAGTAGTAGTAGCAGTAGTATCTTGTGGTTGTCGTTGAACAATGACGAGAAGTGTGTGATGGTAACAAACGCTCTGATCAGTGGCACACAATAAGCACTTTATCGTATAATTTGTGGCTACTGGTTTACGAATAAGCAAAACTACAATTTTAATTCATAAGAAATAAGAAATGCATTTCCTAACGACAAATGATGACAACATCCGGTCAGATAGGTAAACAGGACACAACAATATATATTTATATTATTTAGTTTTATTGAATCCATTATATGCTGGGACTGAGTATGACCTGTGACGTGATTGGAGATGAAGGGTAAGACATGGACCCGATCATACATACATATTGTCGTGAGGCTCATGGGAACTAATATATATCAAATTAGGCCTGACGGAAACTACTTTAATCTAAATTGAGAAAAGTTGGATCTTCGGGATCAACAAACGTTGTAGCTTTAGTCAATATTAAGTCTGATTCCACAACTTACTATAATGACCTGATCACCCTGAGAGTGTATGGTTTTTGTCAAGAAACCTCAACCTAATCTAATGTTTCCATTCCATCTGATCATTTGTTGATGAACCTTGCGTTGTACCTGGACTATGAGTTTGCCCAACCCCTGTACTAGGTGTTCCACTGAGCTCGGTTCTCTTCGAGGATACTGGCGCTATAGAAGTTTTGTATTTATTATTATTATTATTATTATTATTATTATTATTATTATTAATGCCAAAGAGATATCTATCATCTACAGACTCTCCTAATAGAGATAAATATACCATTATTTAAGATCGTTATAATATTACATAAATCCTTAGATATGGCGATATCTATCACATTGTTGACTTTCACTGACGACCAATATTTGAAGACAATTTGATGTCTGTATACATCGTCTATTAGATGTATGTTTGATGGAATTATATTGATAGTCTAATCTAGTTGTAGACCTGGGCATGGCTTGAGATTTAGTACAATCATTCGACCTTAAATTATATGTGCAACTCGTGGTAATTAATCAATGACGTAATTGCACTTATCAATGACAGTTGTATTTAAAAAACAAATCTACGACCAGTAATTATATTTATGTCTATAATATTTGTTTTTCCTATTTGTCTATTATATGTTCACAAAGGATACATAGCGTTTTATTCGTATATGTAATCTGCGACTTAATGAAAACTCATTGTGACAACATTGTTGGGTAACGGTCCTAATCGTAAACAACCCCGATTACTATACGTGTTTAGTTTTGAGCTTTGTTTAAGCAACTACTAAAAAGGGATATTTGATGATGGGAAGTTGAATAAAGAATATAAATAAATGAAATTACGTTCTGCGCTTATTTGTAAACGGTAACTTTGATAAAACTAGCTCAATCAATGTGAACTACTTATTAAACAATCGCCACTTGGTGCGCTACAATCGCTGTATTTGTTACACGACCTGATGTAGCAGTTGACCTTCTGCGTGTTGATGTTCTTCACTAAACAGCGACTAAAATATTTTGCAACACATTTGTAATTCTTAGTTCTAATTTAATTATCTATCTACCTGATCTACGGTATCTTTTCCGACCTCCAGCAGATGCTACAAATATACAAATAACATATCGGTTTATTTATCACAATAAACAAAATTTTATATATATATATATATATATATATATATATATATATATATATATATATATATATATATATATATATATATATATATATATATATAGGCATAGGTCACCACACACACATACACGAACACGCACACGAGAGAGAGAGAGAGAGAGAGAGAGAGAGAAAACAAAATATGTTATGTTTACATGCCTCTCTTCCGGAATCCACTTATACGAGGGTCACGTGGTGATAATTTACTAACTAATCCGTTAAAAGCTCCCATATCATTATTAGCTTGATAGTAGTTTTCCACGCCGAGTGTATACAGGGACCAGTCCATATTTAATCTGGAGTTCAGCGGTATCTGATATTTTGTTGACAGATAGCAATTCTGGTTGTTGTACGCTGCATTCTTGCAGTTCGCCGTCATGAGACATATGTCAAGGCATCCGGCGATTGAAGCAGCCTGCCTTCGAATCGGTGTTTCCATTTCGAAGTGTCCCGTAAAGTAAAAAGGAACCACTGAAAATCAAAACGATCTATACGAGAAGACGTTCACCAGATCCATGAAATATAACGTAGTGGCCTTCTCTGTGCAGCATGTGTCATTATGTTATTGTTGTTATACTGGTATTGTTTTAAACATGGCGCTTTAAATAATAAATCAATCATCGAAAGTGGTAAAATAAAATATAAATGCGCAATATCTCCATTAGATTGTATTACGATATCTAATATCCTGATTGACTTGTATTGTTCTTATTAGACTATGTAATAAGCTAGCATATAATATTGCATTATATTGATTCTTTGGTGCTGCATTTTATTCCAGACTATATATCTTGGAAGATTTTGTTGTTGTTGTTGTTATTTTGTGCGCTGCTGATATGTAAAGTTCTTACCTGATCCACTACCTGTGTTACATAGAACCATCCTCGACCAGTGAGCAACGAACCTATCAGGGACTAGGGTGCCAACCTCGTCAAAGTAAAAACACTTCAACCCCGATTTTGTATGTGCAGTGTCAACAGAAATACATTCTTCCATTTTCTCGCACTTTAGTCTGCATTGTAATTTCGAGGAGACTACTTCTGAAGATCGTTCGCGAAGGTCAGCTTTCCAATGACGAGCACGTATCCATCTCGGATTAGAACAACGCGTCCATGAAAACTTGGGAAAACAACTGATAAAAATAGTCAAGATGATCAACCCTATGTATCTGGTTTCCATGTGGCTCGCCTGTAAGACAACGAAAGTGCTAACATACAAACACAGTCACACATTGTGTTGAATAGCGAATTCAGAATAGTGCAGCTCGCATTGTAACAAATACTAGAAAATATGATCATATCACCCCAATTCTTCAAAAACTACATTGGCTACCTGTTAGACAGCGTATCCATTTTAAGATTCTGTTAATAACTTATAAATCTATTAATGATATGGCGCCAGAATATCTGTGTGAACTGGTTTCCATTAGAAAGTTATCCCGAAAACTCAGGTCATCCAGTCAGATACTATTGCAAGTGCCAGTGTCTCGGCTCAAGTCATATGGTGATTGTGCATTTAGTGTTGCAGCCCCCACTTTGTGGAATAAGTTGCCGGCAAATATTAGAAATGCGTCAACTCTTGGAAATTTTAAGTCTCTTCTAAAAACACACCTATTT
Organism: Paralvinella palmiformis; assembly: GCA_025642065.1. NCBI lineage: Eukaryota > Metazoa > Annelida > Polychaeta > Terebellida > Alvinellidae > Paralvinella > Paralvinella palmiformis. The sequence goes on along the minus strand of JAODUP010001013.1, from coordinate 115,971 downwards.
AAGGTCGCTTTCACAGATAAATAATTATTATCTTTTAAATCATTACAGGGTTTTTACAGACATTATTTGGGGTATTATTATATTACATATTATTTGTACAGCGCCTTTGAATGGCTCCTGCTAGTAAGGGCGCTTTATTAAATATATATTATTATTATGTATATATTATAACCCCTACGCCTCATTCGCCCTATCGGAGATTTAGCTCAAATCCGCTGGTCTCGACAATAGGTCAAATAGATAAAGCGGATAAGTGCTATAATCGAGATCCCTTACATTTAACTGCATATACTTAGGGACACTAAATTGGGCGTGGATCAATGTTCACTAATTGATGAACGGAAACGTATGAGGATTAGTTGTTAGGTTCGAGTAGATCATGGTATTTACTCAGGTTTGAGACGATATTTCGTTCTAGTCCAGTAATAATCCATTGTACAGTATTGGTACTTTAATTTTAGGTTAGTCACTTCGCTGTTCCCACATCTAGGTAGTATACACGAACCAACTTTATCATGCGCTTAACTGAAACTGTTATGTTGGTTGGCGAGCCGAAAGCCCATAAGCTTGATCAAGGCATAACTGTTCACCTTGATCAGACAACAATTTGGCGACGCCGAACCTATCAGACCTCTGTCCGTACGAGTGACGTAGGTAGGATTTATTTAGCTATTCAAACCAAGAATGGAGCTGAAATCGGCATCTGTGTTGTCGAACTATTTTAGTATATAGGTTACCGTTGAACCAGTGTTGTGTTGTTTACTGCAAGCTATGATGTCAAATGGTACTTTTTGTTTGCTTCCGCTTTTGTGAGGCGCCTACATTAACCGCTTCTCTGTGGGCGTGAAATATTTGTCAAATACGTAAAGCGGATCATCTGTTCCATACAGGCTGATGAGTAATCCAGACATATATACGTCTACGCATGAATAGATGTGTAGAGGTGTACATGTTTTTATGTTTAAATTCAACTATGTATTGATTTATACATGTATAATTAATGGAGGTATATATTTTAAAGAATGTACGTGTATTGATATTCTGTGTGTGTGGGGGGGGGGGGTAAATATGTCTGTATTCACAGGACGAAGTGAAAATAAAATATGTTTTACTAACTTGGTATAATCTAATTTATTAAGCTATGCTTCTTCTATCTATAATCAAATTTGTTAAGGCCAATCAATTAGTCAAAATCGTGTTTCACAGATAGATCTATTCTGTAATATATTATTAAAGGATAATATCATCTTGTCTGAAATGAACTGAGCACGGCTAGAGCGTATCATTAAATTAATGACTTATTTAATTCGTAATTCCTCACAAACTGCATCTTAAAATCCACTTTTACAGAAAATACCATATCGATTAATATACCTTGATATCGGAACACTCATTGTGTCTAGCACAAGTAAATACTGGAATTCCAGTTAAGTAGTCGATTACATCTAACACTAGTAACAGTCGGTTACACGAGAGAAAATAAACAACATGGGGTCGGACCCATGATAGGCAACTAAGCATCCCCAACTGGTGGGATTTCCCATCTATTTGGACAGCAATTCATATCTATCAGTTCCAATTTAGAATATCAATATCATATCGCAGAATTTCTATTAGACAGACCTATTAATAACAACATATTCATGGGAACATTGTGTTCTTCGAATGAAGCCATAAACCTGAGGCTGAGTTCTGAACTTCAGCTCTTGCACTCCGGTCTGTTCTAGCCCTAAGACCAAATCGGTTGACAAACTTATAAGCTAAATTCGTTTGACAACCGAATCGCCGGAAAAGGTATTATGTCTGTTTGGCACGAAAATGAATTAATAGAGAGAGAACATAAATCGAAATATCACTTACTGTCTCATCTGGTGATGCCAGAAAACTGTCCTTCTTGAGGCTGTATTAAAGTCAGATCTTGGTTCAAATTCGTCGCGATATTTTTTATCATTTACCGCCATCCATAGGGATAGTTCAAATATTCAAATATAGCGTGACGGCTCGTTGCTAATAGGTGAAGATGTTCAATTACAGATGTTTCCTTTTTACTGTAAAGCTTGAAAATAAATGGTAATATATAATTATCCACTTGCATACAAAATACGTTTTCTAAACGCCAATATATATGTAACATTCACATTATAACTACTGCGGCGAAAGGTGATAACGGTTTATTTGTGATGCCTAATGTAACTTTCATAGATCAGCTAAGACTTGTGGTTATGGGATGAGTATTTGTTGTCGGTACCATTAACTAATCTCTATACGTATAAGAAATGGCACCATACATCTACAATCCTTGAATTATTGCTTTAGAACAAATACACAGATACAACTTTAGATTGCTACCTTCTCATAACCACCATAGTTAAAGATGAGAGAATTATATGACGTCATATCTCTATAGGTGATGATCCACTTTGGGAGTTTTGTAGTTAAGCCATACACATCTATAGGCTGGTGAGATGTTTTAGAGAGATACCAACATAACGTGAGAAAACATAAAAAGACGAATTACAATGCTAAATGAGGCATAACGACTATAGCATGGGTGTTTCTTCATATATATATTATATATATATATATATATATATATATATATATATATATATATATATATATATATGAAATTTGTTTGTCATTTTCATTGTGTTTCTCATATATATATATATATATATATATATATAATGAAGAAAAACAATTCAATGATTTGATGAGCATTCATTTAAAGGTTACAGTTCATTATAAATGTACACATATATATTCTTAACAGAAAAGTGTGCCAAAGAAAGGATCCCGTCATTTGTGTGAAACGTAAATGTCATACAAATATTATTTGAATTATAGATATATCGTCTGATTCACTTGCAGTTAGAGATTGAATTACCCATTTCAGTAGCAAATTGTCATACCAAAAAATAGTATAAAATATCTCAGTAATATTCAATGCCTCTTCTTATATATAGTCATAGGATAATATATGATCATAACTGGTGATAAACCTTAGGAATACTATAATCACGCACATAACCCGATATTATATATATATATATATATATATATATATATATATATATATATTATATATATATATATATATATATATATGTATATATATATATATATATATATATAATGACGATGATTGATATTGTACGGCCACTTTTATGCACAAAGTAAGCTAAATGGGCCGAGCGACCTCCGTTGGTAATGGAGCGCTGTCAAAGACGAAATACCCTTCAGATATGCTCACGCTGAGATTCGAACTCGGATGATAGTGATATGTGATCCAATGCGCTTCCAGTTAGACCAGAGGTGCCCCTATATATATGTGTGTGTGTGTGTGTGTCTGCTTGTGTGTGCGCATGCGTGATTCTATGCGAATGTGAATGTGTGTAAATGTGTGTGTATGTGTGTGTAAACGTGTAAGTTTTGTTGTAAATTTAAGTTTTATAGTAAATAAACATACATCATCAGCATAAGACTAGTATAAAACCATTTGAAAACGTGAATGCTGCTGAATTTTAAACAAACGAAGATGATCTAACTTTTTCAAACAGTACCAACCTCAAGATATTATTAGACAACGCACATATTTAGAATAAATTAATAAAAAAGGTGTCATTGTCACATATCTATGCCAATGTTGTCATTATGTATCATAATTTATCGTTGATATGTGAATAGGGGGAAAGTAAGAGTTGACACCTAACCAGGGTGATGAAATTTAACATGTTCACATTTGTGCATTGAAGAAAGATGAGCGACATTGTGCGCTGAAGCGTGTTAAAACAACCTAGGCGTGCGACTTTCTTTAAACTAACCAATGAGAGGTAATATTTGTGATGTCGTGTTCGGGGATTGTTTTAACCAATGAAATCGAGTGTAACAAGTATGGGGTGATTTTGTGTACATGTCGAGTTTCTAGTATTTAATGTTCATGCAAACATAGCTGTACTGTCAGTGACTTCCGGTGGCCTAGCGGTTAAGCATCCGTCACTTGGTGCCAACGGTCACTGCAAGAGGTCGAAACTTTTCCAGAGATTAATTTCTCGGCTCACAACATCGTGGGTGGGTACCACGTTAAATGGCGCTGCCGTCTCCACTGAATTAGTAAAAATAAAGGGGGACGTAAAACATTCTGGCAGTGACCACCCTCAGGGTATTTCGTCTCCAACTTTCCGTACTGCTCCCCTGTGAGTGGTGGGGGAAGTGGTTTCCCAACATCTGTACTGTCAGTCTTAGTCAGTGCTCGTGGATGACGACCATAACAGAGCTTGATCAACAGTGCACTGAACATTTCATTCTATTTTCTGTGTTTATGTATTGTTACATGGGGGCTCAATCATTGCATTATTATTCTTGATTAACTGTATGTTATTTTGTAACTCTTTGTTATCACTTGAGTATCTGAGCTGCTGCAATTACATTGGGAGCCTTTATTTACTGTGTGATATGCTTTTTACTGGTTCCGACAAACATAACGTGAAATCGTGATAATCATAAATGGCTTCGGATCATCCATTTCTTTCAGTATTCCTATCTAGGTTAGAGTTAGATAGCTTCTTTGATAACTTAAAACCAAGATAGGTATGCCTCAAATGTTATTATATTGCGTACGTAACCAGGATGATTCACGTTACCTGTATAACGTGAACCAAAGAAATAGAATAACGAGAATATGCAATTAAATGTAAATTATTCTTCTGAAGACAATTGCACAAACATATGTACGAATTGTAAGACTAGTGTAACGTGCCTTGCCTTTGATATAGTCCATATGATTCTGTATATTCGAAGGAATGTGAAGTGGCCTCCAATCCCTGTTCGATGAATGTGACACCGAGAGATAATGCTTCTAATGGAATACGATTATATAACGGAAGACACACGAATTAGTGATGCATCAATCAAATAGGAAAGATCAAATAATACAAATAAATCACTAGAAATTTACATCTAAATAATAAACCAACTATCAGCTCTTCCCTTTAGAGTAATTAGTCATATTTAATACCTGTTCGAGATGTCCTGGAGCAGTAGACTACCATCCTTACACTTGTAAATGTCATGAGTTCTATCAGACGACTCTGGATACACGGCTGTGTTTTGGTGGACAGCTGTACGGTCAGGAGACAAACAAACCATCAGGACATGCCAAAATAACCTTCATCTTATAACAGGACCGAGTTCTTATTAAATATATATATATATACGTTCCTTCTTCTTCTGGATGTTGGCTGTGTATGTGGTTAGAAAGCAATTAATTAACAATGTCGCTGTGGTCATTCCGTAATTATATTCTAACAGGATCCTTTGTTTCATTGGAATTTCATTTTTTTGTGGATTCTTACTTTCTCCATTGGACTTCGTTTTGCGATCTGATTTATAATAATTGGCCACGTCTTTGTAATATTACGGTTTTAAATCCACGGTAAATAATTAGCTTAGACATCAAATGTTCTACTACTTTAATATGTTATACGTTTGCGTGAAAACAACCGCATGTCAATACAGTCTAGAAATACATATATAAATTTGTCATCAGGAACGATAGCAGTATGGATTATACGAATATCCCACTTCTATGTCACGATAGCAGTATGGATTATACAGATATGCCACTTCTGTGTCACGATAGCAGTATGGATTATACAGATATGCCACTTCTGTGTCACAATAGCAGTATGGATTATACAGATATGTCACTTCTCTGTCACGATATGTCGGGTTTTGTTTTCCATTGGGTCGATATCTAAGCCATATCGTGGAGAACATGATGGAGAATACCAATCCGAAAATTGTTACAGCTATATAAGTGCTGTCACTTATTTTTAATAATTTCCAGATTAATGGTATTTCGAAATGATAACCTATTAAGCATCTGTCATATCCTATGGTGATGTATATCACCCGTATTAGCATACATTTAAATATCATTTATGGATAACCTTTGTATAATGTTTTAAATTTTAAATTTTAAATCGTAATCCAGGCAAATAGTTTAACATTGAGTCCAGGTAAAGATTTCAATATAGAATTCTCATTAATATTTCAAAACAATTTAAACACTTGTTATATTTCAGTGTTTATTTCAAATCTTTACGACAAAAGTGGATACTTGGTGCATATAAGAGTTCTATGTCGAATTTTACACAAGGTTAAAATTGTGGAACAGAGTGCTGCAACCTATCAAGTGTTATATTTTATTTTAGATTTCATTACAAACACAACCATTAACGTGCTGGCGATATTATACGTAGCCACTTATTGCACAAGAATAGAAGCAATGGATTTTAATATTTAGAATATGATAAATTTTTTTTAATGTATATTTTCATTCGAAAATAGTCAAGGCAAAAATATTACATTCACAGTACTTCTAAATAAAAATGCAACATAACATCCGACAACATAGTATACAATGTTTGTGGCAAAGAACAGTAAACAAAGTAAACAAAACAAACTCACCGTATAAAACAAATATGTTGATACAATACTTAAGATAAATAATAAAGATATAAAATATGGTGCTGTGTTTAATCTTAGGATTACATATTTGACACAAAATACAGTGTGTATGTGTGTTTGTGTGTATGATGATTGTTGTTTTACGGCCACTTTGTGCACAAGGTGTCCTAAATGGGCCAAGCGACCTCCAAATGTAATGAAGCGAAGTCAAAGATGAAACACCCTTCAGATATGCCCACGCCGAGATTCGAACTCGGATGCTAGTGATCTGTGGTCCAACGCGCTACCAACTATACTACGGAGACGCCCGTTTGTGTGTGTGTGTGTGTGTGTGTACCTGTGCGTATGTGTTAGTGTGTGTGTGTGTTCGTACTGGTGTCTTTTAACATAGATTGAAACAGCACTGACATAGATAATCATGAAAGGTTAGTATGTTGTGATATTTATAGTCACCTTTTATCTTCCTCTAATAACACACACACACACACACACACGCGCGCGCGCGCGCATATATATATATAGGGTTGTCATGTTTCTTCCATGGACGGTAATAACCACGGTAAAAACCGGGTTATTTCCGTTATGGAAGAAATACTTTCTTCCCTTCCATTTTGGGAAGAAATGGAAGAAATCCCAAACTTTGACAAATACTAATATGTTTTCCTGTTATTGATACACATATGCACTTTTAAAAATAATAGGATATAGTCCTCAAAACAAATTAGGAGGGAAAGGGAGGTGTCAGAAGCACTTCGACTTATATGCACATCATATTTCCTACCAGCTGAAGAAAAGATACTTTTGACCATCCTTAAAACACAACACTCTAGGATTCAATCCAATAAAAGTCGGACAAGAGTCATTATTCAATAAATAACGATTAATTTTCACCAAACTATTACAATAAATATTAGGTAATGTCTTTTAATTTCATCTTGATTTTATAAACGAAAAATTATTAAAAGACCTGACAGATGACAATTAACAATTGACGTGTGCATCATGGAACTGCTGATCACGGGATTCGGTAATTGATTAATTTGCATGGATCATTGGAATCCACTTGTACATCAATTAATTGCACAAAGACCCTTTAAAAGCAGCCTCAATTTTTTTATTCCTCACTTCTTACACAACATCAGTACATGATTTGTTCAGAAATGTTTCAACCAAACCATCAATATGGAGCACCTTGTGGCATATCCTCTACATCCCAGTTACAAGGGGGCTAAACTCTTACCAGATCAGTTGATTATTGTCACAGACTCTGTGACCCTTGGGAGTTTCTTCCCAATTTCTTCCCGGAAGAAAGGTTTTCTTCTGGGAAGAAACCCAATAATATATATATATATATATATATATATATATATATATATATATATATATATATACATGTACACACAGATACACATGGATAAACACATGCATGCATATATACATAAACACACACCTACATATGTATGTATGCATACAGTAATTCTGATAATTGGGAAAATGTTCTTTTAACATGTTAACTATACTATTTCGTATGTGTCAGATATTGTATAATGTGAAACCATAGACAAATTTCCGCATTCGTTTTCTCGCCCTAATGGCCTAGTCCGTTTAGCTACATGCCATCAACAAAGGAATAACACCCATGCCTAGTTCTAATAAATATCTCATTGTGTGGATTTGAGGACAACTTCTTATGATTTACGAAGTGCTTATTTGTAAAGGTATCTTAAAAAGCAACTGAATTACAGTTGTTCACGTTGTTGGTGCAGAATAATCATGCAATACATTCATTATCTGATGACTAGTTGGATGTTTTAATTAAGCAAATCCATATTTGTGCTTAAATTGTATTAACAATATTTTGTTATCAATTTAGAAAAGGAAGTAGGAAGGCTTTCTTGTCTTTAAATTGTAATAGGCGTACTTATGTATGTCTAGGGACAATTAATTCCAGATCGATCTCGTTCTTGCAAAGCTAATATACATGTTTGTTCACGTGATAATGGCGGCATGAGCAGAAACTCTGCAATATAATCTTAGTTTTTATGGGAAATGCAATAGCTATGAAGCCAAACCCAATATGAACTGTATCTTTGGTCACTTCTAAGTTTCGGGTCTGATCATGTTGGTATAGAATTGATCATTTATCAATGCAATTATAAACTTAACTTCAAATATTGAAGTCTATCATATCGCCGTTTGGAAGATACTGAAAGAAATGCCGCTGCTAGAACGTATAGCTGGTGAACAAAGGTAGTCAACTAGATGAACATCTAAGGAAAACAAAGTGGGAAGGACTAGTCAAGCGAAAAATAGCAGCAGTAATATAACACAAATCAATAAAGCTGTGGCTACACCACCAGTACCCACCATAACACCATCTGACATTCCTGATAGCTCCATGGAATCCAGGAGAGACTTGTTGATTTCAAAGGTTTTAGCTCTGATTATCGATACTTAAAAATAATGGAAAATCAGCTAAAGCAAATGCAAGTATTGATTGTAAACACCAGCGCAGTCATCACTGATGTAGCCGAGCTATAATCAGAGAACACTGCTTTGAAAGTTGCCAATACTAAACTATCACTAGGGTGTTACTGCAGGCTGAATAACCCAATTATCCGTAATGTTCCTGAAGAACAAGACTCCTATTATTATAACTACAGTGACTAATCCATGTTATTTGATGATGTTCACAAAAAGGTCATAGAATTAGCTAATACAAGCTAATGAGCAGAACAGACAGACAAATTTGGCAAGAATGTTTCTTTCAATAGAGATAAGCTGATTGTGGATGGTCATTCATATAAGCTGGATGACAAACCAAATTTGGCTTCACATCTAAATCTAGAGAAGGCGTGAGGTTAGGTTATACTTTTGCAACACAGCCCCCTTTCCAATCTGTATGAGCGTTCCCTAAATACAGGGTTTCAAATACACTGGATTGGTACAACGGTATCAGCAGGAAAAGGCAAAGTGGTCTAAAAATGTCTCATTGGCACAACAAATTATATCCGCAACCTATTCTGTAAATAATAAATACCTTGGAGATAGAGCAAAGACCTATTATGACAAATGAAAAACAACAGGATTGATTGAGCGGTACAATGCTATAAAGGCCAATTTGTTTTCAAAACGATAAACTAAAGGAGTACTTGCTGGCCACAAGAAATCTGCCACTTGGTGAAACCTCAACTGCCAGTTTATGGGGTGTTTGTTCTAACCTTCAAAACCGACAATCTCTTAATGCTGAAACGTGGGCTGGTAACAATCATCCTGCGAGATATGAACTAAAGGAAAAATCAGTTTCACTCTCTATATGAAGCTTGTCAATTTATCTTGATGTCAGTTTAAAACTATCCTTCCACGGGTGCCATTTTAGACAAAGTTACATTGACTAGATGGGTATGAAACACTCATTTATTTAATATTAAACAGTCATGCAGGGAACTGTACACATATCTAGAATGTAATATATATGATTCGTTTATTTTTATCAGCTTTTTGTATTATGTTTTCTTCCTCATGTGAAATATCTTCAGTGGCCATATAAGGTACTGAATGACCAGTTACAAAATTATCCACTGACCTAAAGGAAAACTAGACCGAGCAGTCAGTGGTGTTTGATGGGACCGCCATGACCAAACAGTGATGATTTCCGGTAGGGGCAAAAACATTTTTGAAGCGGTTGCACTTCGAGTTTTGAACCTATGAATACGGACATTTATTGCGATGTATGCATTATAATTTTGTGTGTGCAGACAATATGTATTACACCTCTCCTATTATATGCCATGAAATATGTAAATGTCGTTTTATACAAGTCCGTAGATCTAGTTTAGTTGGGATCAAACGCCAGAGATAGCCCGGGGGTTGTCGAACAGGCTAAATATAATAACAGTTAAGTTTAATTTCCCGCCAAAAAACCCGCTTTAACAGCTATTTTAAATGTGTTCCTTATACCTACCGATGAAAAGATATCCCGTTTGTATTACTTTTACGCCCACGGATTATGCAACCATTGACACAACAATAATTCACCATGTTTATAAACCTGATTTTGTAGTCTGCGTTCCTATTTCCAAGACCGGAAGTTAGAACCTGTTTGCCATCAAATGGGCGGCCGTGTTCGGTTTAGTTTTCTTTTAGGTCAGTGATTATCAATATGTTGTGACATATGAAACTTCCGGATGTTATGAATGTCACTTTCAGGTAAACAGGATACAATGTATTTCTGCAGTATAATCACCTCATTGTTATGTCACTATACATGTCACAATCTCCCTCACAAGACATTATTATTTTCGTTGTACACTTTTGTTAATTAATACCCTATTCCTGGCTTCACACAGAAATGTGTGACACATTTCTCTGATTATTCAGTGTATTTCATGGCGCCTGTGGGAAGACAGCTTTAAGTAGCTACACAGGTCATCCAATCTTATATCAACGGTATCGTTACGTTCTACATCAAATTAAAAATTGTGACCACCAATATGCAAATTGGAAATAAATATAATTGTCATTATATGGATGCACCTGGGAGAAAGGTGTATATTTACTAGAACCAGATATATCATAAAGTGATTAATTTATTAAAACTATATCTCATATTTTATTGGTTATATGTTGAAAAACCAAAGAAAACTCTTCTTATAAACAACCTCTAAACTAGATTGCAGGTCGACTACAAAAACTGAAACCCTTTTCACTCAATTAGATTAATTTAACACAAAACGCGATTGCTAGCTAAGGTAATATACATAATTCTACCAAAATATGTTTTTAAAATGCTATGATGTTATTTTCACAGTAGAAAGACCGCGATGACAAAATGGTTTGTTCTACTTTAAAAGTGTGATCTTCCATAATAGTAATTACGGCATTAAATTAAGTAAATAGTCCCTTGGTGACAGTAGACTGTTGTATAGACAGATCTTTAAAGGATGCGATATTAGAGATCTATAGTTTTAAATTATGTGATTTCAAGAAATGTGCCAGATAACTGAGACATTCTTATCGTAAATCTGTTCTGACTTGGATTTGATACTATCAAGTACTGCAGTTGTAGGCTATTCAGTTTTAGGAATGTTTCTAAACAACGATATAGGGTAAGACAATACAGGTATCAGCTTGAGAAATGATGAGCTCGTGGTTGGAGCACGCTGATGTCATCTCATATCCACAAATATGGGAAGGGGGGGGGTAAGACCTGCTTAGAACCAAACCTCAACTGATATTAAACATATATCTGTCGTCGTATGCCCTAACCGGTGGCTTCCTTATCGCCAACTTGGTAGTGCGGTTTACCACAGATATTTGACACCTTGGTTCATATCCAGGTCTGGTTGTATTGGAAACGTGTTTCATCTTTCGTTTCCATTGTTTGGCTTAGTTACCGTTTTAGGTGAACTTTTTACTAACCAACACTAAATGCACCTTCCTATTCGTTATTGATTAATATCTAAGTACATGCCAACAAATAAGAAAGAAGACGTTGTTGTTACTATTGTACAGAGCCACGAGTTTAGAATGGTTCTAAATGTCTAATTAATTAATTAGTAATAAACCTACAAATGACAAATTACTGAAAATAACAATCAATATACAAAACTGTAACTTTAAAGTATTTTGTTATTTTCCTCCCCAAATAATTAGTCAACTAACAGCAGATAACATAAATAACAGCCCTTTATTTTCAGAAATAACATACCATTAGATTGATACCCGTACTACATTTGCCGTTGTAATTGTTCTATTAATGTGATCATCAGGACGTTAAAGACTAAACTCACTTTTACCTTAATTAGTAAACTATAATTTACAGTAGGCCTATAGACTATTACTAATCCGCTATAAGGGCCTGACCTCATATAATTTGTTCAGTTATTAATCGGCCATGTAGCGTATATGTATGTATGTATGACTGCGCACGCGCGCGCCTAAAACAAGCAGAAACTTCAAAAAATAGTATTCCTAATTCTGAAATTCATATTTCTGCTACTATATTTGTAACACGATTAATCCATGGGTTTCCATACATCCATATATAACCTATCAAAGATTAACCAATTTAGCTGTACACGCAAACCTATTATCACCAGACAATATATATATATATATATATATATATATATATTATATATATATATATATATATATATATATATATATATTATTATTATTGTTATTACATTAATTTCAGAAATATTCGGGTTTGACAGCAATGTATCTAACATTGTTTTATACAACTTCTTGTTTACTATTCAGTCAAAGTTGTATCATCTGTGTTAGTTCAGAAAAACAAGGCTAACCATTCATTGGAAACTGTGGTGATGATGATTGATGTTTTACGGCCACTTTTGTGCACATGTGAGACTAAATTGGCCAAGCGAACTCCAATGGTAATGAAGCGAAATCAAAGATGAAACACCCTTCAGAGATTCGAACACGTGTGGTAGTGATCTGTGATCCAACACACTACCGTTAGACTACGGGGGTGCCCTATGGAATAGTATACATTCAATAATTAACTTAAATTACCGTATATACTCGTGTATAGGCCGCACTTTTGATACCACGAAATCGCCGCCAAACGCGAATGCTTCTTATACACAGATCAAACACAAAGGGAAGGTAATATTTGGCATAATTTAAAGGAATATACAATAATGTTGTTTATGAATATTAATAATGAATATATGAACAAAAAACTAATTAATTAGGTGTGTTTTCGCTGTTGTCTTTTGAAGCCAAACTTAATCATGATAACCGCCATGATTATTTAATCCGATGCTCTAATTAGTGACGTGACCACAAAGTGTAAAGTTCACAGGCCTCCAATATCGCCGGCTTACCGGGCGACAATATCGGCCCATGATCTTTAGGGGTTCGGATTGATCATGTGTATTATGTTTTTGTAACAACACATAACTGTTTATTCATCCCTTGTGGAGGCATGAATACATAATTAAATATCCGACGACTATAATTCCTATATAGTTGCTAAGATTATCCAACCAGCCTATCTACTACGCTAACAAGTCCCAGTCACTGTATATTTAAGAATTTAGCGGACAATTTCATGTTGAGTTGTTGTACGTTCGAAGTCGACATGTTGTCCAGTAATAATTTATGGCTAACGTAATCAGGGTCAGGCTGTCGCTGGTACGAAGGCCGTCTGGGAACAGCCAGCACATGGTGACTTATTATCTAGAGGTGTCAAATGATCCGGATCGCAATTAATCTGTTTAATGCAGAGGAATCCAGAAAACGCAGGAATCCAGAAATGTCCGTCAGTCTGATCCTACAAAAGGTGTAGGTACAAATCGGCTGCGATACGAAAACGGCCGCAATATTACAATTCGGCCGCCTCCATAAACTATTAGAGGCAGATGCTATTTTTGTTCTGTGTAAGACGTCTCGTTACTATCGAAATGTGTGAGCGTGTGTAATTGAATGGAATGGTAAATACAGCCATGCAAAGAACCATAGAAGCCACATCAAAGGAAAACGATTACAGCAAACAATGTGTTAATTACTTCCAAAGCTGACACATGGGAACTATTAATAAAACAACTTCAAACAGCATTACGGAAACGAACGCACAGCAGCAGACAACCTGAAACGGACGGTGTTACCTATCGTCACACAGTGGGTGAAAACGGCCTGGGATTAAATCGACCCCGGCATTATAATCAAATCGTTCAAGAAGTGCTCTATCAGCAATGATTTAGATGACACGGAAGATGATATATTGTTGGATGAACAGCGTGACATATCTGACTCTGACCAAGAAGAAGGCGACGACATGTATGATGACATGATGACACATAAACAGATACAACGGATGTTCAATGAAGATAGTGATGATGATGAATGTTTTGGTTCTGAATAAATTTGCAGATTTTAGTGCGTCTTATACACGGGTTCGACTCTACGGTGGTTTATTAGTCCTAAAACTCGGTGCGTCTTATACACGAGTAGTATGAAATATTTATTAAGCAACATGAATACTCTCTCTCTCTCTCTCTCTCTCTCTGTGTGTGTGTGTGCGCGCGTGCGTTCGTTCGTGTGGGCGCGCGTTTGTAATTACACGTAATACATAAACAAAGACTTCTTACATTTAGCGCGGGAATATTTGCGTAAATTCCCCACTGAGTCGTCATATGTGACCATTGATATGAAAGAAAACTAGACCGAACACGGACGCCGATTTGATGGCAAACATGTCCCAACGTCCACCCGGGGCAAAAAGTAACCCAGATTGCAAAATCAGGGTTAATTACTGTTGTGTCGATGGTTGCATAAGTCGTGAGGTGGAAGTAATACAAAATGAATATCTTTTCATCGGTCAGTATAAGGACCGCACATTTAAAATAGCTGTTAAAGCATTGTTTTTGGCGGGAAATTAAGCTTAACTATTAATATATTTAGCCTATTCACCAAACTCTGGCCTGTCTCTGGCGTTTGAACCCAACTAGACTAGATCTACGGACTTGCATAAACCGACATTTACATATTTGATAGGACAAGAGTAATCCAGATTCTCCGCACACACAAACTTATAATGCACACATCACAATAAATGTCCGTATTCATAGGTTCAAAATGTTTGGTCATGGCGGCCCGATCAAACACCACTGAGTGATCGGTCTAGTTTTCTTTCAGATCAATGTATATGACCAATAGATTCATTCACTTCATCACTCCGTGACTCACCAACTAACTAATTCACTAACTCAATCACTCACCCACTCACTCACTCACCCAGTAATACCAATTGTCTAGGGTACTCTGGTATAAAACCGTTTATTCCTATGCTGCGTGTTTATCTATCCTTTAACAGTTTTTTTATATTATTATGATATCGCGAACGCGCGCACACGCTTACATACACACTCCGATATATATATATATATATATATATATATATATATATATATTCATGACTTATAGAATTATTTATCTGAACCAGTTTAGGTTTATCTGGAAGGCCTCTATAGGGATCTTTTATAAATATATACAGCGGTAAATATTCGAATTTTAGCGCTCAAATTTGAATTGTGTTTGAGAGAATGTTTTATTTCATATAATGTAGTTAGTATAAAGAAGTATTATATCTTGTTATGATAGTAAGTCACTATATGACAACAAGGTTAGGTTTTAATTACTGCTTTACTTTATTTAATTTCACTTATAGGCCTATTATTGATGCATTTATTTATTAAATAATTAATCAAAAGCACACGGTTTGTGTAAATCTTAGAAAACAAAATGATATAATATACATACGATAGTGTTAAGATCTAAATGTTAATAGTAATAATAATAATAATAATAATAATAATAATAATAATACTTGTCATTTGAAAATATGTCACAAACTACACATAGTCTTAAAATGTAATATTTGGGTATATATATATATATATATATATAAACTGGAGAGTCACACATACATATCCCTGTTTGTGAGTGTGAGTCTGTGTGTGTGTCTCTCTCTGTATGTCTGTCAATATGCCTGTCTGTCCGTCTGTCTGTCCGCCTGTCTATCTGTATATAGCCTTGTTAAATCATATTTATCATAAATATCACCATGATACATTATACCAGATTTGTGATGTTAATTGGTGGCCTGTATACATTTTGATAATAGCTCAATTAGTTAGCTAACTGAGAATATATAACCCAACGTCATTCTTATCAAGTTGATAATATTTAAATATATAAACCATTACAGTTGTTTACAGACATATACTATTTGTGAACTTCAGTATTCTTATTCTACCTGTATATGTATAGATATCTGAATATCATGCAATGTTCACCACTTAGTTATCAAACCTATAATAATAAATTAACATGATTAATATATATGTGTAATCATATAAAGTTAGAAACATGCAGGGCATGTATTTAATTATAATTCCAAATTTAATTATTCAAAACAAACTTCAGCTTAAATCTCTGCTACTGAAGCATTGATTTGATGTTCCTAACATAATTATGTCTGTCTCTCATTAATGTGATATACTTGGTCACATTTAATGTAATATTTCAGAAGTTAACTGCAAATATTTAACGACCTAAATGTTTAATCAGAACACGAATTGTGCTATCGTACAACAAAAATACCATCCTGTATCTTAGACTCCTAATCTCTAGACTATGTCTTGATTAAATTAACTCATTTTATTGGAAATACCTACTGGAAAATTCCCATCTAACGTAGTCAAATAGCATTTTAATCGAAAGAGAAATACTAACAGCTAAATGTTTCGTTGCCTAGGCGACAGAATTCCTGAAGTAGACCTATATGGGAGAGAGGCAAGGCGCTCCCGAAATAAGAAGAAACTACTCCAGGGTGTCTCGGTTATGATGATGATGATGATGATGATGATGATGATGATGAGTGGTGTTTTACGGCCGCCCAAGGGTGTCTGGATGATGATAATGATAATGAGTGGTGTTTTATGGCCACGTCAGGGTGTTTGGATAATTTTACACTAACTAATGTGACCGTGTCATATACTAGTTTAATAATAAATATTGTCTCAAAACATTCCATGAGTCTGTTTATATAAAGGTTTTATTATTTACAGGAAAGCAACATGAACTATGTACACATTTTAGTCACTATGACAATATTGATAACTCCTTTGGTGAAATCAACATTTGAAGTGGATACAGTCAGACGCGAGAATAGTACGTAAGCAACTCAAAATTAACTATATATAAATCTACATATCGAGAATATGCTAATCCAATTAGAATATAAATCAAGTCGTTTATCATGTACAGTAATACCCCGCATTATGTCATTTCGGTGTACGTCAAATTCGCATTTACGCCACCTTTCTAGAGTAAATTTCAGTTCAGTGAACGCCATTACGTCCGACGTTACGTCGCTCAGCTATGTCAACTACGTTATAAAAAAGAACGTGAAATAAATAAATTAACTATATATGATAAATGAAGCTGAAACAATTTACAATACAATAACAAATTATAAAAAGGCAATTTTAAGGTACTTTAAGGCATTACATCTGGCTTACGTAAAATAAACGGGGCGTTGGAACCTATTAAATGACTGTGCGAGGTATGACTCTATATCTGCATAATTATTCTTTGTTTCCGTTTTTATAACATAATTTGAACCGTTTTATGAAAAATCTATTTTCAGGAAATGATATGGATGTACTGTCAAGACATCGACGAGGTACATTGAGAAGTACATTACCTATAACGTTGAATTAATTAACTCTCCGCTTTTAATGTTTTTTTGTCATGTAAACACAATTAGAATATTCTCCATTTTGTGTTGCTATTTCATGCTGACTTCGTATTGAAAAAACTACTATCCTTCTTTGCATTATATATATATATATATATATATATATATATATATATATATATATATATATAATATATATATATATATAAATCATTGAATTTTGTAAATAATTTCAATCGACAATGCAATAATTAATATATATATATATATATATATATATATATATATATATATATATATATATATATATATATATATATATATATATAAGGGGCATGCTTAGATATTTGTGTGTAGTTAATATGTTTTATGACTACTTTCTACTTATATATGTTAGTTATATATTTGCAGCAGCTAACGTAGGTCAACAGCAACAATATAGACAAGGTATATTAATCAATTTTATTCTCTTTTGAAATGGATGCACACAATGAATGCACCACTGATAAATATAACGCCGATGTGAACGCAACAAACACACAAATAGACATATACATATAAATCGTGTATCATTGTTTTGACATGATATAGTTGTTTTGCATTTAATAACCACTTTATACTCTACTTTTATATTTGTAGCACCTGCTGGAAGCCAGCCACACGACTATAGACGAGGTACGTTGATAAGTGTATTACTAATAACGAATAATTGTTATTCGTTAAATTTGTGTCATACATGTGTCGAAAACAAATAGTTTCAAATTATTTAATGCAATGCCTGCACGTATGTGTGTTTCTATATATATATATATATATATATATATATATATATATATATATATATATATATATATGTGTGTGTGTGTGTGTGTGTGTGTGTGTGTTGTGTGTGTGTGTGTGTGTGTGTGTGTTCTCTCTCTCTCCCTTTTGTGTATAATATATATATAGGTTACTGGTACAGATAACCAGACATAATTAGTGTATTAAAAACCATTAAGTTACTGTTTATATTTAGTATATTACTTCTGGTCACCCTCATTACTAAATGTGTTTTAAAAGTTGTTTGGAATATATATATATATATATATATATATATATATATATATATACGACTATGCACACGTAGATCCATATCCTTTGAATGACCCTTCGTTACCCACCTAAATTGATTGGAACAAATCCAAGAGTCATATATTTTATATTAAATATGGCCTTAAATAATACAAAATAAACAGATAACCATAATATGATACGATTTAAAACATTTAACATGCTAACTTTATAAAGGTCACTTTCTAGTTGGAATAAAATGTAGCCACATTTCAATAAATATTTAAGTTATTCAAGAACACGATCTTTTCTCAATATATATATATATATATATATATATATATATATATATATATATAAAGTAATTTATATCAATAATGATATTAAAATAGTTTAATAACTGAATCCCAAAGGTTAATCAAGTCTACAATAGGCTAAGTTAACAACATGTTAAATGTTGCTAAATTAAGTTTTATGTACACACATTCCACTAGGCACGAGTTTTAATTGTTCTGATTTTATAGTATTTTGTGCGATAATTTAAAGAAGGTCGAATCGATGTTTTATGTGAAACCTGGTTAAAAGCCCAATGAACTGGGCAGCGTAAAAAATGTATTTGGTTCGGATGAGTATTTGGCATCAACCTCAAATCCCTTATCAACCTAAAGGTGAAGGTAATCCTTATGGCGGGATGATAAATTGTTTTGTAAAAAAGGCTTGATGTAAGTTACATGCTTGTAGACACTGAAAATGACAAGTGTGTTGTGCAAATAGTGGTTAATCTAAAGACACACATTAATAATTGTATTCGTTGTGTAGATTATGATGATGGTGATGTTTGCTTAGTGGCTCCATCTTGTGGTGCAATATGAGAAGAGTTTGATGCGAAATATATGGTTATATGTAATCTGGCTAAAAGCCACATAGTCCGGCAGCAGTGGCACCAATGGTAGTTTTAGGGTCTGTACAACGTTTTATTATTATTGTGGTAACATCAGCATGTTTGTTATGGCCAAAAGTCAAAATGGCCGCCATCCCGAAACAAATTTCTCCACAACTTCACTCTCAGATCACATAAAGACCAATTGTTGTGGAAATATATATGTTTGCATGGCCTGGAAAACTATTGAGATGCATAACGATATAACTATAACCCCACAAATGTGTCTTGCACACAAAAATACAAAATTTGCATCAACTTATTTCATACTTCGGTCCACAAGAATGGCATGCATGTATATGACTGACCATTATAATACATATACATATATATGAAAGTAAATTACATTTCTTGATCGAATTTGACAGTTTGAGGAAAATGAGGATATTATACTCCATATGTACATTCGTGTCAACTAAAGTGAGTTCAGCATTATATGATATCCACAGGATGTGTGTCCACTCTGTGAATTAAGGGCAGCTGAACAATCTACAGGAACACATTCCAAAAAGTATCTGTGTCAGCATGGCCACATATCTGTCAAACATAAATCACAATGGATTATCATCATGCACTGTACAATCTCTAATGGTTATTCAGATTCACATTATCTGTATCTCCATCACCATCGCAGTCGTATTCAATATATTCATAATTACTTGTGTTCTTACAATGGAGCTCACCATGGCAGGCACAGAAGATGGAGTATGACAAACGAGTGGCATAACAACCACAATGAGCTGTTGAACACGGCTGTTCTGATGCACATCCACACTTTATTAACTGTAACACGTTCGGGGCTGCAGGTAGTACATCAGCAGGAAGTGGGACGGGGTCAAGTGATTGCGACGCTTCATCCAATGACCATCCAAAATGACGAGGATTGAGATTAGGCGGATCTTGCTTGAGGGCTTAGCGCCAAATTGCTACTTGGAAATGGGCCCGATGGACATGCTTGCCAAAAGCTTCTGTTGTTGGAGGCAATGTCTTCAGCTGTGGTGCAGTCGTCAACTTTGTATTTCCCAACTTAGATGTTCAGATATCGTACCTTGCAGCTAACATGTTTCCAATGAGCATCTTGGCCACTCCTCCAAATGCAGATTTCATAATTTCTTTGAGTCCAGTGTTGGCCATCAAAGTACCTACAGATCCAACAAAACCCATGAGTAAATCGATGCCTCCCAGATGTGGTATAAACTGAGTGAAGAGATCAGGGTATATCCATGCGATGCCCACGATGAATCAATATAGTTGTTGGTATGCTGTGTAGATTGTGAATGACTCTCCAGTGTCATTCGTCAATCGCGTGGCTTCCATCATAGAAATATCATCATATCGGGATCTGATGGTGTCATATCTATTAGTGGAGTATACACTGCCTTCGTAGTAGCTTGTCCACACTGGCTTTGTTCAAGTGATAGATGGGTATTGAAACCACCATATTGTGATTACCGACTATCATCTGGAAGAAAGTAGAGTCAACATCCCTTGCATGAGCAACTTTCACTTGTTGACTTGCCAATATTGTTAATGGTAATACATATTTTGTTGAATGCTATACAAACATAATAGGCTTTCAGGTCCATTATAGCGATAAATGAGAGCTGCTGGTTCTTTCATGTCTTCTTTTTTCACACGCTTTATGGAGGGTCTTTCATCAGATATAGTAGCATCAAGATGAACCCAACTTTGTACTTGAGTTATCAACAAGGCCAGAGCATGTGTGGAGCGAAGACCATTTGCAGATGATATATTTGCATCAAACATTATCAGCAACAGCTTGTACAAGTCCTGGTGCACTGTTCTTGATACCTCGGAGCTTTGACAGGTTGCTGGCAGCTGAGGCAGCAGATGCATTGAACCGAAGAACTTCGTGATTTGAGGTTACATCAAACTTATGTAACTGACTTATCACTCTTTTCTCTTAGTATAAGTCCCAGTGCAACTTGCAAGAGTTGTTGCCTGGGTGTGTTATACTTTTGGTAACAATATTACCAATGAGTGCAGCAGACATTGATGCATGGAATGGGGTGGAAACTAATTTCAGGAGTGATAGAAAGGTTTCGTTGGCCTCATCAAGATTTAATCGAGTCTGGTAATACCTTTCATCATTCTTGAGTTCTTTACATTCGCGAATAATCTGCTTGGCCACAATTTTCACTGATCGTCGTCAACCAATCGGAGCACACCTTGATGCCTTATTGCGGAAAACCAATAAATTCGGCAACTCCACTACCCGACAGAACCAGCAGATCATTGCTAAGCTGTGGGGTCCACTTTATTGTTAATAGTCTACGTGATAAGCAAACCTTTGTGTGCCAAGTACAAGTTATCAACGTATAGTTGAATTCCAAATATGTGATTAGTTGTATGCAATGGCGTCAAATACCATTTGAAATGCTGGGTCAGCAACCCCTGATTCATTGGAAGAATATGATGAATCCGGATTCGAACATCGCTTGCCTATGTATCATTTCGATTATTCTATACGTCAAGTATTGCTCGTTTGAAACCATGTTTACCCCCCTTGTTCGGCAATTATACATCTAATAACCCTTTTCCAGTGTTCAGGATGTCAAGAATCCGGCCCTAGTTGACAACTTTTACAACAGAATAGACAGTGTGTCTGGAAATCAAAGGTAGACAAGGTGGAACGGCATGCCCGCTTCAGTGATGGTGTTGTGGTGCTAGACTGGAGCTGGTCGTTTGATTTTCAGATGCTACGCTTGATATGAACATTTGACGCATATTATGGTGTATTCTGCGCCAACTGTTCCTCAAGATCAACGTGAATACCATCACCCCTAAGTTTGTTTGATATAATTATGTTTCAGTACGAACACGCCCTGATGTAATTAGGGATTTACTACAGTCATTGTCACACAACCATCTTTGCGGGTTAAAGAAGCATACATACATTGTCACTAACTATACTACAACCACCACGCATTAATACAACTTCACTGAAACAGCTGCTGCAATTCCTGCAAATAAATAATATATGTTAGCTACCACCAACATGCAAAGTATTTATATATAACAGATGCTTCGAAACTCATTTCTGCTGGTCCTACAATGAAAACATATCAATTATATCGTTTACAAGGATACATATTATACTTTCTTTCCTGGACCATGAAGACGTACGGTTTGCCACAAAAATCAGCAATAATCTTCTGTTTGGAACCCATACGCCACATGGCAAGAACTGGTCGATAAATTCCTTCATCAACATGATGGACCATGATGTCAAGAAAGTTGTCCAAACTTTTCAACAAATTCCGCCGGCACGCCCGAGTACAACTAGAGATATCAATAGCTCTATCCACTTATTTATACAGCCTCAAATATCACGCCATATGGACCGTGGGTGTTTTATTGGCCACCCACTCACTCAAACCAGTACCACGTGTTGAAAACGTATACCAAAATACTCGTCACGTATCAATGATTACACTGATATCACTGAACAGATCATAAACATTAATCAACTGGTCCTGATATGCTGTTCCACAAAAGAATGCAACGGATAAACTATATATTCCATATTTATTTTCATGTCTGTATATATGTATATATATATATATATATATATATATATATATATATATATATATATATATATATATATATATATATTGATAATAAATATTAGGTTACTCACTTTTGGTAGGTGACAAATGTGTCACGCCCACAGGGAAGCGAAGTATATATGCTACATATAGAAACCGAAAGCAAATATAAAAATACCATTTGATGCCTGAATTCACAGTATGCATCAGATCCCTGTGTTTAGTGATACTCAAATACATTTAGAATTAGCATCAATTTGTTGTGGTTATAAAGCCTACACATCATTTCTACACCAAAGATGCTACAGTACTAGTAACCACCATACTAGTCTTTATTTTAAAAGCCATGTAAAATATTACTTATATATTTACATGCCCTACTGGGATTAATCACCAACTGAATTACATTAAAACATATATTTTAAGTAGTTTTCTTATCTATTAGAAAGCAAATATTTATATTTGATGTATTCCATAGAATTAGTAGTACAAACTATTAGTTGTGTATGTCCACATACATATGAGGGGTGCCTTCGTGGTCTAGTTGGTAGCGCGTTGGACAACCGCTGAGTTCGAATCTTGGGGTGGGTATATCTGAAGGGTGTTTCATCTTTGACTTCGCTTCATTACTTTTGGAGGTCGTTCGGCCCATTTATCCTAACATGTGCACCAAAGTGACCGTAAAACATCACTCATCGTTCACACATATATGTATCTATACACTGTATATGTATGAGTTGGGTCAATGCATTCGCTTGCGTTTATTTGTGTATATGCTTACAAAGTGACTTATCTTTATTACATCTCTGTATTTGCAGTATCTAGCAGACAGCCAGCTTCTACGAATACATCAGGTACACCATTAAGATAACTGCGTTCGTTCTGGTTGCTCCTCAAATTAAATAAGCGCTTCTTACCCAAAATAAGAGAGAGAACAGAGTAATATTCTCTTATGCATTGTCCGACTTTTAAAGAATGCAGATCAATCATTTATGTACTATGGTTTCATGTTTTGTTACTATCCATTAAATGCATAATCGTGCATCGATTAAGTTCACATAAAATAATTATACATAGCTCACAGAAATAATTCGGACTAAAGCTTTCTGTTTGGAAAGAATACAGTCAATCAGAAACCCTGTTTTATAAGTATTACGAGTTTGGTATTTTCTCACAATAATAAGACTGATCACGGAAATTCTTGTTTAAATAAAAGGGAAACTCTACTAAAATGGTTACGTTTTTCTTAATAGGATAGAGAATATTAGGAGCTATTTATTTCTTCATGGACATTTGAGGAAGGATATTGTGTCTTGATTTATAAATGGATTATCCTAAATTAAAGTGCCTCCAGTAATTACCGTCTATAATTAATGCAGTGTTAGGAAAGTTTTCTGCCTCACCAACCGATAGTCAGTAAACCTCCTGTCACCAACACTGAATCACACCCTCATTCGAAGATCACGCGTAAAACTCTGAACACGTATCCACCCCCCTCCAAGAAAAAAACACCCTATTAAAATGTTGATATTTAGTCGTAACAGGTTGTAACGCGAGCTGGAAAAAAATTAACAACAAAAAACTACGAGCCAACAATCCTCTCAAGACGGCATTAAACATCCAATCATTAATGGATTGCCAGAACTTATGTAATAAGGAACATCGATGCGTTACCTACGATACCATCCTTGATGTCCATCATCGTCTTACCTGTTATCTTTATAATGCTACTAGACCGTTGATAGACATGTCGGGATCATCTCACTGGGAGTACATGAGGAAATGTGAATTAAAGGATGGACAGAGTAAGTTTATGTAAACAGTTTTACTGTTTTTATTCACCCAAATGTTCATAACAACAATAACTAACAATACACCTGAGCCGCCGCCTCATTTAAACTGCCGTCTTTGTTAACACACACGCGCGCGCACGCACGCGCGCACGCACATACGCATGCACGCACGCGCACGAAACACACAGTTGGCCAATGATCATGGTAGGGCGCTGATTATCTTTAAGTTGTATTTCGATTTTGATTCATACCTATGTCTCAAGATGTTTCCTTAAGGAGTCTACCGCCGGATGAATGTCTGAAATGTGACCAGCGCCAAGCCGAATCACACACACACATATACACACACACGCGCGCGCGCACACACACACACACGCAAAAGGATATAGATAGGGGGGAGGGTCCATGCAGGTTTCTTCCTGATTTCAGGTTCTAAGTTCCTGTTTATTGGCAAGACCTCGAAATCAGGCCAAAGTTGGCCTAAGACCATTCCTGCTAATAACGTCAACGATTGCGCTCGTTTATGTACCAAAGAGAGTCAGTGTAAATCGTTTACATATCACAGTCATCAATGTCTGTATTCATCTCAAACTGTAGAAATCGAAGGACGAGGCTCAGACGTATATTTGAAATCTACCGCAGCAGGTAATTATTTATAGGATCCAATCGCACAACTAGGGCTTATGTAAACACAAGTATCTACGTATATACTAAACAACGAGAAAATAGGTCTCATCGAACTCCCCACATGATTATATATATATATATATATATATATATATAAAGAGCCTGAAATGTGGGAACTTTATTACAAAATTAACCCACAAGCATACAAATCGTTTAGTCATTCAAGTTATATACTTTTTGTTTCTATATTTACAGCACTGTACCCGGGAATATCGCTCTACCATAAAGGAGGTAACTGGCTAATTGTATTAGAAATAGCTACACAGTTGTTGTTGTTTCTGTTTACAAATTGGGAACATGTTGGAGATGCCGAGCCAAATATCAAGATAATGACGAAGTGGTTCAGAAATAACAATTAACCCAATTAGAGCACAATATCGCGGTACACTGACAAATGTGTGTGTTTGTGTGTGTGTGTGTGTGTATGTATGTGTGTGTGTGTGTGTGTCCTTGCATATTTATTTTCTTTTATATTTTCAGAAAACATCACACATAACTATAAACCCAGTAAGTTGACAAGTGTTTGTGCTCGCCCGTGTGTGTGTGTGTGTGTGTATGTGTGTGTGACTGTGTATGTATGTGTGTGTGTGTGTGTGTGTGTGTGCGTGTGTGTCTGTCGTTTACTCGGCTACTACTGCCATGTGTTTGTACTAAATACGTAATCTATGTGATCATTTATGTAAAGGTAGTCGTCGACTTACGACCTACGCAACTTACGATTGTTCGACTTTACGACGACTGACGGTACGACTTTAAGATGATTATAATATCGTTAGGTAGTATAATATCAATAACGTAATTATAACATGGGCCGACCAGATCAACTTACGACCGGTCAAGGTCGTAAGTTGATCAAGGTCGTAAGTCGACGACTATCCGTATAATCTTGATATATATGTACCTGGCCTGATGGAGGTTGAACAGAAGACGATTGCTCAGTGTCGGTAATCAAATAATTACCGTTACAGTCGTAACCAAATGCCAGAACCTGAAGTGGGAGAGTCATCCGGGAAAGAAAGCAAGAGGCAGCCAACTGCTGCGAGTCTTCCCGAAAGCAGAACTGAAGAAGCGCTGCAAGGAATGGTGCCTGGTCGACAGGAAGTGTACCGCGGTGGATACTCACTATACTGGAAAGGGTCACGAGTGTTACACGGTCGATGGGCCGAGCACTCTGGAGACGAAAATTAACTTCATCCATTGGGAATATCAGACGAAATGCCGAAGTCTAAAGCGGCAAAGTAAGATCTGAATATTGACGCTGAATAACTGATAAACACCGTCAATTGATTCACACAAATCAAACTAAGACGCCATTAATCGTTAGACGTTATACCTGATGACTTGGTTATGGTGACAGTCAGCCGAAGTTTGTACCATAATCGAATACTAATCCTAACTCGATTGATATGTGGCTTTATTGTGATGGATGAACGTTAAATTAACTTCCTCTCCTCCTCTCTATCTATCTATCTATCTATCTACCTATCTTTCTATCATCTATATATATTTCTATCCACCTATCTATTTATCACATCTCTCAGGGTTCTTTCGTCTTTCAGTTCATCTTATTGTCTTTGGGGTGGCTCCAAGGTGGTCGTAAACACCAAGAGATCATCAAAACAACGTTTCTCTCTCTCTCTCTCTCTCTCACACACACACACACACACATACACACACACACACACACACACACACACCTTTTATTAACCTCGTATTAATCAATCTACCGTTTCTTTGGTGTAGCATATATGTTAACGTATATGGGAACGTATACGATGCCATCGACTAACAACTACGTGCCGACCAAGGTTAACAGCATAAAGAGCTGTTTGGAGCTGTGCACTGACCAAGACAACTGTCATGTGGCCATGTATTTTGAGAAGGTCTGTTATAGGATTCGCAGCTTGCAGGATGCGCAAAATATGAAACTACCAAAGAGTGGCTGGTATATGTTTACAAAGAAACTGTTTAAAGAAGCCTTATATAACACAGTTTCAAATAAGACCCAGGGTGTTTATACTACAAATGCTGGCAAGGCTACTAACGTTTGGAATAAACACGTTGGAGGTCAGTGATCCCGCCAGCTCTAATATTGAATTATTGTTGTGTTTTATATATATATATATATATATATATATATATATGGGAGCGTACAGTTACATATTTAATTTCCAACAGATACCTGTACAGATACCGACTCAAAGAATCTTCAAAGATGCTACTCAAAAAAGAAAGGTATCATCATTAATTGAGGGAAAACGTTTGTTCTTCCCCCACATAGACAAAATCGTATGTTTTAATAGATTTATGCAGATGTATGTTATTTATAGTTGTGTGTGTATGTGTGTATGGGTGGGTGGGTGTACAGCTCTCTCTCTCTCTCTTGCTGTGTGTGGGCGTGTGCGTCGGGTATATGGATGGGTGGGGGGTGTAAAAACACGAGTATTGGGAGCGGGATGGCAGATGAATAATTAAATTTGATAGGACATACATCGGGTTAAACATCATTCGAAAATGATGCCTTTACGGCCATTTAAGGTGTCTTTTTTGTAGAATGTACGTTTAGATACACCGGAGAGTACACGGCTACAGCCCAGAGCGCTAATGTTGTGAACGTGAATAATCGGATACAATGTCTGATGGAATGTACAAAGAACAGACAATGTCGTACGGTGGCGTATTATAACAAGATCTGTCAGACAATGGAAGATGATATCGACCTAAACGCTTCAAAAGAGGCGGCATCAGGCTGGGTGATGTATCAGAAAGAACTTTGTCAATCAGGTCACCTTCTCGGCTTCACACATCGTTTTAGTGGCGCTGGTGTCAACAATATGATATTTGTGACGTTTCAGGTTATCTTTCTAGCATTAAGCGTTATGGTTGTAATTTGACGATTCTACCTAGAATGATTGTTTTGTCAAAACGCAATGTTTACAACCAAGTTTAAATTTGTTCTGAATCGTTTTCAAAGGTTAGTTAATAAATACACTATAACAACTGATGGAGATATTTAAATCACGGGGATGCATGTGAGTGTGTGTGTGTGGGCGCGCGCACATGACATTTGGACCACTTTTATAAAATCGATCATCCTAAAAATGGACTGACTAATTATACTATATTTTGTTGGTTTCAAACCTTCACGCCGCAATTTAAACATAACTATCTCAATATTGACAGTAATCATTCCACTAACCTGCTCAACACATTTTTGTCAGTTGGAATGGTTCCTACTATCTCACGACCAACAAGGATAACACATACATCGGCAACGTTGATAGATAATTGATATGTAAGAATCAACAAACTTGATGAAATATTGTCTAGTATATTATCTGTTGACTTGTCAGAATATTTACCAATATTTATTTATATGGGCAGGCAGACTAAAAGAAAACCAAAACCACTCACTTTAAAACGTCTGGAACTAGATGAAAACGGGTTTAAGAACATTAGGATGCTTTTATGCGTCACTGATTCGTCATGTCTTAATAATATCGGCATTAAAGAACCATGTGAAAAGTTTGTTGATATTATACACAAATACTCTGATATGTATGCACCATTAAAAACTGTTCATATCCCACCTAAATGTATTATAGGAGAACCGTGGATCACCAAGCGGCTCGTGAAATCGTCAATAACACTTAGCAAAATGCACAAGGCAAATTCGGGAAAATCATTCAATCAACAGCAAGAAATATAGAAAATTCAAAATAATATTTTTAATTTTGTAATCTCGTCTTGTATGTCAAATAATGTATACTATTGCCTTGGGTTCTCAACCTATGACATGATGCAATATACAGAGAGCTAACACCAATGACTTATAGTATAAGTCATTGGTGTTACCTTTGTGTATATTGTATCGTGAAAATTGTGTGTAATATATGTGTCAATTATGTAGAGTTTATGGAGAAATAAAAGCGCTCACTAAAAACACTTACTTATACATGCTATACTATTCATTAATACTTTCCTACTTAATTTACGCATGATGCGGAAATACTTACAAATCTCAATTACATACTTTGATGCTAATACAAAAGAAAACAATTCGTAATATTGCCTAATCTAGGTATTTAGATCATACCCATCCACTGTCTGTTCAATATAAGTGTTTAAAAGTTTTACATATTGTAAAATTAAAAACCTTGATTATAATCTATAAATTCAAAAATAACATGTTACCTATCAATACATTCATATGGTACCAGCTAGTAAAATAAGGGTAATTTTAATGTAAACTTTTGTAAGACGAAAAGAAAGTTAAACTCAATAAATGTATGGGTATTAAATTATGGAACCAATTAGAAGCAACTATTTGCAATATAAAAACAATTAATATTTTAAGCACATCATTAATAATATGTTCATTTCTTTATATGATTGATATCGATGCTAAAATATGTCTGTAAGTTTATTTACTGTTCAAATACAACATATATGATAAAATATATACAATAATATGTTATTGATACAATAATTAATCATTTCAAATTTAAACTTATATGGATTTGTTGTTGTTTCATAAAGATATAATTATATCTATTGACTATTCCACTTCTTTTTTAACTTGTCATGAATGTTTTTAATGTTATATTAAGGGGCGGTGCGTTTTATAAGCAATGCTTCAAGCATCCTACTTTTCAACATTCTATATGTGTTTGTTGTCATTAAAATTATGTATTATGAATGTTGAAATAAACGAATTGAATTGAATTGAACATGGAACACCGGTTAAACAAGGCCATGGAGAGTGTTTGGCGTCTATGTTTGTCAAACATCATGTCAC
Source organism: Paralvinella palmiformis (assembly GCA_025642065.1). NCBI lineage: Eukaryota > Metazoa > Annelida > Polychaeta > Terebellida > Alvinellidae > Paralvinella > Paralvinella palmiformis. The sequence goes on along the minus strand of JAODUP010001013.1, from coordinate 85,427 downwards.
ATTCCGAACTTTTCCGAAGATTCCCGATTAAAGCTGTGGGATGTGAGATGATAGCAAAACAAGTTTTAAAATCACTGTAACTTTATTTCTAGGAAACAATAAATTATATCTCTGACTGAAATTGATTTTAATAAATAACACAGACATTTTGACTAATTTGGAAAACATTTTCCTGTAAGCTTTAATATTTTGAGTCTGATTTTATCATACCTTCTTTATTATTCACTGGCTCAGATACAAATACCAACTGACTGTAGACATATTAGAGACATTAATCACTGGAAATATATGTTCTGTACAGTACAGTACTGACAAGTATATGGATGAAGTGAGCATAGTCGGAGATAGACATGAATGAACAGGAAAAGATCAATTTATGACTGAATGAAGAATGGGTTTACTTTGTTTTTCTTATTGGTAGACAATATTTCCAAATGGAATATTTTAAATTGGTCCAGAACACGATAATAAAAAGACTTGCTGGTCTGACGTAATGTATTAAACGGGTGTGGTTGAACAGATTGACCAAGGTTAACCCATAACATTTATAAGAAGATTTCATATATAGTTTCACTGTTTGTGGACAATATGATAGTGGAGAACTGACTATCTGTAAACTCCTACGGTCATGAGAAAATATTTGTGTGCCAATTCTTTTCAGTAAATAGTCTGAAACATCCTAATTTTTAACAATATCTGTATACGTTGTTGTTATTATTTGATTTCATCACTGTATTCCAAACATTAAACCTGATCAGTTAATCATTAACTGTTATCGTTAGAAGAATCATACAAAGCCAACAATATATATGCAATGGAGTAAAGTACGTGTACCAAGCATACCGTATACCAAGGGACAGACTAATCATGTTGTCTGTAAGAACGTTCTGTATGTCACGCATTTATTTATCTTTTGGGGCGACCTGTATGTAAGCTGGGCTAAGATGTCTTAGGGTGGGGGCTGAGGGTTCATGCACGATAAGTTAAGTTGTGTGGGCTGAGTTGCCTACCAATTTGTTTTAACAGGATTGATTTTCGGTGTATTTTGCCAAATTAATGTATGTTTAGTTGTTGTATGATACGCTGTGTGTGGCTCATAGCCACTTGTCTTACTCCAGACTGAGCTGTTTGGATAAACGAGAAGGTGGAGAAACCTCCAAATGATGATGATGATTTATGTTTTACGGCCATTTTTGTGCACATGGTAAGATAAATGGCACGAGCTACCTCCAAAGGCAGTGATGATTCTAATCAGACAACTTGCTCTTCAGGTATTTAATAATAAATGAATACAGAATGAAAACACATCTCGATTAAATTACAGTTAGCTCAATAAAATATAATCACAGAAGCTGATAATTAATTGAAATCTGGTAATTAATTGAGGAATTATTTTGTTTACTTAGATTGTATATAACAGTTAAGAGGATTATAGTTTTAGTATGTAAGTCTCTTCATACTTACATGCATACTCTCTGCCAGGTGTACTGATTAGTGAAAAATAATCGGGATTTACCATATATATATATATATATATATATATATATATATATATATATATATATATATATATATATATATATATATATATATATATATATATATATATATATATATATATATATATATATATATATATATATATATATATAAACACACATATATATATATATATATATATATATATATATAGTTATTATCATAAATAGACAATTATCAGATTTATGTGGTCAGAAAGATAACATAAAGTATTATGATGAATATTATGATACATTTGATTCAAGAATGTTAAGTGCATACATTAAAAACATGCTTTCTAGTATAGGAGTGACAGCTCTAAATCTATTAAATACAGAAAATCTCTTATTCCAAATTTAGACCTTTTCATATATAAACTGCATATAATGTTTTATTTTGAATTTATCAACATTGGTTATGCTAGGATTCATTTAAATTAGTGTATATAATGAAAACAATTAGCTGAATAAGTAGATCAGTGGTGATTTAATTTATCAATATTACTCAGTTGCTATATGCATATATTTAAAAGAGTATTTATGTCACGGTAGTGGCTTCTATTTCAGTGAACACGTACTCAGGCTTTTAAGGAATATATATATATATATATATATATATATATATATATATATATATATATATATATATATATATATATATAGTCATGGCATATGATTTAAATATCTCCATTAAAAATGTAACTGTTACTAATTGCATCTTAATCAACCTGCTGGACTATTTCAGGCACTTTGCAGTTGATCACTCGTCATGGCAGACGCAGTGGTGGTATAGGCATACTCTACAAATCGGGACTATCTCTCGCGGTGAGTAAGTCAGAGACAACGGAGATGTATATTAATTTTGAAAATATGGACTCTACCATAATTGTAGGTAAAGTTACAGTTAAACATTGTATTATAAATCGCCCCCTCGTTCTAAACAAATTGGTTTTAGAAACTCAATTTTCTTTGATGAATGATCTAAATACCTAGATAGCATAGCCATTATCCCATATGATGTCATAATAACTGGTGGTTTAAACTTCAATGTGGACATTAAGTCTGATATTGAAGCTCGTAGGTTTTCCGGTATATTGGATTCGCGCGGATTGACTGAGCATGTTAGCAGTGCAACTCTAGATTGTTGAGGTACTACCGTCGTCTCAACACCTGAGTAATTGTCAATGATGAGTTGATGAGCTGGTAGAAACCTATAACAAAGGTGTCCAGAGTAACATAAATCACTATGCTCCCTCTTGATAAAACAATTTCAGGAAAGCAGAGACAACCTGGCGCTGAAACTCCTTAATGGTGTACTTTGAAATAAACAGGGACCACTGTAGGAAAAATGAACACACTATTCGAATAGAAGAAGTATTTCTATTCCACAAAGATACGGGGAATGTGGAAAAGGTCAAATGAAACTCTTCAAATTAATTAAGAACTTGATTGGAAGTAACTCAAATGTAAATCTTCCACATTTTAACTCTGCTGAACTCATGGCGGACAAGTTTTGCAATTATTTCATGAGGAAAACAGCAATCATCAGAAATAAGATACTACCGACGATATTTCCATGGATGCAAATATTATGTTTAATGGAAATATGCTCGAAATTTCGACCGACTTCTGAGGTTGAAGTCAATGAGATAACAATAAAGCCTCCGTACAAGTCATAAAACGCCGCCTAGGGACAACCACATCATGCAGGAAATATATGTTTGGTCTCCAATGAGGTATTCGAAGAAAATACATAAGTTTCATGAATGAAAGTCACCGTTTGGTCGATGACTTCGTCTTTATATCATGTAAACCAGCCAGAAAATTACGTCTAACCCCTCCAATGAAAGTCAATCGTCTAGCCCATGCGACAAAAACACGTTATTGGCACCATTAAACAGTGAAGCCGAGTGCTATTTTCCGATGAATCCACTATCCAGCGGTTTAGCGCATGTATGCTCCATATTCAGAGCCCAGTTGGAAAACGCTTTGACGAACTGTACACTCAGCAGACAATAAAACACCGATCTAGTTTCATGATATGAGTTACCAAGTCGATCAAAGAAACACCTGGACTAAACCTCATACCTACAGGCGCGACCATAAACGGTCACAAATACGTTGATTTGCTGAAAGACAAGTGACAGTTGCATATAAACATACATGGCTGCATACTATTTATGCAATATAGCCCACCTCACCATTGATCCCCAATTACCTCATGGAGAATACAAATGATCACTGCTGCAGCAGCCAAATTTAAAAAAAAAAAAAAAAAAAAAAAAAAAAAAAAAAAAAAAAAAAGAATCTTTTTCCTATGAAAAAACTCACAAAAACCCTAAAAACGGCCTTTGATTATTTTTTACCACATTGGATAAACAAACAATATATGGCCCAAAAAAAGGGGAAAAGGGCCCCAAATAAAACACAGCCACCAAACGGGGTTGTTTTCCCAATTTAAAAAATCGGGGGAAAATTAAATTTTAATTAAAAAAAAGGGGGTTAAAACCCCCTTTAAAAAACCCCGGGAAAAAGAATTTTCGGGGGCCTTTAAAAATGGGCTTTCACAAAAACATTAGCCCGGTTTTTTTAGAGGAAAAAATCATTTAAAAATAATAGTAAAATTAAATTTTGGCCAAAAACAAAATCATAAAAAACATGAAATTTTTCTTAAACCGGGGATAAAGGTTTTTTGTAATCTCCACACTTAAAACCCTTGCCATGGCATAAAAAGTTTTTTTAAAATATCATGATGGGTTTTTCAGAAAATGTACACAAAATTCCCCCGATTTTTAAAAATCCCCTGTACCTTAAAATTGGGGGTGATTTTTTGCTTTTTTCTTTTTTCTTTGCAAAAACCTTTTTTTTAATTTTGTCACAATTCCTTTCCCTTTCAAGATTGAAACCTTAACCAAAGGGGATTTAAATTTCCCCCTTCGGCCCCTAAAAACAACCTCGTATTGTGTTCACACATACACACACACACACACACACACACACACACACACACACACATATATATATATATATATATATATATCAGTATTTCTGGTAAATATTTCGTGAATTTATGATGGAAGAGTATTATTTTTATGTCGATACATCAACAGATTTAATTGTACATTATATAGTTCCTGTAGTTTTAAAGTATTTAGTTTGTTAAATAGAGATGCGGTAGCTGCATTATACTGTGATTGTGTTGTATGTCGTATTGCTCGTTTCTGTAATGTAATTAGTGATTTTATTGTTGTCTTAATTGCCGGCCAATTTTTAAAGAAAAAATTTTTTTTCAAAAAATATTTTCAAAAAAACTTTTAGGGTTAAAAGTTCACCCACGAGAATCGTTGATCTATTATAATATCCAAACATTTCCTGCTTTTAAGCCGCTTTATTTTTTATCAGTAATATAATCTCGTTTTCATCACCATTGAATGCATTATTTCTATCAAGTGTGAATACAATATAATTAGTTTTACTGACATTTAAACTGAGTTTATTTGATCTAAACCATTCAGTTAGTTTTTGTTTTATAAATCCTCATTCATTTCGCTAACAAAATCACGTTGCTGCTAAAGTAATATGGTTGTAATATCAGCAAAATGTATAGATTTGGCTGTTTTAAAAACACTAGAAACATCATTAGAATAAATGATAAACGAAGGGGGACTAATGATAGAGCCATCTGGTACACCACATATCATATCCTTAGTTTCAGATGATATATTATTAATTCATAACGAATTGGTTCCTAACAGTTAAGTAGTTTCTGCACCACTCTCATACGATAATGAGCCAGTTTGTTTATTAATATATCATGACCTACCGTATCAAATGTCGTGGAGAGGTTCAGGAACATCCCTAGTGATGATTCTTTATTTTCAAACGCATTTAAAATATTGTGACAAAATCCCATGACGGCATTGACTGTCCATAATTTTTCTTTTCTTAAATTTAATTATAATTAGGACGATTTCATTATGACATGACGGTGGAAAATATATTGAATTCGGATTTGGTATTTTATTCATAAAGTGTTTATACATATATTTGCCTTTTGAAATTATATCTGCTAATTTGCAATTAGTGTTCGTCTGTTGTTTCAATATTATTAATTAAAATTTGTCTGGATATTCCTTTTTTGTCAATGAGTCTACCGATTGGTGAATTAATTGTATGGAGATACCTTCCAATATAATTATCCTATTCCTTAAATATTTCACTATAATAGATGTCTTCATCCGAACATCGGATATGCGATAGGTGTAGATCATATAGCTTAAAGGACACTCTGGGCATCTGGTTTACTTGAGTTAATCCAGTTTTCAACCGATCTATAAAATCAACTCGAGCAACATATCCCTTAAAGGTACTGCCTTGTTCTATGATCTCAGATCCTTCGGTTACATTGAGAGAATGAATAGGCTCATTAATATCAGTGTCTGGCAGTGAGGATTGTAGGAACTGTGTCTGGAGGGTTTTTCATGTAATAATAATAATAATAATAATATGTGATATGTATATAGCGCCCTATTCAGCTAGAAGCTGCTCTAATGCGCTTTACAATATTATGTACAATCTTATTATCCCTGACTCAAACCTGTTTCCACCCAGCACATACCTCAACTCCCAATGGTGCATACAGCGTATGCTGCCATTATAGGGGCAAAGCGTTACTCAAACGCATAGTCAGCGCATCCTGTCAGTTAACGTAGAGTTTATCATTTGCCAATCGAACTCCATTGCGTGAATCCCATTTTTGGCTGGTTCTTCGAGTGTTCCTCAGTTGATTAGTGTGCATCAGAACTTTATCTAGCTGATTCGCTACTGGAAATGTGGTCAGGATTGAACGCGCCCTGTCCTTGCCGCGTTTATCAAGACGGTGGGCCAGAGATATATATAGAGCTTGTCTACGTGATCTACATGCATCGTGCTGGAGAGAAACTAGTGTATTATAGCAACAGTGTGTTAACCTTCAATCCCGCGACAAACAACTATACTGTGGTCAAAACTAAAGATAAGGTTGCATTTCATTGAGTTTCATTTACTGAGCCGTACCATTATGTTTTCTGGCCAACTTAGCACTTAAGTATGATACTGCCGGATTCAACATCGCCTTCTAGTTTGTCAAACTTGGTTGACATTGCATGTTCGTAGGATTGCACCTTGTCGTCTAATTTGTCTAACTTAGGGTACCTAAATAAGGTACCACGGTGCAGGTTTAACATCTGCAGCGAATTTTGCCATGTTGCTACCTGTGGTATATGGCAGCTAAACACTTTCTGTACAGGCAATTCTCAGCGTCATGCTTCAGGGTCCTCACGATAACTAGTGTATTCTAAAACAATGAGGCTGTGTGTGTAAAAATACACCAATAGTCCGAAGCTACCAAGAACTGTTCCACCACAACATATAATGGTATTGTACAATCGCGATTTCAATTCCTAAAATAACATATCCAGTCAAATCAAATTAATTATGTCATATACGTGTCCTTATAAAAACAATATCCTTTAAAACGTGATATATAATAGTCCTCATACACATGTATTTATATTAGTGAACTCCGGTGGTCTAGCAGTTAAGCACCCGGCAATTTGTGCCAAGGCTCACAGGTTCGATCCCGGCAAGAGGTCGAAACTTTTCCAGGGATTAACCTTTTCGACTCACAACATCGTGGGTGGCTGACGACGTTAAATGGCGCTGCCGTCTCCGCTGAATTATTAACAATAAAGGGGGACGTTAAAAACCCTTGAGTACGTAAAACACTCATGCAGTTGCCACCCACAGGCTATTTCGGCTCCATCTATCTGTACTGCTCCCTTGTGAGTGGTGGAGGAGGAGTTTTCTCAACCACTCCAACATAGAAGCTGTGCTGAATAAGCGACAGCCTGGGGATTCTCCCTGAACAACAAATCAATCATGTATTTACATAATAAACGGGAGACCGATTGTTCTGGCCAACTCGTTGTGCAGCCATTTGGTATTGATTAAAAAAGAAGCAATTATATTTTAGGAAATGATTCACTACCAATGATATTCTCTCATTAAAATCAGCCTCACAGAGACCATTGTAAGTAGTTCAGTTATTAAGTAATCTAATAATTATGTTATTTGTTAGTTAATTATTGCGAATCACTTTATTAAGCTGAAGATGTGGCTATAGAAGTAACTGGAATACAAATAGTCGTAAGTTGGTTACAAATCATAAACATATGCAGGTGTGTGTGTATGTGTGTGTGTGTGTGTACGTGAGTGCATGCGTGCGGGTGTGTGTGCGGGTGTGTGTGTGTGTATGTGTGTGTGTGTGCGTGCGTGTGCGTGCGTGTGACGTTCACTCGGCAACTACTTTCATGTGCGTGTACCAAATACGTATTATATATGATCATTTATATATAATCTTGATATACTTTTGCCACCAAACTGGCCCATACTTGTTCACTTGACATTAACGGATAGTAATATTTTCCTAGATTAACGACGATGTTCATATATAGTGCAACGCACTTATAACGAACTATTTGGTGGGTAGCTAACGAGTTCGTCATGTCAGTGATTGATTATATGCGTGTATGCAGTTTATCCGCTATGTGGCAGTGTTGTATGTGACTGTTTTAAACTATTCGCTAAGTGTCAAACGCAAACATAAGTTATCTAACAAGTCTTAGGATAGTTAAAATATTAGTAGCATATGAACTCATTGCATTGAAGTTTACCGTCTGTAGAAAAAGGAGTTATACAATCTGGTGAGCACGCTAAGTCTAAGGATGCTGAAACTCGAACTGTGGACAGAATGGAGTCATGGTGACAACAAATATGATTCTGCAAACGCACGATTATATGAGTTAATTAGCTTTGAAAGGGTCCTTCATCGATGTTTGAGAGAGAGAGCGAGAGAGAGAGAGAAGTCTTATAGCCAGTCCCAGTGCGCCTCTACTTTGTCTAACTCGGTAACTCTTACTGCGGATAAACTGTCGTATATCGCTAAGTCTATAGACACAATCAGGACGTTTGTTTACGGTTCAAAATGAGATGGTTTCGGATTCTTCATCATCTTCATCTGTTAATGTGGAATAGTCGGTATTATCATGCGCGAAGAGCTCTTCTTCAGTAAACGTTGATGATGTCACCAGATTGACATAGACACCGACTTAATCGGCAAATGTCGCAGTCGTTTGAAGATAAATCACTACAGATACCAGTGAACGTGGCATCGGCCGTGTCGTCGACAGCAACAGATGCACAAGTAACTTCTGCAAGAGGAAGCGATACCTATTAGACCACAGAAGGTGCATCTTTCACAAACCACCTTTCCAGAAGCAATGCGAGATGATGGACTGAGTCTCATGTCTCTAGACTGAGGTACTGAAGTCGACGACGTCCTTTAGGCTGATATCATAAGGCTGATTTTTGTGGATGAGCGTTTGGACCAAGCGTCCACGGTACTGATCTTTAAAGCTTGCTCTTATCCTCTGGTCCATTCGGCATTTTAGTTCGCGTCGGAATTGCTCGAAGACGATGGCCGTCTTCCGGATGTTGCTGTTATTGTGTTAGCCAACAGACAATGATGACACCTTCACTTACTTTGAAGCAACGTGGTGTATATAAACCGTTCTGGTGTGAGATGGCTGCGGTTTGTCGGTCCCATACATGTTGATATGAAGAAGGATGGTGACCCGTTTTTTAGGGTTTTTCTTGCAGCCGTGACAGTCTGTAGGAAGAACTTATATGGAAGAAGAAGAATAAAGGATACACCAATATCGATGACATTATCAATGTAACCTGGCGAGAACTGGCCCAACCAGTACGGGAGATCTTTAATGAAGCATCAACTAAAACGAAGCCGTTGCAACCGTCAAATATGCTCAGCCATGAAGTGTTTGCCGTGAACGCTGTAACGTTCATCTTCGCTGCGAGTTAATCTGCTCTAGCCATCAGAATCGGTCGGTTTATGATGATGTTTTGTGAGATCCGGATGCCACAAACCATTTGAAAAGTGCTGCCTCGACTAAGTCGAATGGCGCCAGTCTCATTCGTGTCCGTCTGTGTCTCATATTTATCTCCCACTCCTCCAGACTTTTGTCGAGATTATACAGGATTTTTCACTGAAGACCAAGAACAATACCACGTTCATCTGCTACGGAAGACTTTTGCCGCCCATCATCTAGGGATCGAATTATTGCCATTTTAATCTCTAGATCTATGCACGTGTGTTTCGGATCTTGCTTTGTATACACGACGGTCAAAATTTCTACTAATTTGCAGCTTTTAAATGAGCGTATTTATACACAACTAAGTACAAGACTAAGTGTATTTAAAAAATGCTATACCAAGAAAATGAATCACATCTGGTTTAGCTTATTGTAATCGATCCGACAAAATACCCCCATACTGACCTAATTACGTTAGCACTGACACTTTGTGTAGCCGTGGACATGGCTTATTCCGAGCTACAGTGGGAAGAATTTGCCCACAACTGGGCGATTTAATTTTGGTCATATACTGGTTAAAACCATGAATTCGTTATATCGGTGTTTGTTATGTGCATAAACGATTACAATGAAAAATATATGGGGAAAATCCGTACAGAAGAAATCACTTCGTTATATCCGTGAATTCATTATACATGTGTTCGTTATTAGCGTATTGTTGTTAGGATTAACCAAAATTTTGCAAGTATATTTGTATGTTTTAGTGGATGTAAAAGTGACAGTCCACCCTCAGAAAATATTTAAAAAATATATAATGCTTAGAACAATAACCAAAAATTCCACAATAATAATCAAGAAATATAGCTGATATCATAGATATAGGGAAATAATTCAAATTACTGGAGGGCCACCATTATGGCTGCACCGGAAGTCAGATTCGAAGGCGGGAAGAAGAAACTGAAATGTTCTGACGTCACATTGGTGCGCTGTAGACTGATGAGGATTATAGTTTCTCTTGAGCGTTAATTTCTGAGCCATTTCGAATCATCTTCCTTTGGTCGGTCAGGTTCTTTCTGGCTCAAAATGATATGGTTCTATGTCATTCATGACGTAATTTTAACAAGATAATGCCGTTTAGTTCTGGAATAATTCTTTGCTCACAAATGTTTACATGCTTTTGTACGGGCTCTGCAGACGTCAGATCAACCGGATACGCTGAAGTGACGTCAGCACTCAGGAGCTTCCGGTCTCTGTCTAGCTTCAAAATGGCGGCGCTCAAAGGCCATTAAAAGTCGATTAATCAGCACTTTGAACTGGATTATTTAATATGTCGGTGATCGTTTACACATTTTGACATTATTTATGATATTTCTGAGTCTAATTGTATTCGATCTCAAAATTTGAAATGGAGGTGGACTATTCTTTTAGGTGTGTGTTGTACTCTCGGCAGATAAACACGTACCTGGTGCGATAGACCAGCCTATGAAAATGAAGGAAATTGGCATGACCAATCAGGGTATTGGACTGTGGTGCATCATGCTCGTGATCTGCAGCGAACTATTCTGTGGATCGACTTCTTCCAAACAGGACACTTGAACAGAACGAAGCTAGTTTTTTCGGTCTGTTATCCGTCAAAAAGTAATTAACCACGTGTCATGGGATTATGTTAGGAGTGGTATGTGATAGACTAGCGTTGACGTGTCTACTCAGAGCATTAATGTTATCAGTGTTGCCTGTAGAATGAAATATATTATTACAGGCTACCTAAGTGAATTTTAATTGAACATTATTTACTTTAATTGTATTGAAATATGGTCAAATTACAGTTGTGAAATAGTTGTCTATATTACGGAAATCGTTAGTTTAGTTTAGTTTGTATGTATTTTAGGATACATATAGAGAGGCATAGGCACAGAACATCAACATATCTAAATATCATTTGAGACATCTACCTCCATAAATCTAAATAAAACTATACATACCTCAAACTAAATATGAAATGTTCCATACCTCCACATATCGATACATATATGCGTAGACCTATATATGCGTCTGGGCTACTCATCAGCCTGTGGGGAACCAGATAATTAGCTTTTTGTACGTGACTAATATGTCACGCTCACAGGGATGCGGTTGATGTAGGCTACGCAGAAAAAGCGGAAGCAAATAAAAAAGTACAATTTGATACCACAGCTCGCAGTTTACAACACGGTCATGTGGTTCAACAGTAAGTTAACATATACACAAGATAAATATTTTGACACCACAGTTTACGTTCAGCAGTAATTTGCTGTGGCTCAAAGATAGCCTGTACATAAAACATTTCGATACCACAGGTGCTGCTCCATTCTAGGTTCGAATAGCTAAACAAATCATACCTATATCAACCATATGGGCTCCCGGCACGCCAACCAACATAACAGTTTCAGTTGAACGCACAACAGGGTGTTTCGTGTACACTACCGGCGTCACTAAGTCGTTAACTGATCAGGGTGAAAATGTGTGCCTGTCATGAACTCTCGGCACGCTAACCGACATAACAGTTTCAGTTAAACCCCAAGGTGTTACCCGATCAGAATGAACACGTATGCCTTTTATGAGTACTCGAAGCAGTAACCAACACAATAGTTTCAGTTGAACACATGATAACGTTGTGTCGTGTACACTACCTATATATAGTAGCAGGAAAGTGACTTAGCTCAAAAAACAAAGTAGCAATGCTGTACAATGGATTATTACTGGACAAGAACGAAATAGCGTCTTAATCCTGAGTAAATACTATAATTTACTCAAACGTAACAGCTAATCCTCATACCAGTGTAGCCTAATTACTTAGAGCATGGGGAAAAACTATGTCCGCAGCTTATTACCAATGGAGATACCTGCCGGAGTAACAAACGACTCCAGGAGTATAAATCCATCAAGCAGCATTGCATGAATTAATAGGTCGTTTCGCCAGACCACATAAGAGGACAACAATACAGATTCTACATTATACCTAGGGCTATTGATTCCTGCCAATGTAGCTGTGGAAAAGTGACAGATTGCCAACTGATGACGATATCACCTCATCTGATACTGAAACTAAACAGACTGATATGGCTTCTGATGAAAACATAGTATCAGGGAGTAATAGTGATTATGATTTAACATTTATTGTTGGTGTGAGCCATGATTTGAAAAGATACTTATGCAATGAAGTTTACAATATATTATATGTTCGTTAGCAATGGACTGACTTTATTTGTTAAATGTTGGAATATTACAGAGTATTTATTATTTTCGTCAACTGCCAAATATGTGAGAAGTTGACACATAGCCATACATGTGTGATACTACTGTGGATTGATTTAGATGTGATTGTATAGATTATATGTACTTAGCTGGGTATTATGACTTCATTAGTAGTCCGTGATAAGCAATAACAGTTTGTAAAATGAGATTTGTAGTATTTTATTATTTTGAAGTATTACTGTTATAAATTGCTAAATGCGTGGAGATCTATGTATATGATAATACTGGAGATGAGTTAACACTTGTGCAACTATCACAGGTTGCCTTTATCCTGTGGACTGATTAACCAGACTATTATCATAAGAAAATTTCTATTGACAATTATTGTTTAGTCACTTCATGTGTGATAATCATCATATTATTTCTTATCATTATATTTCTATAGTCAAGCTGAGTTTTCCTTCTGTCATTTAGCTTTTGTTTTCTTGGATGTTGTGATGAGATTACGTCGTATTTCAACTTTGAATACAGGTATTTATTTCAAAATATGTCATTTTGTATGCTAAATGCCACAGATAAATGGAATGAATTGTTAAGTAGTAATGACTGACTACAATACGATATTTGGCAATATCAGCAGCTATTTTGAATTCCAAGATGACCTCCATGCATTAGATAACACCAGGCTAAATCACATATATCATAATGAAGGCTTAGAGCCCATTAGCAGTTATCTTCTTATCATAAAATTCAAATATATGGCAGAAAATGTGATTTTCGCTGGTTTCAACGACACTTAATTCCGCGTTAATCAAGAGTCATAACAATTTATCAGTGTCATCATTCGATTCCTCGTCTTCAAATACCATTTTGAAAATGACGTCACACAGGTAGTCCATCCCAATTTGGTCATGGTGGCATTCACGTTTCATGTTGGTAGAGGTCCCAGTAACAAAATAAAATAGGTCTCGTAGGTTCCTTGGGGGTGCACGAGGGGGGGGAGATAAGAACCCGATCACCCCCCAATGATCTAAGTTACCAGTACTAAATTATCCGCATACAGTAGTTCCCATGGCAATTCCTCCCTGGCCTCAGATGTGTTTCCAAATCAGCCACGAATAGTAGTAATAAACGTAGCACCGATTATTGATGCAACACCATCTTCTCAAACTCTTTACTGTTTCCATGCTTTGTTTTCACCACTATCCTGGCATTATTATCAGGGTTGAGGCGATTACCGGACAACGGTAATCGATTACGATTACTTGATAATACTATGATTACGATTACATTTTCTCGATTACATTGTAAGGTGATCATGATTACAATCACGATTACAATATATATATATATATATATATATATATATATAAAACACAGACATGAATGTGATTCTACAATGTTTACATGTTGCTTTATAAGAACCAGGCACACTTTCTGGTATGTTCTTGAAATGAAAATGTACAAGGGACTATGATGCCGATTGTACGAAGTTAATTTGTTTTAATATTTCTTAGATCAATATTCACCATGAAGCTAAGGAGCTAGTAATGCATTCGCAATGAATGCACAGGTATTTATAACTGAGATTAGTGCAAACTGAGATTAGTGCAAATAATATCAATGGAAATGTTTGAATATTTTGGAACTATATATTTAGTAATGAAATGCATCACGTGTGGCGTGACTTTAGCCAGGTAAGGTCTATATAATACATAGGTTAATTAGAATATGGCCAAACGGCACACTGCGAACACCTCTATAACTTGACCACCTCTGTATATTGACCACTTTTCACAGTCTTAAGTTATTGCTATGTTTTAAAATTGTATGTTTCTTATATAACTCGACTACCTCCCAACTCCGTACTTCGTCCTTTGATCGCCGTCTAATATCCACATTTGTCACCCCTTATATCGATCGGGGGTCAACGTGTAGGATTGTTCATGTTCGCTATCGCATGCGTTAATTTAATTGGCTGCTTGTTACCCGATTGCTGCCCAATCAGGATCGGTTAGAGCTGTAGTTAAAACGACAGTGTCACAAAGACGCCATGCACGATGGCTGGCTGTGTGACTAACTTTGGCTTAACAGTGTGAAAACAACACGAATTAATCTGAAATGCCTCTTTATAGGACTTATAATAGCGGCAACATCTGAAGCAGTGTTTCAATCCATTTTCCTTATATGTTCATAGAACCAATAAACTGACAAATCATCGTGTATGAATATGACATACCAAACCATATCTCTGGCATGATATAACATGGTAAATAATCAAACACCTTGTGTAATCGTGAAAGTAATCGCTGATTACGAATACATTTACAATTTGTTCGATTAGATTGCATCTGGAAATGGCGATTAAGATCACAATTACTTGAGATCATGTAATCGATTACAATCGATTACGATTACCGAATACGATTACTCCATTCCTGATTATTATACATTGCCAGTTTCCTGAATGCACAACAAACAACTTATCTTAGCAATCTATCGAACGCCTTCTCCATGTCCATATATGCATAAAACAATGCCATCGTTTTTCATCAGCAACTGCTGCCATAATACGATTATTGAATAAGTGGGTCCCTTTTCGGGCATAAATCCACAATATCTTTTATCAGTGCTAGCTTTCTCCAAGTCCTTGTCCAATAACAATCTATCGCCAAATACGACCCACACTCCAATAGATCTGTTCTCCCTTCATTCCACCACTATGTCTGTTGATGGATGTACTAGCCCTGTGTCCAACCCCATATACCTCACTAGTTGCAGGTAAGGGTCCTTCCTTCTCTCTCTCTCCCCCCCTCTCTCATATCATGTTCACACCATCACACTTCACATCCTTCTCCAACATCATTCTCTCTCGGCATTTCCTTTATACACTTTCATATCCTTTAATTTCATGTCAATAAGTATCAGATGGTGCTGTGACGCCTCTGACACCAAAACACCGACACCATGATTCCCATCCAGATATAAACTTGTAATGGCAATGCCCATTAAAATAAACTGATATAAAACATTCTTAACCTTTTTCTCAAAAGCCTGACCATAATGTAATCGGAAAATCCTTGACCTAATAAGGCCATTGATATGCCACAGGAATGGCGATGGATGTTAACCCAGTATTCATGAAGTTAATAAAATTAGCATACTAAAGAATTCATTCCTGCCAAGAACTGATGTCGGTCGTCTACCAATGCCTGGGGCTTTTAAAAATAAATCGTAAGAATGAGCTACTTTTTACAGTTATATCGGAAACCAACCCTTTAATAGTTGGTAATGTTATTCCTCTATTTGAAAGTTGCTGAACTGTTAATTCATTATTTGCCTACGATGCCAAGTTAGCGGTTAAATAGAAATTTGCAATTAACATTTTCTTGGTTATGCCGTACAAGCTTATAAGCCGCACTCAACCCGAACTGTTAAGCTTTCTCCTGAGAGGGCTACTTGGACCTTCGGTTTATATAACTAACGGTTTAGAATTAAAACAAACAAATCTTAATGAATAAATAGTCCCAACTAATGTTATTTTTACCGCTTTTTAAAACTCTTTTTTTCAGAATCTTTTGTGAACACGCAGACAGACAAACAAATAAACACATATCTGCCTTATTCATATTGATTTATGTATGTAAATAAGGGTCTATGTTAAATTTAAGTTAGTAAAATAAAATTAGCACATCCCAGAGCCCCGAGCTGGATGATACATCAGCGATCATAATATATAAACTGTAATTTTTGTAATAAACAAATCATGTAATATCTTAATTAAATATGTGTATACATATTTCAAATGACAACTATGAAGGCCGTTTAGTTTCTTCCCCTTATCTTCTCATAAATCATCCAGCTACGTTCTTATCATGCACCTACCCCAAAATGCATCTGCCGGCCCACATACACGCACGTGCACATACACACACACACACACACACACACACATATATATATATATATATATATATATATATATATATATATATGTATATAAAAACTATTTGTGTACATGATCATACAATTGAAAATGTATGATTATATATGTGTATTAAATATGTGTATACATATTTCAAAGGACAATTATGAAGGCCGTTTAGTTTCTTCCCCTTCTCATAAATCAGCCAGCTACGTTCTTATCATGCACCTACTAACTGTTAAATTTAATATAGACCCTTATTTACATACATAAATCAATATGAATAAAGCAGATATGTGTTTATTTGTTTGTGTCAAATGTGTCAAAAAATTTTAATGAACTGGTTCAAGGGACATTTTCTTCCGGCTAATCCTGAAACATTCCAATTGATTTTATTTAGCAAGATCAAATTAGAAAACAGTAAAGTGGTAGATAATGTTAGTCTCATGCTTCCTGCCTCAGTCAAACTGCTACGTATCCAAACTGATCGTGCACTTACCTTTAATGAACATATATCAACAACCTGCAAAAATGCAGGACGCCAATTAAATTATCTCGGTCGGTTGTCAAATATATTGAATTAGATAGACAAATATGTATTGTTTGAATGTTTCATTGGGTCACATTTTAACGACTGTCCGGCTGTCAGGCATTTCTGCAAAATATCAGATATTAAGAAAATAAAAAATATTCAGAAACGGGCTTTACGCTATATTATAAAAGATTATTCATCCCGGTATACAGAATTACGAAATATGGCTTGCAAGCTTCTTCTGGCTTGCAAACCTCTTCTGTATCTAGACAGAATAAAGCTTATTATGATTGAAATATCTAAGATTATTCATAAAATAGGACCTAGTTATCTACATGAACTATTTGCTCGAAATGTAGACATTCACATTTTCAGAGGTTCATTCAGGGTTACGATGCCTAAATTTAGAACTATAAAGTATGGTAAGCACTCTTTGTGATATGAAGGGACTCAAATGTGGAATCAGTTAGATGACGATATTAAACGAGCTATTAATCTAAAGGTATTTAGAAGGCGTATAAAGAAATGGAAAGGTCCTATTTGATTCTGTTTTAATTGTTCACTGAATTTAATGCGATAGTATCTTATTAACATTCAACGTATTAATCAAAATTTATTCTTCATCATGTTCATCCGTTATGTTTTGTATCTTTGCATCACATTCGTTCAATCTTTAATCATAATATCGTCTAATTTATATTCGGTTAATATGTTTTAGCTAATGTTACTTATATATGTATTATCGAACTGAAATTAATTTTTTATCTTAGCTTATCTTACATAGATATATACTGATACGCACAATCGCACATAGATCTTGTACCAAAAAGGTACGTTCTCAGCCCCCCCCCCACACACACACACACACACACACACACACACACACACACACGTTAACGGTTTAGATGTTGACTCGCCTGATGAAGTACGAGATTCTCTCAAATACGTCTGCGGCTCTTTTGAAATACGTACGGCGGTAAATATTTGAACTTTAACGCTCGCATTTTAAACCGGGTTTAAGAGAAGCTTTTACTTCATGTAATATAATATAAAGAATTATATGTTTTTGTGAT
Organism: Paralvinella palmiformis; assembly: GCA_025642065.1. Lineage (NCBI taxonomy): Eukaryota > Metazoa > Annelida > Polychaeta > Terebellida > Alvinellidae > Paralvinella > Paralvinella palmiformis. Next base: position 67,218 of record JAODUP010001013.1, on the reverse strand, counting down.
AGTGCATCAATACATGGTAACAAGGTGAGTTTTAATTAGAGCTTTTTAAAAATTAATTTGATAGATACTAGTTGATACATTTGCATATTATATTGTTTTATCAGCTAACATCACCTGTATACATCTTAGAAAATTTATAAAACAAGATCTATATGTGTCATAAAAATATTATTTTCATGCTATTTCAGTATTTCTATATTTCTATGATTCTATCTATCTATCTCGCATTCTCTCTCTCTTTCTCATGTGTGTGTGCGTGTGTGTGTGGATTTGAGTTGCAAGGCTAAGATCCTGTATATTTGTTTTTTGAAAGCACCATTCTAGAAAATATAGATCTTCAGTGCCATTTCTTACAAAGATCAGTTTGTCCAATGGATGGTTCTCATGAGGCGAAAATTATTAAAATAAACGGAATGTGACAAAGCCAGACATTTTATCATTGCGGCCTGGCATTGAGAAAACACATAATTAGAAAATCAAACCATATTGGAACTATTTCTAGCTGTACAAATTATGTCACAACACATACTGGATACAAAGTGTACTGAGTTTAATGCCTTTCTTCAAAAATGCTAGACGGCAATTCTCATCCTGAGGCAAGGGATTTCTCAATCTAAGTGATTTGGTTTCAACGATTAAACATTGTCCCTCTAAAGGATCAAATAATGCATGTCACGTACAGCTCTGGGTCAACAATTTTCTTAGAGCACGAGTAGTAAGAATCATATAGTGCTGCCGCCCGTAACAATGTTATACCTCAAAACCTAGGTATATCGTTCCACTACCTAATTCGTGGTCATGCCTGAATGGTGTTTCGTCTTTCACTTCGCCTCATTACCTTTGAAGGTCATTTAACCCATTTAGCCAACCATGTGGAGTAAAGTGGCCGTAACACATCAATCATCCACTACCTAACGGTTTAATTTCATTGTTTACACATTACTATTTCGCCATACGGTAGTTTGATCGCAAACACTTGTATAAATTTGCCTTTTTGCATATTGCTCTGTATAGTTAAATTTTTTTTCTCTACAGGACACCAAAATGAATTCTGTGTATATTCTATTCGTTCTGACATTTTTCATAACTACTTTCGTGACATCTACATCTAAATTGGACACAATGACAGACGAAAGCGGTAGGTAAAGAAGTACACAATGAATGTGCCATTTAATTCTTAGAGTTGTTTACATTAAGAAATTTAAAACTCTGTTTATATTTCTTTTTAAATATCACATTCATGCCATCTATTTCCAGCAAATTCTACGGGTATACTGGCAAGACATAAACGATGTACAGTAATAAGTATATTACTTTGAATTAATTTATTATGAGTTACTGAGTTATTTTAGACAAATGAACGTTTTTCGCTGCCGATGTCGACTTCGTATAACAAATAATAAGATCACTTATATTACAATATATATATATATATATATATATATATATATTATGTGTGTACAGAGAATCTCGATGTGTGTGTGGGGGGGGGCGGTGTGGGTGTGTGTGTGTGTGTCCTTGTATATTTAATTTCTTTGGATTTGGCATCCTTGCATCATTGACATATCTTTATAAATACTTATATATGCTATTTTTATATTTGCTACAGCTACTGCCAGCCAGCAACAATATGCACGAGGTATAGTGATAATATTTCCTTTTCCTGTTTCAAAGTAATTAGTCGCAATAGGAATGAAGCAAGATAAATGACCACATATCACCTATTTAGATCATCATCATCTTACCTGATGTAATCCATAAACAGAATGAATACCCCATTGGTGCACTAATCATCCCCAAAACCGCTTAATAGACGTTTGAAAAATTTGAAAAACCGCGACAGACTTATTTTTCATATTGGTGACTCCTACTCGTACAAATATAACGCCAATGTGTCAAATACACTATGAATAGGGTTCTTTATTTATTTGTTTCATAGAAATAAATTGTGAAATATTCTGAAACCAAAATATCGTATTAAAACCAATAATGCTCACTGAATGCCCGAGTATGAATATATAACCTTTTAATATGATGTAAAGACACCAATTGACAGGAAATATAATATCGGTGAAGTAGTAAAACTGGTATTTTGATGACATTCTGTTCACCCACATATGATGGCCAACTTTTTAAAAACAGATTAATATCTTTTAAGGCGGAAAACGTTTAATAAAACAAAATCTTTTGAAACAAATGATGAAATTATAATGCAATAAACAGATACACCGATGTGACATGTTCATGAATGTTAATGCATTTGTCAAAATTAATACGTACATTTTTACTGACTCATTAGAGATAACTGAAGATGAACCCATCTGTAATGCTGCTGATTTGGGGGTATTACTTAATAAAGTCAAATTGGTACTTCTTGATTAATCATAATTTAATTTTAGAAGGTTTTCTGTCACCTACGGCTGAATATCAGCAAAGCAATTTTCTAATTTCTCAAAGAAAGATGAGAAATGTTATTTTCTTGTCAAGATCCAGTGGTTACAGAGAGATGTGTGTCTTTGGTATCCAAGTGATGTTGAACTGTCTAATGATCCCAAGAGGATTGAACGACTGAACTCTGCGGTACACTCGATGACAGTGAGAGAACATCTGAAAACAAACTCATGAACTTGCTATCGGAAATGTTGTTCCAAATACGATTGAAACCATTGAAGTGTTTTATCTAAAACACCTAACATGTTTTTCAATGCAGAGAAAATAACATTGTGATCAACTCTATCATGTTCTGAGGGCAAGTTCAGAAAAAATAAATGATACTGTCTAACCTTGAAACAGCTTAGCAGAAAGGAAGGCTGTTTCAGTGATGTAGCCAATTTTACATGAAGATTATCATCATTCATTAAGGTTATTAATAAACGAATATTTGTTTGGACAAGCAATAATTGCCCCTTCGATAATGTTTAGATATAAATCTCAAATTTATAACATGTCGGTAATTGTTTGGAACAGTACGATTCAAATTCGGAAATGTATTAATGATTTTACCAGACATTAATAGATATTTCGGTATACACCAAAAATAATGAATTAGTTTCTGTTTTTGTTATTGAGCCGATTAAATAACCCTGATGTTATTTAACAAGTCATGTAGGCATAGAGTCAACTGCCCCGTAATTATCTGATGAATTCTTTAGGAACTATGAGACATAGGTTTCTATGTGAAATTAAAAGGTGTCCATCATGAAAATGCAGGACTTCTTGCAACAAGGCATCCTGTAATAAAGTGCTGGGGGAAATATATTAGGGATATTTCATGTAATAGTAGTCAATGGTATTGTATAGTAGTCAATTAACAACACTGATACTAATACTTCGATTTGTCTTGCATGCCTTGACATTTTTATTATAATGTTCCGACTTTCCAGGGTATGGGTGTTTAAAACTTGACATTTCCGACCCTGAACCTTTTTATTAACGTACAAATCAGTCCTGATCCAGAGGCGTACACAACATGTCTTCGTGCAGGCTGTATGCTGTTAATATCACCAAGAAGATCATTTGATATAGTATAATGGGGATTACCCAGTTGATCAATGTCATGCGGTTGATCAACAACCAGAGGAGATCCTAAGATCAGAAAGAAAATAATTCTCGTTAATCGACTTGTATTTGCTGTATAATTATAATTGCTTCTGTACAATCACATCGATGTTAATATGAAAATGATCAGAGAGCATATAAGATAAAGACACAACCTAGATCAAATTGCTTTCTTGAAATGTGACCATGTCTGTGCGTGCCTTCCTGCAAATACTACCTTAGATTGGTCGATCTGGCTATGTCAGTCAGTTATTTGGAGACTTTCTACCTCTTTCAATTGAAGTGACTATTAAAATCACCTAAGGTCAACAGATAAATGCAGTCAACAAACTATTAAACGTGTGTGATAATATCCGCAGCTTCAGAATAGTTTCATCAGTTTGGTGTAATCGGCAGATAGTAGCGTCACGAACAGGTATCCGATCGGAAACGTGTTAAATTGTATAAATATTTGTTGACGCCACTAATACCTGTACATGCCAACTACTGGAGGCCGATCATAATGCCATCGATAGCTTACACCGATAAGAATATTATCTAATAATATTATATAAAGGCCAAGTCATTATTTAGAAACAAAACCTTTATTACTTACCATGTATTGAAGCATGTATTTGTCGAATTGGTCAATGGTATGCAACTGGTATATATATATATATATATATATATATATATATATATATATATATATATAATAATTTAAAATTTTACATTTCCAGCACACCCAGCTGGACGTCAACAATACCGTGGACGAAGTATGTGGATAAGTATAATATAAATATTATGTTATCTTTCGATTAGCCTTCTCATTAGTTCCTCAATAGCACTGGTACAGAGAATTAGAAATCATAAAATCAACATGAAGATCGTTCATCACATCAATGAATCATTGCAATCTATGTTTATACTCAGGCATGTAATACCTCATTATCTCCAAATTCCTGTGTATTAATACTCCAAATCAGTACACTGTGGCTGTGAAAATATAACAATTTATTTACAGTCGTCTCTTATTTGTTTTATTCTATTTCAAAACTCTACATATTAGAAAATCTATGTGTTATTATTATATTCTACACTCATACTCATTTGAACAATTAAATCACTAAAAACTACTTCCAATAAAATCGTTAATCGAATTGAAAATGATAATTAGAACGAATCTATGTATCCAACTGTCAATAAACATGTTTTGTGGTTAGTAACTTCTGATGTGCTAGTATAAAAAGGAAAAATAAAACCTAAATTTCAATATCTAACAGGGACGAGTTGTTTTTCAAAATATATAATTATGTGTTATCAGATAATGGGATTAATCAATGACAATATGCACACTTACCTATTTACATCCCCTCAAATATATGCAAACGTATAAATATCAACATAAACAGACCCGCATTTATTATTCAAATCTGATACAATTATTTTATTTATTTCCAGCCCAATATCGAGGGAAATACCCAGCACGTGGTACATGGCTAAGTATTTTACAAATAACATTTCATACATCTGTCTTAAAGTTAGTCACCTGTTAATATATTATTGTCCTAAGTAGTTCTTTCCGATTAACAGATTATCAATCATGTGGTGTGTCTGTTTGTGTGTGTTTTTAGGGTACATATAAAGAGGCAACAGGCACAGAGCATCAACATATCTAAACATCCTTCGAGACCTACCTCCATAAATCTAAATACAAATACAACTATACATACATTAATCTAAAAATAAAATGTTCCATACCTCCACATATTGATAGATGTGTGCGTATACCTAAGCATGTTGTGTGTGTTTTTGTTGTGTGTGTGTGTGTGTGTGTTTTATGTTGTGTGTGTGTATTTTTATGTTGTGCGTGCTTGCTGCTTGGCGTGCAGTGCGTGCGTGTTATACCGGTATTTGATAGTTAGCAAAATGACAGCTGTATACAAAAAAGCTAACAAAATAGTAGAATCCAGATCTATAGCATTCATCGGAGGTTCTAATAGTTAAAAAGCGATTTGTCTTGACACGAAGTATAATGTATAATTGAAATAAATTAATAGGTACATATTGAACATGACAATCACGAAGGTCTGTTAATTTATTTGCTTTATCTTGACATTACATCCGGATGGTATGATGCGATACAAGTTGATAGATTAAAAAACAATCCTAACTTATTTTCATTGTTTAACTCTTAGCTATAGACAAGTCTATGTATGCATAGAGGTGTTGCTATGTAGTTATTAGGTCATGGGCTAAGAATGTCCCGCGAGCAACCCCCCCCCATACACACAAACACGTTATACGTGTTGTTTGGCTTTGTTGGCATAATGTTGTTTATCAGATCACAGCACAAGGGATCATATTCCAAGAGACAGTGGTACTCCTCCGAGCAGTGGTCGCCAATCGTTAAATCTGATAGCTGTTGAATTGGTAGAATGCTATGTACTTGTTAGGAGTGGTCCTAAGCTTCAGATTCATCAGCAGTAAAATGATGAAGGATTCTTGGCAAAGAATATCTCAAACAAACTTCAGATGATATGACTAATTGGCCGGATTCTGTTTCCAGACCAGCATCTTGTGACGGGATTGTCAGGATTCTCTCGCAGACAGGGATGGTTCCAGGTAAACTCACAGTTATAGGCTACCATCCTGTCATTGGGAAACCTGTCACCGAATATAGCATGATTCAAGAATGTCTTAGATATGCTGAACAGGTTATAGCGGAGGTGAACCACCACCATGTAATAACAACCTTCGATCTGGGAGTGTCTATAAAGGCATATCCCTTTGTCTGGAATCATCCTCAATAATACTAGAAATACATCATTATGTTTGGTACTTTCCACCTCGTTTGTTAGGAGTTGGCTGACATTATTCTAGAAGCTGGCTTGGCCACGTTATGATTTATTAATGGAGTTATCACAGGCAAGCACTATAATAGGGCAATACACTGCCACAAGTTACTGCTCGTAGCATTGAAGCAGCTATTGTCTGAGAGGTTTCATCCAGTAGAGGCTACGATTAACTACTTACATCACTTTCGGATGAGACACTGGATACACTGGGGCAGCTTTTCCGATCTCCTGGTATTGAATCACAACAACAGGCAATCAACAATGATAATCTCATGAAACTAGTTTATCAATGTAGAAAATTCTACATGCAAGCTGGGGGTGGTTTAATCGGCTCAACAGCACATCTCTGGATCTTCTACATAAACCACATGGTATGGCTAATTGTCTTTGTTGTCTTTGTTGGAAGCTGTGAAGGATAACGACTTTCATCTGTATGTCCACACCCTCAACATGATGCCTGATCTATTTTTCAGTTCTGAAACTAATGTTAGATATCTAACTTATTTCTCTGTATTCTTTGCAAACCTTGAAATCTCCCATCCAGGTGCCAGTGAGCTTCTATAATTAGGAGTTTTCAGTGTTGCGCGGTCAGTCATCCCAGGTAACCGTACTGATGTTGACAAATCGAAGAAGATGTTCATGCGTCGTGAAAACTCGTGTGATTCTTCGAGTTCTGGAATGACTGGCCTGTTAATAAACTTCAATGCCCATCGAAGATGAGTTCGCTCTACATATTTGCGCTCGCAGTAATGTAACTGTGACAATACAGATGAGAGGTCTAGCTCACGACAGCCCACATGATACACATCGGGATGTCAGATCAGCTGAGGTCAATAAGAACGAGAGCGAGAAAAATAAAAAAGCCCAAAATTATGCATGTAGTTCCATGAACCAATTCAATGTGGAAAGAAATTACCTCATCATACTCTCTTCAGGAGCCACTGCGACTGATGAAATTGTCAGAGATGCTCTAAGAGCAGAAAACACCGGTGCTGCAACTAAAATTGAGTTCATCAATAGACGTCTTAAAACTGGAAACGACTTCTTCCAGCCTATAAAGAGATTGATGCTTAAAACATTCGAGAACCCGAGAAAGTAAGAAAGGTCACTACCACCAGTAACAAGGTAGTACAATACAAACAGCAGGTTAACATTGAATTCCAACTATTTCTCAAGTCCTGAAGAGATTATAATATCCACATAGATCTGAAGGAGCTACTCGCGTGTCGTATGAACCAGTCCCCTACAGTTTGCCCATCGCATATGGCTTCTTTGCAAAGACTGCCAAGTTTAAAGCAGCCAATTATACGAGTAAGGATGTAATGAAAGCGGCCATTGAATAAAACGACGATCATTTATGATGGTAATGCAACATTCTACTGGTTGAAAAGGGTTCCGTGAACTTTCAAATTCATTTGTCAGCATATTTTAACACGATGTCGAATGGTGATGTCAGCACAGACTCATACCACTCAAACTCTATTTAATCTATTGAACGACAGGGACGAAGATCAACGGAGGGACTAATTATCAGGGGAGAAAACATATAAAGTCCCAAGTGATTGGAAAATGTTTCTTGCCACTCACGACAACAAGCGACAGTTCATCCAACTGTTAGTCAAAGAGTGGAGCAGATATTCTTATTCCCCTAAGATTACAGGTCGACTCCGTGGTCTAGAGGTAGCGTGTTGGACCACAGATCACCACCACCCGTGTTCGAATCTTGGCTTGGGCATATCCGAAGGATGTTTCCTCTTTGAATTCGCTTCATTACCTTTGGGGGTCACTCGGCCCATTTAGCCTACTGTGTGCACAAACGTGGCCGTAAACATCAATCATCATCATCAGGTCGACAGATAACTGTGGTATGTGACGGGGAAGCTGGTCTGCTTACATCTGAAGATTGACATACAATAAAGAAAAAGTACTGCAAAATGAAGTCTACAGACAATGATGAATGTTTCATCCTTCTTCATTCACTCTTCAACGTGGACTTATTGTTGTATGCTATGATAATGATAGTAATGATGAATATAATAATTTACTTTACTTACATGGTTGATATACCAAATAAACCAGTAATAAACAATCTTTCGAATAAAACCATAAATAATGTGTTTGTGTTAAACGTGGTCTGATAAACAACGTTATGTCAATAAATAAAATCAATGCGTATAACAAGTCATGCACGTTGGTATTATACGGTATCCTAAGAGTAATTGTCATATATTGCTATTGCATTGCTATATTATCACTGTTAAAATTCCTTTTCATATTCAAGACATGCTGAACCTTAAAAAAAATTGGTTTATTAAGATGTGGGGGTGCACGTGGGTCATGCCTAGCCCTGGGCCTATATATATATATATATATATATATATATATATATATATATATATATATAGTTTGTATATATATATAATTTGTGCACGCGCGCACACGCACACACACATAAACAAAACACACACACACATATATATATATATATATATATATATATATATATATATATATATATATATATATATTACATTTAATCTGTATAATCAGGCAATATATATATATTACCTGAGTAATCGTATTAAATCTCAATTAGCAATAAATGTATTACCTGAAAATGTCAGGTAATATACCTATTACCTAATTATATAGATTAACTGTAACACATTATATATATATATATATATATATATATATATATATATATATATATATATATATATATATATAATTTTTATATTCCCAGGTGGCCGAACACAATACCATGGAAGAAGTATGTGAATTAGTAAATTACAAATACTTTCACTGCCACTGTTTATGTATTTATATCAATGTAAATATGTATGTGCGAGTGTACCACTATGCATGCATGCGCCTAGATGCAGATTTCTTTCATTATTTGCTGACTGATACTGATCCAGCTAATCATAAATCATAAAATCAACTTCAAGATCAGTCATTAGTCGAATGAATCAGTAAACTATATTTTTACTGAAGCATGTAATACCTCATTATTTCGAAATTCCTGTGTATTAATACTCCAAATCAGAACACTGGGGCTGTTTAAAATGTCAACTTTCACTCAATAGCGTGTGTGCGTGTGTGTGTGTGTGTGTGTGCGTGTGCGTGTGCGTGTGCGTGTGTGTAACATTTATCGGGTAATGGACTTCTTCTATGCTCAGAAGCATATGAAAAAGCATAAATATAAACATAAAGACTGCCCTTCATTATTCAAATCTAATACAATTTTCTATTTTATTTCCAGCGCAATATCGAGGGAAATACCCAGCACATGGTACATATCAAGTATTATATAAATAACACTTTACATATCTGTTTCAAAATTAGTCACCTGTTAATGTATTGTTTTTCTAAATTATTCTTTGCTAGTCCAATTTTCCCTGTTATATAGTATTTTATGTTTGTATGTATTATAAATGTGAACATCCGGTTGTCTGATAGAGATTTAGTTGGCAGTTAGAAAAATGCGAGTTGTATACAGAAAACCAACAAAGAAGTCATATAATCCAGATTCGGATCATTGATCGGAGTTTTAATATATAAAAAGCGATTTGTTTCCATAAGAAGTGTGACGTACATCTGAAATAAATTAATACGCGCGTATTTCATATGACACACGTAAAGGTCTATTAATCTGTTGACCTTAACCTCGTGATGTATCGCACGGATGTAATAATACCATATACATTGTTAGACTGAGTCCATTTACTTTTCGATGCACACACACACACACACACACACACATATATATATATATATATATATATATATATATATATATATATTACAAATAACACTCTACTTTCTGTTTCATGGCTGCTTCTTAGTTTCATATAGGTTTCTTTCAATTATAATTAAATTAACGAACTTCTTTAGATTCAAATACTTTAACTGACACTTTTAGGCATTTATATATATATAAAAGTATGTATGTGCAAGTGTACAACTATGTAGGTATGAGCCCGTACTCAAGTCGATTTCATTAATTGCTGCATTGCACTGGCACAGCGAATCATAAATCATAATATCAATATTTAGATTATTCGTCGGTTGAATGAATCTGTTAAATAAATGTTTATACCGGGGTGTGTAATATCTCATTTATCTCTAAATCCCTGTGTAATAATATTCTAAATCAGAATACGGTGGATGTGAACATAATTGTGTGTGCGCGCGCGTGTGTGTGGGTGTGTGTGTCTATGTGTGTCGGAATGATTAGATGATGGTCTATAAATGTATATCAATAACAATACTGTATGCATACTTACTTATTCTGGTACGTACAAATATATATACAAAAGTATCAACATAAACGGACTGTTATTCATTATTCAAATCTAACACAATTTTCTACCTTATTTCCAGCCCAATATCGAGGAAAATATCCAGCACATGGTACAGGCTAAGTATTTTATAAATAACATTTCAAACATTTTTTTTGTTCCAACGTTGGTTACTTCTTAATATATTATTTTCCAAAATAGTTCTTTGCAATTAAGATTGTCCCTCTTATTAAGGTAGATGTGTGCGTGCGCGTGCGTGTAGGGGTGTGTCTATCTATGTTCGTCATTGTGTATAATTGTGTGTTATATATATATATATATATATATATATATATATATATATATATATATATATATATTTATATATATAATCGGTTGTTTGACAGATTTAACAGTTAGTAAAATGCGAATAACATAGAGAAAACTAGCAAAGAGATAATGCAATCCAGATGAAAATCATTAATCATATATTGACATATAGAAAAATAGTTTTTGTTCATAGGAAGAGTAATGTATATTTAAAATAAATCAAATGCATTGATATTTCGCATGAGAGTCATGAAGGTCTATTAGTTTCTTAACCTCATCTTCTTCACATATCACCAGAATAATGTCGTATGAACTGATATATTGATTCTATTTGTTATATAAATACACACTTAATACATGCACACATGTATATACAAATACACACACACATGCACACACACCTCCAACCCTACATAAAGATCTCATATAAATATACATGAAACATATACGGACAAAAAACACATACTTGAACCCATCGAAATTCAAACTTAAATGTATATATGTATATATATATATATATATATATATATATATATATATATATATATATATATATATATATATTTTATATAATTTCTATATTCACAGGTGGGCGAACACAGTATCATGGACGAAGTACGTGAATAATTAAATTACAAATATAATTTTACTTTCTGTTTACTAACTGTTTGTTTAGATAGTTGATATTATAAACAATTAAAATCAAAATAAAGAACTTTCGTATATATAAATACTTTTTTCTACAAACACAATTTTCTCATTTATTTCCAGCCCAATATCGAGGGAAATACCCAGCACATGGTACAGAGCTAAGTATTTTATAAATAACGTTTCATACCTTTTTTTTTTCTATACATACATTAATCTAAAAATAAAATGTTCCACACCTCCACATATTGATAGATGTATGCGTATACCTAAGCATGTGTCTGGTCTACTCATCAGCCTGTGGGAACCAGCTAATTCGCTTTTCGTACGCGACAAATATGTCACGCCCACAGGAAAGCGGCTACATGCAGGCTACGTAAAAAAGCGGAACCACGTAAAACACATACCATTTTATACCACAGCTCGGAGCAACCAACACGTGCGTGTGGTTCAATGGGGATTTGCTACATACATATCATAACTATTTTGACACCACAGTTTACATTCAACAGTAATTTTCTGTGGTCCAAAAGAAACTTGTATATAAAACATTTCGACACCTCAGATGCTGACCTCAGCTTTATTCTGGGTTCGAATAACTAAATAAATCCTACCTATATGAACCATATATATCGGTACACGTCCGATTAGTCTGGCGTCGAAGTTCTTCTCTAACCTAAGTGAAATTCAAGCCCTATATATAGCCTCAGCGTGTTAACAAACATTACAGTTTGTTCATAACAAAGAGAATGTACACTAACACAGTATGGACTCACTGAAGTGATTTAACTAAAATAAAAACAAAGTAATACTGCACAATGGATTATTACTAGACTAGAATGAAATATCGTCTCAAACCTGAGTATATACTATGATTTATTCGAACCTAACAGCTAATCCTTATACGTTTCCGTTCATCACTAAGTGAACGTTCATTCACGCCTAATTTAGCGTCCCTAAGTATATGCAGTTAGGTGTGGTGTGATCTAATTTAAATCGTCTATCCACTTGATCTATTTGACCCATGGTCGAGAACAACGGATTTCGGGCAGATCTCCGATACTGCGAATGACACGTCGGGATTATAATAGCTATACATTTAACAAATTTCCTATATCAGTGTAACCTAATTACTCATAATATGGGGAAAACTCTGTCAGCAACTTAATACCCATGGAGATGCTTGCAGGAGTAACAAACGACTCCAGGAGTATAAATCCATCAAGCAGCATTGTATGAATTAATAGGTCATTCCACTAGACCACATAAGAGGACAACAATATAGATTCTACATTATATATAACAAAGCTAATAGACTCAAACATGTTGTAATAACGACATAACTTTCTTACATTGGTGTAATAAGGAATCTGGATGGAAATAGATAAGATGTCTGGCACGGGCAATGTGCGTTTTAGCTTACATATAAAGAGACAACAGGCACAGAGCATCAGCATATCTAAACATCCTTCGAGACATACCTCCATAAATCTAAATACAAATACAACTATGCATATATTCATCTAAAATTAAAATGTTCCATACCATCTGTTCCAACGTTGGTTACTTCTTAATATATTATTTTCCTAAATATTTCTTTGCAATTAAAATTGTCCCTCTTATTAAGGTAGATGTGTGCGTGCGCGTGCGTGTAGGGGTGTGTCTATCTATGTTTGTCATTGTGTATAATTGTATATATATATATATATATATATATATATATATATATATTTATTTATTTATTTATTTATATCGGTTGTTTGACAGATTTAACAGTTAGTAAAATGCGAATAACATAGAGAAAACTAGCAAAGAGATAATGCAATCCAGATGAAAATCATTAATCATATATTGACATATAGAAAAATAGTTTTTGTTCATAGGAAGAGTACTGTATATTTAAAATAAATCAAATGCATTGATATTTCGCATGAGAGTCATGAAGGTCTATTAGTTTCTTAACCTCATCTTCTTCACATATCACCAGAATAATGTCGTATGAACTGATATATTGATTCTATTTGTTATATAAATACACACTTAATACATGCACACATGTATATACAAATACACACACATGCACACACACCTCCAACCCTACATAAAGATCTCATATAAATATACATGAAACATATACGGACAAAAAACACATACTTGAACCATTTTAATTACCTTAAATGTATATATATATATATATATATATATATATATATATATATATATATATATATATATATATATATATATATATATAATTTCTATATTCACAGGTGGGCGAACACAGTATCATGGACGAAGTACGTGAATAATTAAATTACAAATATAATTTTACTTTCTGTTTACTAACTGTTTGTTTAGATAGTTGATATTATAAACAATTAAAATCAAAATAAAGAACTTTCGTATATATAAATACTTTTTTCTACAAACACAATTTTCTCATTTATTTCCAGCCCAATATCGAGGGAAATACCCAGCACATGGTACAGAGCTAAGTATTTTATAAATAACGTTTCATACCTTTTTTTCTATACATACATTAATCTAAAAATAAAATGTTCCACACCTCCACATATTGATAGATGTATGCGTATACCTAAGCATGTGTCTGGTCTACTCATCAGCCTGTGGCAACCAGCTAATTCGCTTTTCGTACGCGACAAATATGTCACGCCCACAGGAAAGCGGCTACATGCAGGCTACGTAAAAAAGCGGAAGCACGTAAAACACATACCATTTTATACCACAGCTCGGAGCAAACAACACGTGCGTGTGGTTCAATAGTGACTTGCTACATACATATCATAAACTATTTTGACACCACAGTTTGACATTCAACAGTAATTTTCTGTGGTCCAAAAGAAACTTGTATATAAAGAAATTTCGACACCTCAGATACTGACCTCAGCTTTATTCTGGGTACGAATAACTGAATAAATCCTACCTATATGAACCATGTGTGAATACAAGTCCGACATACAAAAAGCTAACAAAATAGTAAAATCCATGTCTAGAGAATTCATCGGGGATTCTAATATTTAAAAAGCGATGTGTCTTCACAGGAAATATAATGTATAATTGAAATTCATTAATGTGTACATTTGAACATGACTATGATGAAGGTCTGTTAGTTTCTTTGGATTATCTTCTTGGCATATCACTAGAATGGAATAATGTCATATACATTGATGAATTGATTCCATTTAGTAATGGACAGCTTTATCTCAGCCACTTTTTGTATTACCAAAGACAGTAACGGAAGAAACTTTCGGACATATGACTATACATAAATTCTACACTATTTATCTGGATATTTATTTAAGGGATAATTGTATTTTGTGCAAAGAAATATAATATGTTATTAGAATTAAGAATATATATATATATATATATATATATATATATATATATATATATGAATGGTCAGCAATTGGTCTACTCTACATCAATAACAATATGCGCACTTGCCTATTTAGAGTCTAAATATAAAGATAAAAAGACTGCCATTAACTATTCAAATATTTTTTTTAAATTTATTTCCAGCCCAATATCGAGGAAAATACCCAACACGTGGTACATGGCTAAGTATTTTATAAATAACATCTTATATAGCTTTTTCAAATTGTGTCACCTTATAATATATTGTTTTCCTAAATAGTTCATATCGATATATTGTATTTATGTGTGTATATTTATGTACATAAATATGTGGCTGGCTGATAGATTTAGCAGTTAGTATAATACGAACTATATGCAGAAACTAATAAAGAGATCTCCGAATCCAGATCTAGATCATTCATCAGGAGTCATCCTGTATAAAAAGCCATATTTTTATGTATTGATTCCATTTAGTATTCGACAACTTGATCTAACCTACGCCTAAATAAGCACCTACAAACATATAACTATGTACATACATACTCACACATATACATACACACCCCACCACTCAAAGATCTCGTGCAAATTCACACACACACACACACAAATACTTACACCATACAGACATGCGAACATCGGCGCGCACGAACTCACTAACACATTAAACACACACAGATGACATAAAACATATACATCAAGACATAAAAAACACTCACACAAATGTATACATATATATATATATATATAATATATATATATATATATATATATATATAAACACGATTTGTATATTCATAGGTGGCCGAACACAATACCACGGAAAAAGTACGTGAATAATTACTTTATAAATATCATTAACTTATGTTTCTTTGCTGGATTTTGTTTCGTGGATATTTTCCTGGGTTAATATAAAAATAATGAAGGTGCTTAGGTAGAAATATTTTCACTGGCTTTTTTGTATATATATTTGTATTTAAATACTTATGTACGAGAGTAGGACCATGTCCCTGTGCGCCCGCTTGCAGATATATTTCATTCGTTCCTGAATAGCACTGGCGAAGCGAATCATAAATCATGAAATAGACAGTAAGATCATTCATCAGTTGAATGAATTAAGGAAAATATATTTTATACCAAATCTATGTATATTAATTCTCCAAATCAGAACACGGTGGCTGTGACAACATCAAAATGTCACTCTATGGCGAGCTATTTTCTATTATTATTTCCCATCATTATTTCAAAACTCTTGATTAGAACATGTATGCTTCGGTTACTTTATTCTACACATGCTCATTGGATTAATGAAATGAAGAAAAAAGACTGGTTCAAATCAAATCAGAACTAATCCATGTATCCAGCTGTCAATAAACATTTTTAGGATTAGTAACTTCTGATGCAACTATATAACAAGGTAAAAATCAAACAGGAAAGCTAGTATATTAAGTATGTAACAGGACCGATATTTATAATACCAAAGACAGTAATCGAAGAAATTTCTACTCATAACCAAAAGCTTATATATAAATTATACACCATATATCACAATATATATTTCAGGCAAATGGCCCTTTGTGCAAAGAATTGTAATATGTCATAAGTTAAGGAATATATATATATATATATATATATATATATATATATATATATATATATATATATATATAATTATTAGATAATGGATTTAAACTATCTCAATAACAATATGAATACTTACTTATTCTAGTACGTACAAATACACGCAAAACTATAAACATAACTGACGGACTGTTATTAATTTTTCACAATTTTCTACTTTATTTCCAGCCCAATATCGAGGGAAATACCCAGCACATGGTACAGGCTAAGTATTTTTATAAATAATATTTCAAACATTTTTTTTCTTCTTCAAAGTTGGTCATCTCTTAATATATTGATTTGCTAAAATTTTCTTTCCAACAAAAACATTCCCTATTATATGGTAAGTGTGTCGGTGTGCGTGTGTGTGTGTGTGTGTGTATGCGTGCGTGCAAGTGTCTGAAGTATGTATGTGTCCGTGCATATCGATAAAGGTTTTGTCTTTCAATATATTAATAAAACACAATTTTCTTTTATCTTTCCATCACAAATAGCTATCGCTTAAATATATCAATTAAAATATATTTAACGGAAATTAATTATTCCTCTCTGCTTCCACAAGCAGAACATTCAAATTTAAATAGGATAAATAAATCAATGACTCAATATAAAGAAGTCACCATTATACCCAACTTAGATGAGAAGGTCTTCCAGACTTCTTCCGGTGATATTCATAATAATGAATGGAGTGAAGACACGGCCAATGCTATGTTACGTCACTGGTTAAGTTATTTAAACTAAATGAACCAGAAGGTCAATTTGACCCCTGTTCTAACACAAATCGTAATATAATTAATCTTTCTTCTTATATGCTTTCGGAAAAGGAGATTAATTTAATAAGCAAAGGTTTGTCATTTGTCCCTACCCCTGATTTTGATAAAACAGCAACCACAAATGCAGTTTTTAACTTGGGTAGAAGATTAAAAATTAAATTTTTTTTTAGATGTTCCCGGTAAAAACTATATTAAAAAAGTAAGACGTTTGTGTCGAAATCCAACTGGATCCCAACTGATAAAGTAATAGACCCAGATCTTATTCAGTGTATTTCAAACTTCACATCAGAAATAAAAAGCTTAACCATTCTGAAGGAAAAAAATAATATAGACCAGTCGGAATCATTAGCCCTCAGAAATATCCCCCAAAATAAGAGTTTAGTATTTAAAAAAGCAGACAAAGGTTCAGCAACAGTGATAATGGATAAAAAGTATTATTTAGCTGAAGGTTATCGACAACTAAATAATACTCACCACTTAAAAAAAAATTAAAACTCCTTTATTTCCCCAAACATCAGTAAATGTTGCAGAAATATTAAATAGGCTAAGAAATTCTGGTGTTATCACAGATAAAAAAATTGCAATTTTTTTACAGCCAATTAATCCAAGGCCTCGGCGATTCTGTATGCTTCCTAAAATTCATAAGGCATTTGACAGTTGGACTTTTCCAGATAAGATGCCACCTGGTAGACCTATAGTATCTGACTGTAATAGTGAATCTAAAAATGTTGCAAGTTTCATCGACAGTATTCTTAAACCACCTGAATGAAGCCCCCTTTTCTTATATAAAAAATACCTACGATTTTGTAGATAAAATTGCAAAGCTAGTCATACCTGATGGATGCTTGCTTATAACATTAGATGTTGAGAGCATGTATACAAATATTGATCATGCTAAAGGGCCTAATGCAGTGAGTGAAGCACTTCAATTTCGAGGTCCCTTATATGGCGGTATAATGCAACTCCTTGAATTATCATTAAAAAATTACGATTTTCTCTTTAACGGGCCACTGGACAGACCACTGGCACTTCAATGGGCCGGGATTGTGCTCCTCATTATGCCGACATATACATGGCTAAATTTGAGAAGGTGGCCTTATATAGAGCAGCTTTAAAACCACATACATACTATCGTTATTTAGATGACATATTTATTGTGTGGCCCCACGGAAAAAAGGCTTTTTATGGATTTTTGGATAGTTTAAATAATCACGAACCACCGATTAGATTTAAAGCTACATTTAATAAGCAGAAAATCGATTTCTTGGATACAACCATATTTAAAGATCCAGAAAATGAAAATGGATTATTAACAAAGGTCTTCTTTAAACCGACAGATACTCATCAACTCTTGCATAAGGATTCCTTTCACCCTAAACATACCTTTCAAGGAATCCTGAAGTATCAGATCTCACGTTTGTTTAGGATTTGTTCAAAAATTACAGATTTTGATGAAGCATGGCAGATATTGTCTCATTCATTATGCAAAAGGAATTATTCAAAAAGATGGCTACGCCATATTAAAAGTAAAACTGTCCGTGAACTACAAATACAACAATGTCGTATTAATCCGACTAATCCTACAAATAGTCAGTGGTGTTCAAAACCATGTGGGATTAGAAGATGTAGATCATGCGAGATAGTGTGTTCTTGTCACAATATCACAAGTACAGTTACCAATAAAACACATGGAATAATAGGCAATTTAAACTGTAGCTTATCTAACATAATATATGTATGTGATGCTTACGCTGCTCTTAACAGTATGTAGGCGAGAGTAATGGCGAACTTCGTGTTAGAATGAATGGCCACAGATTTGCGATTAATTCAAAAATGATATCTTCTGCGTTATTCACGCATCTTCTAGAACATACACGGATAAATAAAGACTTGCCCGAACCATCTCTAGAAGGTTATGATTTAATTCCGATTGAGCAGTTACCTGCTACAGGTTCATACACTCAAGACAAGATAAATAGATTAATTCGGGAAACATTTTGGATAGATACCCTAGGTACATTAGAACCGGGAGGTCTTAATAAGAAAAGATATAAAATTTTCCCTTTTACCAAAATGAGGACGTTGTCCCATTTGTGGTACCATTTTCAAAAAAGGCTAACATAGCAGCAAGAATAATTAAGAAACATTATAACATTCTCCAACAGGAAGAAGTGTTGAATGATTATGAATATAGAATTATCACAGCTTATTCTAAACACAAAAATCTAGCTGGTTCCTTGGTTTCTAGCAAAATGTAGGAAAATGTTATATTTAACAATGTCTCGTGGAGC